>JAZEWT010000012.1:12434704-12454643 GCA_036362905.1 Mordacia mordax
CCCGCAGTCGAAGCCGTGGTGTCACAGTTCTTACCGACGTCACCCCTCTACAGTAAAAGTCCCCCCTCCCCTATTCCTTAACTCTGCATCTATTGAAGACATCTGTCGAGAGCTCTGCTGGGGCGTAGATGGCCTACCCATTCACGCTAGCCAGATGCGTTGAAAGAAATAGATAAACTTCATTGTCATCCCATCCGTATACAATTACAGTTAATATAGGAACAAAATTACGTTTCTCGCGCTCCCCGGTGCAAAAACAAAACAAGGCTGGATACACATGCAACAGGGCAGGCCAAAACTCGCAGACGATTTCGACTGTATATAGCAGAGTGAAGTGACCATTGCAGGTGTGAGGGCACACCGACGGGCCGGCCTCCACACCACCAGCAGGCCGCCCGCTGGCGAGTCCCGTGGGTCCCGGCGCGCACATGACGACACCATTCTTCTCACGCGACAGCCACACCAAGCGGCGACGGGAGACTTCTATGCTTGCAGCAATAACGCAACGACTATCAGTAACACAAGACAATACGAACTCTGCACAGTGCGCATCAACTCAGCCCTCTTGCTCTTCCCCATTGGCGCTAAACTCCCGGGCGTGCCCAGGTGATGCCCGTCACTGCTACATCTTGTCATGTCCTGTCTACACGTTCCCAACCGACTGTCTGTCCCCTAGTCTCCACACGTCTCCCCTTATGTACCCCCAGCCCCTTCTCGAATGTTCTATCTGATGTCAGCCCAAACTCGTGATGTTTTGAAGTTCAGGGTGAGTCACCCTGCGCACCTTACCAACCTCACCTCGCGTGGCCCCTCATGGCAACCGTGCCCAGCCATCTACACCATTGTCAACAACAACATTGTCAACAACAACATCAGGACAGTTCAACTGAAAGTCAAATGATGGCAGTTAATTGTAGAAGGACATAAATAAGCGATAAAAATAATTCTTCAACAAACAAGGAAGGACAAAATGTTCTCTAGCAGGCGCATGTCAGCAGCAAGCCATCATCCCGGCACGACAACAGTGAGCCAAATTAAAAGTCCCAGCCAGAGGACTTGAAATCCTTACAATCATCAAATAAACAAACTGTAATTGTGAGTCCAGAGCAGATGTGATAGCTGAGGATTGTTCTGTAAGCTGGAACGGCTATTAGTCATCCCCAACGGGAATTCTGACTTGCAATGTTCCATAAATAACTAAAAAATATATTTTTTATCGAGGCATCCCAGTTTCTCTTTCCCTTTTAATAGATGGTATGAAATATGATTTTTGAAATAAAAATAAAATATTTTTCATCACCATAAGGCCCCCCTATATTTGTTTATTTCACAGATTTTGCAATCATGAAAGAGGACAGCACTAAAATTGGGCAATTTTCAGGACAGCCCTACATTTGTATGTTTTCATAATTCCATAGATACGTGTTTTGTATGTGATAGGAAAAACGGAAGCATCCAGAATATAAAGCCATGCTACGAGAGTATAAAATATAACTCCACATACATTCTTCTGCAATCTGTTTTCTGTATTTCGGCAGTAAAGTGGTGACTTGGTGACAAGTGTACCACCCAGCAAGTAGCAGTTCCTGTGTTGGATTCCTGATTGAGTCACCTTTCTGTGTGGACTTTGCATATTCTTTCATTGTTCTGCGTGGGTTTTCTGTGGGTTCCTCTGGATTGCAAAAACAAACCTAGAATGTAATGAGTACTAATTGCCAAACATCCAAGTGCACGACCCTCCTAAAAGGGAGTCTATGGATCCAGTCACTTTCCTAGATAAATAAATATTTCCTTCTTATCCTCGAACATTTGCTCCCAAAGTAATGCATCACAGTTGCAGCAACACACACGGACACTCTATTAAAACACATCTTGAATTAGAACATGGAAGAGCAAACATAAACACAATTATATCATTAAAAAAACACACTGGTACGTTTCATTCTGCACGGCTGTGAACTTATGAAGAGGATAATAAAGCATCAAACCTCTGGTCTGAGCATCCCGAGCTCATCTCTCAATCAATAGAGACTGAGCTATGGCTTCATGAGGTATAGCAAATTTGAATCAGGATCATCCCGAGCTCAAGGTCTTTCATCGCTGTGTAATCAGTGAGACGTAATTGAAGATTTTCTGTATATCAATGCTCCGGCGGTGTGTGCCCCTGCATACATTACGTTTGTGTGTCACACCAGGTGTGAATAATCTTTCATCAGCGCAGCGGTTGTAGCGCGCTCCCGCTGCCTTACAGAACTCACTTAAGGCAGTGACCACGAACCGGCAACAGCTTCACAACGCACACGTCATCATCATCATCACCACGGCATCATCAGCAGCAGCAGCAGCAGCACACGAGACGCGGCTTAACGTATGGTGAGCCACAGCTCGTGTCAATCAACATTTCCTCGTGTTTGCTGATTGCCGAGTGGTGCATATCCGCGCTTGGAAGTCGTGTGGCAGCAGCGGTGCTAATAACATTCATCATGCGGCGATAAGCGCTCGCCGCTGGAGACGCGCATTTCCCACCAAGCGAAGCGTCACCCTTCAACCTTTATTCCGATGAAACTCGGGGCATGAGTAACTTTAAGTTGACCTTCACAATCGAGATCAACGCTAATAGTCTTCGTTAGGCACTCTGCAAGAAAGTGGTTAATTAAAGGACACCTATCTACGAAGCGCCTACTTGTGCGTTGCACAATGATTGCCAATTTAAAACAACAAATAATATGTATGATGATTGCTTCGAGGCATCCTCTCTGCGCCTGAGGATGTCTCGAACGTGTGATGCGAAACGTCGCGATGGAGAGAGAGAGAGCGATCGACGCAGCTGTCTCGAGAGAGCAGCTTTTCGAAGCAATCATCAAGTATCGAGCCGTGGAAATCTACATCATTACAATACCATGTACTCATTATTTCATCACGTCAAGAAGCGAAACGCAGTTGAAGACACTTCAAATCTCTGATCCTGATTTTCGTCAATTACTTGACCCCAGCCTTGCACCAAAACTCCCTGGCGAGGAACACGAGCGAATACCTCTGATTGAGAGGACGTGTGCCACTTAACACGATGGCAGTCTTAGTTATTTTGGCGCTTGATTTCAGCAACTAAAAGTAAAATGGGCAACAATTGCGACGCATGCGCGTGCAAAGAATAGATCGGTCACACATGCATGCCATGTTGACGTCCACTGCCCTCGTGTATCTCTCTTGACCTAATAATAATTGTAATATTTGCATTTCTAAAACGTCTTTCACCAGAGGGTCACAAAGCACTACAACAGAACTTTGGAGAGAAGTGTGTCGAGCTGCAAGTTTTTTTTAAGGCTTTGTCTGTCTGTTTCTCATTCATTTCACTAAGGTGATGATTGTTTAGGACGCATGACACATTAGTAGATAATAATAGTAATAATTGCACCTCTAGAGCGCTTTTCACCCGAGGGTCACAAAGCGCTACACAGCACTGTGGAGAGAACGGCATGTCAGCAACGACACATGAACGGCAAATAAACAATAACGTTTCCTACATATGTCATTCAGGTGGGTTTTATTAATGATAGGAGCCGTTGACACGTTGCTTTTATTGACAGTTGTCCAGCAGGGATAGGTAAGCAATTCATCGCATCTCAAGTCACTGGGGGAAAATTAGGTAAGCCAATTAACCTAGGCAGCAGCATATCTTTGGACATCTGTATTGGAACCTGGAGCGGCTAATATGAATGATTACAATTACCAAGCTGACTAAACATAGTCTATTTAATATAAATAAGTCGTAGCACTTAACGTGGAATATTAAACCCTAATTCATGACGGCGCAAGAATAGTAAATTGGTGGAGGACATCTTTCAGAGCTCTGCAAAAAAACCCACATTCATGGTCAATTTTAGTTTGCGATGAAATTGCTTGTGGAGATCATTTGGAATTGATTTAATGCAATTTTAAAGCCAGCTGACAATGGGAGAATGCCAGATGTATGAAATACGTTTGTATGATCAGGCATAGAGAATTTGATTTTTGGGAAGAGTCGTAAATGTCGAATGCTGTACCATGTCATTTCTAGACAGAAATTTTGAACCCTTATTTTTCAGAGTATTTTAATTATTCTAAAATATAGACCTTCAAAGGTTGATTTTGAAAGGCTTTAACCTGAGTAACGATTGTGTGAATGTGTGGAATTTTGTATGCTACGGGAAACAAGTGCAGCGAGATACGAGCGTTGGTAAAGCATTTTGCACCGTCTCACCACTGCAATCACGTGCAAACCTTGGTGACATTATCCCTGCACAATGTTTGAACAAACTTGTCTTCAATACGTTAGTGATGACCTCTTCGGCAATTGCTCGAAGTCACGTTTGCCTTCAATCAATGTCTCAGCAGCGGGTCAAAGATAGGTGATGAGGCCCTTTATCCGGGAAGGACGCGCTTGGCAGTGGTGGCTCTGGCGCCGCGTGCTCCCCAGACATGGCCGGTAAATGCGTGGTTGACTGGGATGGCGACTGCGCTATCCTTCTGCTCTCCTTCCACCTGCGGGAGATCCTCGCAGGCAGCAGACGCTCTCTCCATATGGATAGATCTTGACGGTTGATCATAATAATTATAATTATGTGCTCGCTAATTATGTGAAGCTGCTGATAACGCTCATGTTTCGACACGTCAATAGCAGTATTCATGATGGTATTGGAAAAATTGAAGACTTCAAAATTTAGATGTATTAAAACGTTCTTATTTTGAACCTAATTGTTATGATGATGATAATAAAAGAGCATGTGACGTGATGCATTAAGTATTGTTATTGAGACATGGGCGGCACGGTGGCCCAGTGGTTAGCGCTGTCGCCTCACAGCAAGAAGGTCCCGGGTTCGAATCTCTCGGCTCGAGTGCCTTTCTGTGTGGAGTTTGCATGCTCTCCCCGTGTCCGCGTGGGTTTTCGCCGGGCACTCCGGTTTCCTCCCAGTCCAAAAGCATGCTGCTGCATAGGTTAATTGGCTCGCAGGCTAAATTGCCCCGCAGTGCCCGGCGATGGACTGGCGTCCCATCGTCGGTATATCCTTGCCTTGCGCCATCTGCCGGGATAGGCTCTGGCTCACCGTGACCCTGTATAGGACTAAGCGGTTTCAGACAATGAGATGAGAATACACTATTCAATAAAAAATATAATTGTAAAGCGCTTTCCATCCTCAGTGGAGCTCAAAGCACTCTAAATAAAATAGTTTTGACATCTTTACTAATATCAGGTGGAAGATGGTGCAAGATGCACATTTTAGTCTGACCCAAGAATTGTTTTCATGCTTTCATGCCTGCATTATACATGGTGAATGTTTTGTCCTTAACGAATGTGTCTTCTGTTGGGTTTTCAAGTAATTTATGATTTGAATAACTTGAAACATAAGCTCACATGACCAATTTACGTTATCCCCAGTGCCCCAATCTTTAAATCTTTGAAGGTGATGAAACCGGAGCCTGACGCGAGTTCATGGATAACAACCAATGCCTTCAAAGGCAGCGTTTCCAGTCAGATGCAAACACAATTATTTCATGTGGCGAATTCAGCATGATCCCCTTGTATGCATGGATATTCTCCAGGCACTCCCGTTTCTCTTCCCAGTTCAACGACATAATGCCAAGGTTGTGATTAAATTGATCACCCCTCCCCCGTGCGTGCCTGAGATGTGGTAACTTGTTCACGCCTCCCCGCTGGACAACTGTTAAACGGTTACATAGCTCAAAGGTGCCTTCGAGCTTATATAAAAACGGACTTGCTCTCGTGCCAAAAAGCAATCAATGCAGTGCTTTGTGACCTTCGGGTGAAAAGCGCTCTATAAATGCAATTATTCAAATGGGAGTGGTTCAACAGCCCAATGCAGGACCCTCCTGAAAATCTTCAGACGCGAGGCTTTATATCATAACACGTTCAAAATATATTTAGAAGCTATATCAACAGGAAACCTTAATTATATGGTTCCACGCCTCAGACATAACCATTAACCCCTAGTGCTAGCCTTTGGGCTTATTTTACACAATTAATCATACTATAAACGTAGTCCAGCCTTGCCAAGTTTTTGGTAATCAACTATCAAGCATCCTTCTGTGATTAACCTGCATTTATTGTTGCACAGGATCGAAATAATCAGGAAATGAATGTTTTAACGGTAAAAATGTAACTGCATTTTATTGCATTAATTTTGAGCACCCAGAGGCAACAAGTTTAAAGGCTGGTCAGTCCAATAAAGCAGCCTCTGCATGAGCGACTAAACAATCGTTACACAAAGGGCCACCCTTTCCAACTCGTAATGCTATATTTGCCTTACATTAGTAAAGCCAACATGCCATCAGAGCTAGAATGCATCAATTGGTGACCAGGCTTTGACCATAAAATCACATTTGAAAACAAGGATTTCAGTGGTGCCGGCTCAGTGCTAACATCTTCATATACATTATAAACATGTGTCTAAGCGGCTTGGGGGTACTCACAATGACGCAGCTTACCTCTACTGTATCTGGAATAATAGACAAACGCAGTGGAAATGATTTATTTTAAGAAACAGTGACATGAACATGCTAAGGCTGATAATTATGCTATTAATATTTCTTAAAATTATTCAATGCACACAAATTATCCAAAGAACCGACTTAACTTTCAGAAACAAGATGATAGTACAATTATTTAAAGCAGTTAACTACTGTAAAAACAAATGATCAACACCATACACTGAAGCAAAAATATTGTTCATAAAAATCTAAGCAGAGTTTCTCAATCTGCAGTTCTGGTACCTTACTAACATACTTTTACACTTAAGTGTTGCGTCATGTAAAATATAAAGAGTTTTAATTCACAAAGACTATGCCGTAGGAGGAAATGTGGAATAGCTATCGAGTCTGCGTTTTGAGAGCCACTACTGTGCAGGATGAAGCAAATGAGACCGCAATTTGCGGTTTCTTCTTAATTTGCACTCACACCGCTTCAGTCACTGTCAAATTTGACGGAGTTCACAGCAGTCATGTTGATTTGACCTCCCTTGTAGCTGCCGCGCTTCTTCTTTGTCTTCTCGTGTTTGAAGGACTTTCCCTTGGTCACCTTGAGGTCATGAAATGCCTTCTCTCCCCAGTCCCCTTTAGCACCAACCTAAATTCACAGATGGGCACAGTACAACAAAACTGAATCACATGGTCTTCATGCCAAAAGGCCAGTATTAGTAATGCAAAAATATATTGTAAGGGTGAACAGGAATGGTTGTCAAGATTATTTTATTCAACACGATTTTAACAAAATGGGAAATCAATTGCAAAGCGATCTGGGGTATTAGTTGTCCAATAGGGGATGATTATGCAAGTGAATAATTGGCAGGTAATTTTCTACTATTTTTCTTAATGTGCCCTTTGAAGCAGACGGCACGTAGTATTGTTAGCAATTATACATGCAGAAATGATCAGGACGGCCACTGGATGCAAACTGTGAATTTCTGCAACAAGTTGTGCTACCTGTAGTCTATCCCATAGCTTTCACAAGATCATGAAGGCTGGTAGAGCAGCACCAGAAGTAATTCATGATGCACTGATATGCGGCGCCAACACTTTCATGTTCGCCCCCTTATTAATATTTGAATGGCTGTA
Organism: Mordacia mordax; assembly: GCA_036362905.1. Taxonomy (NCBI): domain Eukaryota; kingdom Metazoa; phylum Chordata; class Hyperoartia; order Petromyzontiformes; family Petromyzontidae; genus Mordacia; species Mordacia mordax. The sequence goes on from JAZEWT010000012.1 coordinate 12,442,313, forward strand.
CCCTTTCACAAAGAATCATTGAATTTGAAATGGCATTCTGAACGATAATATACATGGGTGGTGCACCTCCAAATGGTGACCCATCATAAACAGGGCCAAACCAGTGACACATGCCCTATGAAACCAATGATCCAAGTTCCATTCGCAATTACGAATAGCGAATGATACACAAACTGTTCCTGGGCCACGTTAGGAAATTCCACTAACTATTGGTTATGTATGGTCAAATAACCATGCAATATTATTTCTGGAAGTATCCAAAGTGGGGGGGTTAAAAAAAACTATTAAATTATGAGCAGAATTGTGGTCGGGAAACAAAAGGTTTGTAGAAACTGCAGACCTTCGCATCAAACGAGTTGTTGCTGAGACGTGGGTCAATCTCCACCTCGTCCTCATTCACACGCCTGAATGGAGTGCTGCCATTGGCCTTCTAAACGCACAACGGGCAATGCAAACGTCAGCTGCTGATCAACATTTACTCATAACAATAAGCATTTGCAAGTAAAAAGCACAAATTACACATCAGGGCAACATGTCAACCACTGCTGCATTTGGCCAGTTAAGGGCTATAATAGAAGGGAGTGAAAACAAAGTCATTTACAGGACAGAGACCTCAAGGTCCCCTGCTATGACAGTGGCTGCAAAAGGTCATGTAACAAAGAATAATTCTGTATCATTCGTTTGTCAAACTAGAGATTATTGTAACCCATTTTATTTCTGACAAAGTACCTGTGAAAGAGTGGCTATAATAGGTGTCTTTTTATGCAGTTTATTTGGCAATTTCATTACTTACTGCGCAACTGAAAGCATATGCATTTGTAATAGATTGTAAAGCTGCAATTGGCAGGCTTGAAGGAACTGCAATTGAATCATGCAAGTAACCTAAAACAATACAATAATGCAAATGATGACAACTTGTAGAACAGTGACGCCGTAGTGATGCAGTGAACTTTGATGTCTGATCAAATTGTTAATGAAAGTTATTTTATACCAAGCCTGGCAGCAGCCACCAACTGGACCGCTCTCTCATTGCACTATGGTGATCCGAGTCGTGGTTCTCAAGCGCTATCAGCCGACTGATCAAGCAGTGATAAACGAATACTGCAGTCACCTTTTTTGAAGCCTTAGGGACAGTCTGTGGGGTCTTGAGCTTATTTTTTTTCAACGGGGTGGATGAGGTGCCCAATGAATCATTTTTATCCGTGTCATCCGAAGCGGATGCGCTCTTTCTTTTCCGTTTCCCATTCACACTTCCTGCACACATCGAAGAGAAGAGTCACCGTTTCATGTTAATCCCAGGACCTCGAAATGAATGTCCTTGTAATGAGCGGGTGCGAACTTATTCTTGACTCAGGCCAAGAAACTGCAGATCAGGGTCATAGAACAAAACTCGTATTTGCTACTCGTCCCCCCTCCCCCCTCTTTATATAGCAACGGCAACTATAGAGCTGTACTGTATAGCAACGGTACACTTACCACATCTATTGCTATTACCATCCCCATTTAAGGTTGCCTAGTGCCCCCCTATCGTTCACAAGCAGGTTGTATACTTAGAATCATTCAAGCATTCAACGCACTCATATATGCACTGTAGCCTAGCATCCCCCATTGATCGCAAGTGGTTAGCGTTCCTCCTAGACACACGCTAGCAATTGCTCACTTTTATAGGTATATATCTAAGCAGCTATTGCTACACAACACTTCGCAGTCGAGTCCATGTGGGTGCGTATACTCGAACAGTACAACTGGTGCTGAAGTGACCCCTATGGCAGTCGTTGAAGCGACGTGATGAACAGAACTGTTACTATTGATGACGTGAACAGTGCTTGCCCTGTTGACGCTATGGCGACGACCAGTTGATCTCGGTGATGATGTAACGACGAGGTAGCCCGCCCGAGCGCCGACCTCGAGCACAGGGTGGTCTCGGAGTGTCGTGCTGCACTCAAGCTGATGAGACGGCCCATGCTCGCCTCGAGCTGGTGAGACGGGTCTTCTGCGTGTCATCCGACTGATCCTTGAGCCCAGCTGGCCAAGCGTGCCAGGCTGGGTCTCAGGCCATCGAGATGAGGTCACTTGCGTGGGAGCTGAACCGCCCGACGCCTGCTGACTTGGGCGTGGTTGAGGGGGTCGAGATGGAAGTGCTTTCCGGATAAGTATTTTTTTTCTTTTTTGTGCTTTGTGTAGGAGTCATCCACTCGTCTATCACCTACTCTTCTGGTGGACTGACCTTTTAAAAATTGTTTCTAGTTTCCTCTCCTTTCCTACTCAAAACTCTTGCACTGTTCCACTCTCCTCTATCTCTCCTTCTCCATCATCTAGCTGTCTCTCCCTCTCTCCTCTCGGTTCTAGCAATTTTCTGTTTCTTCTGCTCCTCCCATTCGGTGGGCTCTCTGGTTAGCCTGGCATCAGTCCGAGATTCTGCGCACACCTCTCCCTATATGCCTGGATGTGCAGTGTTTTATGCAGCTTCACATGCACGGTCTTTAATCTCACCCATACTGTATTTACTCATCACATACGGCCACATGCTGTACTCATCACACGCACACACATCCAATCAAGCCCGCATTTGTAACAGCTCTTCATAGCAGGATATGACTCCGCAAGGCAATGGGAAAGCTTTTTAGAATTGTTAAATAGTATGTGTTGAATAACACGTGACACACGATTAAAAAGACAGAACTCAGCTTTTGCCCAGGGAACCATTTATATGGTTAAATTCCATAACCTTTACAAAAAATTTGGCAGTGCAACAAACTCAATTGTTGTACTTTACAATGCTCCCATGTCTATGCTAGCCATCTTCAGCAACCCACATAAATCAATATGGTTCAGGATAATCACAACTGACAGAGCTTGGGGGAGGGCTCTGATCCAGCAACGGATTGTGAAAGTGCTATATGTGTGCACTTATGATGCAAGCCATGTTGTTGAGTTGAGGCTTGCCGGACGCACCGCTGCTCTCTTCTTTACCTGACACAGGCGTGGTGGCATCCGCGGTGGCTGGCTTGGGAGTTGCCACAACCTCTGCTTTGTCGTCTTCACTGTCCGACTGGTAAAACCAAAATTTCAAATTCTTATTCGATACAAACCACACAACCTCGTTCACGGATATTTAATAGTAATTTCTGACTCATCCTTTTAAGGCTTACTATGGACGAATACGAAAAGTTGCTTTAAAAAACTACACCATTTAAAAAACATCAAAACATTCAAGCCTGTTACCCAAAGGGGGCAACTGATAATGTTGCGTCATTCTTTTTTTTTATTTTCACACTAAGAAGATTTAAACAATAACAGACATTACCTTTGGCTGGATATTCTACTTGTAAGCTGTTGACTAAAATCCATAACTCTGGAAAGGTTAAGGTGTTGTCATACGCAACCCTTTATATCTTTCAGGGCCATGCAAAAACCCCAGAAATTTTTACTTTTGACAAAGACCAAGATTTGTCACGCACGAGACAGTGGCCATGGTGCATCACTGGTCCCACAGCCGGTCCCACAGCCAGTCCAACAGCCAGTCCCACAGTCGGTCCCACAGCCGGTTCCACAGCCGGTTCCACAGCCGGTCCCCACGTGCTCTGCCCCCCACCCCTCTCATTGCCCCACCCTTGCCACTGCTGCCACTCACCGAAGAGGAGCTGCCGTCGTTTGGCTTGGTGGCATTGCTGGCTGGAGGTTTCCCATTGGGCTTTGTTGCCACAGGAGTAGCAGCAGGGGTGCCTTTTGTAGCCGACATGCTTTTTGCAGGACTTTGATCCTCACTGCTAGAGCTATCAGAGTCTGAGCTATCAGCTTTTTTCACTGCAGTAGTGGGTGCATTATTTTTCGGTGCCAATGCTCCCTTTGCTTGTGGTGGGATGGCAGGCGTTTTGGCAGCTTTACCGTTATCCTCTTCACTTGAGCTGTCTGAATCAGAGCTGCTCTCTTGTTTTTTAGCAGCCGCAACTTTGGGCTTTGCTGGGGTGCCCTGGGCTGGAGCCAATTTATCGGTGGAAGGTTTTAATGGCGTTTTAGCTTTCTTTTCATCTTCGTCACTGTCAGAGCTGTCAGAATCTGAGCTGCTTTCTTTCTTCTCAGCTGCTGCCTTCTTTGCTAGCGCCGGTGATTTGGCTAGCTTCTTGGCAGAAGTGGTGACAGATTTTTCTGCAGGAGTGACTTTCTTCAGATTCTCATCATCAGAACTATCTGAATCAGAACTGCTCTCTTTCTTAGCAGCTGCAGGAGTCTTTGCAGTAGTTTTAGTTTTTTTCACTACTTTGGAGTTATCAGCTGGCGTTTTTGGAACCTTTTTAGTCTTCTCACTGCCAGAATTCGACTTGCCATCTTTCTTTACAGAAGTCGTCGCAGATTTTGCGGTCTTTTTCGAGGGCGTTTTTTTTGCAGCCTTTGACGTCGGTGTCGATGTATTTTTTGGCTCGTCATTGTCAGAACCATCATCAGAATCGGAGCTGCTCTCTTTCTTGGCTACTGCCGATTTTTTCGCCGCCGGTGGTGCATTCGGCGTTGCTGGTGTCTTTGTTGCTTTTGCTGAAGGCGCGCTGTTTTGCACGACCGCTTTCGCCATCGGAGCGGTCTTTGTCTTGGGCTCCTCGTCACTGTCGGAACTATCGTCAGAATCAGAACTGCTTTCTTTCTTGGCTGCTGCCGAATTTGCTGCAGGTGGCATCTTCGACGGCACTGGTGTCTGTCCTGCTTCTTTTGCACCATTATTTTTTGCCGCTTTTGAAGATGGAGGAGCTGCTTTCTTGGGCTCCTCGTCACTGTCAGAACTATCGTCAGAATCAGAGCTGCTCTCTTGTTTGGCTGTTGTAGTTTTTGCCGCAGGTGGTGTCTTCGATGTTGCTAGTGTCTTTGTTGCTTTGGCTGAAGGCGTGTTTTTTACCACCGCCACTTTTGTTGCCGGAAGTGCTGCTTTTTTGGGCTCCTCGTCGCTGTCTGAACTATCGTCAGAATCGGAACTGCTTTCTTTCTTAGCTGGTGGCGTTTTCGCTGCTGGCTTTTGCGCAGCCGGCAATGCTGCAGGGGTTGCAGTCTTTTTTTGTGGTTCTTCATCGCTACTGGAGCTATCACTACTGCTCGTTTCGTTGGCTGCACTGGCAGGTCCCACTGCCGCCTTCTTAACTGGGGGAGGTTTCGGGGTTGTGACAGGTGCAGGTTTTTTAGCCTTCTTATCTTCTTCACTGCTGGAGCTGTCCGAACTACTGCTTTTCGGTGTTGCTTTTGTTGTTTGCTGCGGCGTTTTGATTTCACTCGATGCTTTTGATGCTGGAGTTGCCTCAGCCTTTTTTTTCTTAGACTTACCAACCTCATCCTTTTTTTTAGGACATTTTGTTTTAGCTGGAGCTTTTTTTACTTTCTTGGCTACTTTTTTGATGGCTTTCTTTTTTGCATCCGGTGCGTCGGTCTCTTCATCAGAGCTGGAACCACTTTCCGCTGGAGTCACTTTCACTGTTGGCGCAGTGGGTGCTACGCTGCGTGTGACGGATGTACTTTTATCTTCATCGTCAGAGCTGCTCGAGTCTAAAACAATAAAAAGACATCATGTAATGCATCGCTTCCATCTCGGGTCAATTATTTGCTTCCCATTACTCTGCCCTTACTCCTGAATTAGTAACTGGCTCTTGCAGCGAAATGCACTCTGTTCATTGTTTCTCAACACCTACATCAACGATACAAAACAAGATTTACTTCCCAAGCAAAGACCATTGAACACTCTAATGATTAAGAACAACTTGTACAAAAAACAGAAGATGCAGTGTTACATTGATTAAAGGTAAAATTCAAAACACAAGAGAACAGCTTTCTACGTAGCCTAGATCTCAGTATCAACCAGGTGTTGCCAAAAGACAATTCAGCTCAGAACACACAATCAACGTATCAGTAGCTCAGGTCTACGGATACCTTTTTGTCACTACAAATATGTAAAAAAGAGAACATGTTTTAGCATTTCTGGCAATTATACAAGTGTTAAGATCATAAAACACCAAACAGACATAAGTACTTGCATATTTTGCCACAACTATGTGTTTTTTGTCGTTGCAAATTGACACTGTGAAAGGTGTACACAGTTGGGTGTTTTAAAGGTCTTAACATTGTCAGAAATGGTAAAATCTCTTTTTTTACAATGACAACTTGTACAATATTGCATAAGAATAGTTTTTTTTTGGTGCAAGCAGAGAGAGTGGCTACTGGTATTTTGAAAGAGCAAGTAATTAGATGGAGACTGAGCTACGCACTGTGGGGCCAATTTCGCAATGTTTCCTGATAAACACATTTTAAAATCGCACATGAAACAATACGTAATAGTAGAATTTCAATTACAGAAATCCTTTCACGAAACAGAAAACGTAAACAAGCCAAATTTTATGAAAATACAGTAATAAAATGCTCCTAGCACATTAAATTGTGTGGCAGCTTTTTTGTAAATAAAATAATCATTACTTAGTGACCAACGCATGGTCAATCTGTTCAAAAGCGTTGGCAGATTCAATAAAAGTTTTAAATTTCTCTTCAAAAGAATATCACGTATTTGTGATTTTACACAGACTGGTAACAAGACTTATTTTTCATCTTTTGCCCAATAGAACATTTTTTCTAAAGCAATGCTGATCTAAAATTACTTTGTCGATGCACATTCCGACAGCAATGAAGGCCATTCACTGTAAGCACTGTCGCACAACAAAAGCCCGCTGAGAGGTTCTAAAAAAAAATCTTGAACTCCCAGAAAATGACGAGACACTTACCAGAATCACTATCCGAGCTGGAAGGAGGAGCTTTTCCCTTGGCAGGAGTCTTGGCAGTAGATGTGGGTGTCGGTGCCACCTTGGTGGTAGGAGTTGCACTTGAAGACTTATTTAATACAGCGGGGGGAGGCACTGCACTATATGCTCCTGTATCAAATAAAAATAAAACATGGCGCGGTTAAGGAAATAATCTAGTCTTGACAATAAATAATATCTGCACTTCTAGAGCGCTTTTCACCCGAGAGTTACAAAACCGCTACAGAGCGGTTTCCGTCCTGTCAATGACCGCCTACTAACAGAGGATTGGTTCCCCATTCAAAATAGACTCCACTGGGCGGCTGTCACCTGGGCTCGTGTCTGACTGGGGTGGAGGGCGTGAAGCCGTAACAAAGGGGAGTGAGCGAATTGACTGAGGGGATGTAAATGGGCGGGGTGGGGGTGCAACTGAGGTTGCTGTGGTGATTTCCTGTTAAAGAAGAGGATGACAATGATGCCAGGTTCGTGAGGACACCAAAGGATCGGCGTGCTACGGGGGATAATGTAAATAAACCTCGTTTCGTCCGACTCACTGCACATCTAAGTAAGAGTCCACCGAAGAGAGGTCCAGGATTGGTTAGTCACCACCAAAGTTGGTCATGAGCCGGTAAAACAATTGTGAGCTGCACTTCTTAGTGCAGCGAACCAACCACTATCCTGCTGTTTATACCACAGGCCACACCACCAGTAATCCAATGCAAATATATGCACAGACACACACATACCAGATTTTGCTGCTTTCTTTGCCACTGGCTTCTCTTTCTCCGAGTCATCTGAACTGTCGCTGCTCGAAACGTCTCTCTGCTTTGGTGCGCCAACACTCGTCACAGGCGCTGCACCGCCTTTCTTTACCGCTGCACCGCCTTTCTTTACCGCTGCACCATTCTTCGGCTTCTTATCGACTGAAAAGAGAAATGGTTGCATTTCGCAAGAATAGCGTTCATTTGTCTCTTGGAATGTAGCAGAACACATTATGTGCATTGTGTGGGCATCGCGAGGATGATTGCACAACTTAAGTCAAGAAAAACCCCACAAGACCATGTATAAGTCATAAAATACATGACAGCCCAAGGTCAAACTATTGTAAAACAAACCTATTACAAGTGGTTTTGAAAAATCGGTGACCCAAATTTTCTGATTCAAAGACTTCTTAAAAAATGTTCATTTCATACAATAGGCTTGCGTAAAAATACCCAATTCAATGGCAATATAAACTACATATACCATAGGAATGACTCCATTGACTTCAAGGAAATCAGAAAAATACAATTTTGTTGTCAATCACCAATACAAGCCTCGTTGTGTATGATGCAGCAAAAACACTCTCTAAATTGCACTATTTTCCCTTTGACTTACGTTGGAATGGTGATCACTGTTACAAAGCAGTTTGCGCTGACAGGAATATCCTATTCCAGCCAGTGGGATACTGCAAGGGCATCTAATGTAGCAGCTGTAGGATCTATCCGAGGATAAACCGCAATGAGTGGCGGTGGCCATGATGACATTAATCTTGTTGTCACTTAACATGCCATATACACTGGCACTTCCAACAATCTAGTCTTTTGGGAGGCAATTCCCATTACAGTCCACACACCTTTAGTGCTTTTGGCTGGTGCTGTTTTTTCATCCTCGGTGTCAGAGCTCTCTGATGAGCTGGAGGGGTCGGCAGTGCGCTGCCGCTTGCTTGCGGCAGGCTGCGCCGTCACAGTGGGCTGCGCCTTTCTCTTGCAAGACTCCGGTGACCTGGGTAAAACGTACGTGCGTCGCGATCATCAGGAACAATCCCATTGCATTCTGAGTACAATTGCCCATCACGGGGAGAAACATCGCACAATGCATTAAGGGAGCTGAAGCACGTAGTATAGCCGTGGTTAATAATAATAGCACTCCGAGAGCGGTTTAAAGGAAACAATATGGCAAGATAAATATAGGACACAAAGATACAGGGTAAGCAATCTAAAAAAATGAATGAAGCAGTAATAGGAGTTAAAAGTTAGAAACACTGGGGAAGAGGTGGATAGGTGCAGTTGTACAGGATATAAATGATTGACATTTTTAAAAAGCTGCAATACAGTCAAGAATACTAAAACCATGGCAGATTTCAGAAGACCATCTGGATTAATGGAAGACATGATAGCTCTTAGTGTGATGGCAAGGACAAAGAAAACTGTATAGTATTTTTTTATTTGTATACGGTCAATGAAGGTGGATTGTGACAATCTTAAAAACAACATTATCACATTCGCCACAAGGAAAACGGTACCAATGATGTCGGTAGTGCCACATTTGGTGACACTAGTTTCTGCTGTGACCCATGAACAATATCCCTCTTGGGCAGGGCTATCCAATATATCGCATGGAGGACATACTTGACTCGGGAGTTCGTGTAATGCAGCCTCCAGCAGCACTCTCAATAAAAATTATCTACCATGAGATTTTATATTTAGACATTAAAGTTTACTTATTATAAGGAAATATATTTGCTGAACTGCCTAAAGTCTCTGCTGTGATGCGAAGATTGGAGGCTAACCCTCTTTGGATAAAGTCTACACCCATCTTCTCTAGCAGCTACCTTTCATCTTATCATCATGATCAATACCCACTTCATCCTGTAGAGAGTTGTGGGGGAATGGAGCCTATCCCTGCAGACAGAGGCTGGCATCACATCCTGGGTACCACTGATGTCGGTAGCGCCACATTTGTACATTGCAGTGCATTGAAGGCAATTTACTCAGGCAGGCTGCTTAACCTAAGCAGCAGCGTGTCTTTGGAGGGTGGGACAAAACCGGAGTATCCGTCAAAAACGCACAGGGAAAACAAGCAAACCCCACACAGAATGGCACTGGAGCCAGGAACCGAATGCGGGACCTTCTTGTGAGGCGACAGCGCTTCTGCGCCATCCTCATTTCATCTTAGTTACAGAAGAAAATTCCTGTTTTCTTTAACCTATTATTCACCACAGAAGCAACTTTAATATAGTTAACCTGTGGTCAAGGATCCTGAAGCCTTCTAAAGTTCTATGACATGGCCTGTGGCCACGTGAGCTCTACCACTGTGAAAGGTTATGTAAACGACGATCATCCATCCGTGAAAACATTAGCCACCCCAACATTGGGTTGAGGGGTACATTTTTCACGTTAAACATGGCGTTTCGAATATCAGCACTAGGTTCTATGCACAAGAGACACGATGGAGGTGTGTGTGGACGTGTGACCCACCAAAGGTATTTTAACATCATATTTGGTAAATTTTAACATGAAGGCTTTCGTGACCAATGTTAGGAATAATAATAATAAAACCTTTATGAGTTGGGTCACATAAAACAATGTTGTAAATCTGCGTCCACCTATTATGATTGCTATCACAGTTGGTCCTAATTTTTTTTTTGAAAACAAGTAAACTCGCTTAAATGGACTCTGAAATACAGACACATGTAGTTTGTACACAAAGCATGATTCCCTTACTTGATCCAAACATTGTACACATCCAGTAGTTTGGGCCCATCGGGATCTGGCAATTTCTGTAAGTAAACAAATATCACACGAGGTCATGTCAATACACAAATATCCAAACACAAAGGGAAATTATCCTTATAAGATCCTTTACTGCTCAACGAACACAAATGTTAAAGAAAGATCTATTCTACACAAATCCAAGTTTTTCAAGATCGGTGCACAACTTTGGAATCCTCTGATCAGTCCGTTTTTTTTTAAATGTTAAATAAGCTGGAAGGAAACATTGAGCTAAGTAGCTCTTTTTAATAGTTGGCCAGCGAGGAGGGGTAAGCAAGTTACAAAACTGGACGAAAATGCGCAAGTCGAACACTTTCCTGGGAACTTCCCTTTCTGAATTCTGGGTATTCAAAAAATAAAAAGTTGGCGCAAAATGTTCAATCTAAATTACTAAACGATAATGGGCGGAGGGGTGGGGATACAAGGGCTTTTCCTATCATGTACATTCCCATAAGCAATGAATTAATAATGTTGCCTTGAAACTGACGATTTACAATGCAACGTATAGTCCAATGAAATCCAGTACATGCACACAGTGCAGAATGCAATTTTAAGGCATGTGAATTTAGAGGTCTAGAGCTGCACGATTGTTCACAGGACCTTTATGTTATCAGAGATAAATTAATTTTCTTACCTAAAATTGTTGACAACGCATAAGTACTACGGAATTCAGCAAATGTACGCATGGAAAGTAGGGTGCAGTTGCTGACTTCCACAGAACATGCAAGTTGCTTTCTCAACCTTCCGATGCAAACTAATAAATCACAATTCATCATTCATGGGAATGTAATTGTCAATTGCACAAATTATTTTAACTACTTGAGAAAAGGGACCGGATACAGCGAGTGCATGATAACCGAGTCTGTGGGACGGGCTGCCATCTAATACAATCCGAAAGCATTAGCTGAAAGTAGTATTGTGATTACAATTTCATTACGAATTAAACAAACACATTTGTGTGTATCTGCTATAAAAAAAAACACTAGAATTGGCCTCTAATCGCCACATGTAGGATGAACATCCACTTGGGCAACCTACTGCTTAACGAGGCTTTCGGCGCGCCGTGCCAACCGCTCGCTATCTGACCATACTTCACCACAATCGTTAGTGCCGGTAGCTATGAATCTCGCCGAGTGTTTCTGGTGGCGAATCCAGAGAGCAGAGGTTAAATTCATCTTTGCAAAAAACACGGTAACCTAATTCAACGAAAAATACGCATTTTAGAGTGTAGTCTTCACATACATTCCTGAAAAGACCATGAAGTTAACCGAAAATGTATAGAAGTTAATTAAAATTGCATTGGCCTATGATAATTCAAACACCGCCATGAATTGTTTCATTGAACAAGCTTCAGCCACCCACACCCGTAAATGCTATTAGAGCATGCAGTAGCTACATTTCGCACTTAACTGTGGAAAAGACCACGCAATACCAGCAAGGAACCATTGAAGAAGCGCTTGATGAAAACTTTCAAAGTATTTTCTCAATCACGCCACAGGCCATGCGGCGCGACGAACGGAGCTCACGTCCCACGCTCTCTAACCACCCGTACAGGAGAGGGAACTCCATTCAAACCATCAATCGTGCAATTACCACCGTCAAGTGAAAAGCAATCGCAGCCAAAGCCGGTAAAACAAAACAAAACGCCGACAGCTCCAAACAACAAACATCTCGAAAACATGAGCTACGGGGCCCAGCCATCGAGGCATTGGCGACCACGTGTCCGCGCCATGGCCACTTTTCCAGCAGCGCGCGGGGCCCCCCACGATCGCTCGCGGTAGCAGCAGCCACCCACCACGTTCGTCTTCTTCACGAACGCCTGCGCAGCCTTCACGAACTTGTTCTCCAGCAAGAAGCCGTAAATGTAGGGGAAGAGGTCGCTTGGCAGGCCGCTGCCGCTGCTGCCGCCGCTACCGCCACCGCTCGCCATGGCTCCGTCTGCAACGTGGTGAAGAGGTTCTAAAAAAAAACCTTCCGCAGCTTCCGGAAAGTGGCGTCACCCACGCGGTGACGTCACGTCGCTCGTTACGCGAA
>JAZEWT010000012.1:12463352-12477598 GCA_036362905.1 Mordacia mordax
GCGGTTTGTGACCCTCGGGTGAAAATCGCTCCAGAAGTATTATTATTATTAAACAGTCGTGTGTTTCTATTTATAATATATTACATTACATTTTAAGTTTATAGCTTAATAATGCGTTTCCAAGCTGCCCTTATCTTATTTCATTAAAATAATTTTTTTTGTCAATTTCAGTAGACTCTAGGATTAGTCTAGACCAGTAATAATTAGTTTTGCACAGAATGTCAATGTTGTCAAAAAAAATTGTGACCCTATCGACAAAGAGAATGGATAAGAGAATCGTGATGGGTAGAAAGCATATCATGTGGTAAAAGAGTCGAATTGGACAAAAGTCAACAAACGGAGACTAAATATTTCGATTCATCATTAGCAGTTATCTTTTTTTCGCATCCCAAAGGCCACTACTTTTGTCTCATGTAATCGTAGCTTATGTGAACGTACAGGCATTCCTCAAATTTCAGCGGCTGGCTGACAAGGACCATAAGCAACGTTTGCAGAGTCTGCAGGAGAAACTGGATAAGAAGCTGGAGGTGGAGACCCTGCAAGAGGCTGCAATGTCGTCCGGTGACCTGTCAGACATGGTCGCTCATGTGGAGGAGGTGCAGAGCATGTCAGAGGAAGCTGGCTCCGAGGTGCGGCACTTTTGGTCTTAAGAGGTTGGATGAAAAATGTATTGAGTTTTATTTTTGCAGGTGCACGTGTTTTGCCATTTCCACAGCTGGTTTAGAGCTGCTAATAGATATGCCATACAATAAAAATGTATGAGTAATTCAAAGCCTAATTTCCGCATTTTTACCATTGTCCTGTGGCTTTTTGGGTTGTAATAATTTTGGCACAATGTCTGACGTAATGCTGAATAACACGTTACAGCCTGAAACCACATCGGAGCGCTACACATCCAAATGCAACTGTTATAAGACATTGCACAAAGAAGGGTGTGGGGGTATGCAGTAGAGGTTGTCAACCTTTTTGCACCTTGCCGCCCACTTGAGTATGGTCTTCATTGACCAGTCATTCCAGCAGCCCACGAATGGGTCACAACCCAACCGTTGATGGGTTGTTGATGTATAATGGTGGGTATACAGTGGACAAACTGGGTTTTTTAGGCGAAAGAAGAATAGAGGTGTAAGGATAAAAGTGCAAGAGGAAACTTAAGGCTTTTCATAGGGAATGTATAAGAGATCAAAACTGCCCCCAGCCTTTTTAAAACATGGAGACATTTTGAGTTTCATCTGACCAATACAAATAATTGTTTTATATTTACTGATCATAAATCATCCGGCCAGAAAATTATGCTGCAATATCCTCACCATTAGGGGGCAGCCAGTAAACCTGGATACCATCTGTTTGAACTGGCAACAACAGCTAAAAAATATTAACGTTCCATCTGAACACACGTAAACGTTTTCTCCCTGTATTTCAGTTTCCTCCCGCATATACACACTTATTAATGGTTGAAAACATCTGAATACAATAAGTTCTTGTTCATGGCAAATTTGTTCCCCCGTATAGTCTTATTAATTGTGAGTGGAATGCCGTGGCCATACTGAAACACCATCTATTTATGGGGTGGGGGGCAGGGGCGTTGGATGTGTGTCTGCCCTATGGTCAACCAGCATGGCACATGAAGAGGTGGGTAGTGATGATTGCTTCGAAAAGCTGCTCTCTCGGGAGCGTCAAGTGGTTTATGCACTGAGCTGAGTACAGACGTATGGTGTTTGCGTTTTTCATTTTGCTCGACAAACCCTTTGTAATGAGTGCTTCACCAATCACGCCTTCTAAAGAAGCAACGCAAATTTTCTTTGGAACAGCTGAATCACTTATTGTCATCAGCCGCAGTGTTCATGAGAGCGTACAAGTTAGTTTCAGATTGATTAGGCAGACATTTATGCATTCATGCTTTTCTAACTTGCCTTCCCTGCTTCTATTACAGGTATGTACAGCATGCTACATATACTATCTGGCTGTAATACAGAGTATGCAATATGTCTTTTGGTACAAAAAAGCACCCCAAATATATAACACAATTTTTAGCTAGGAACGCGTCTCCCTCTTAAACATTGTTTTAATAGGAAAACACGTTTTATTTATCAGAGATGCGCTTGCCATCAGATTTCCGAGGAATGGAAGCTTTGTGATAAAACGAGGACTTACTGTATAGCAGATCACAGAGTCAGGTAGTTATTCATGCATTATATTTCTGCTCTTATCTAGTTTCTCCTGTCTCTGGGTTGTCATTCTGTTTAAGAGTGAATATTGTGTGGTGCCTTCCAATTTGAAAATATTATTCGATCATTTTTTATTCCTGTCACATTGTTTTTAGCAATCCAAGGAGGCAGACAGCATTCAAGCTATTGATGCCGGAGCAGATCAACCAGATGCCGTCACACCTCCGCAGGCTGGAGAGTCTCCATGCCATTTGGAGAGTGCCGCGCCGGCTCCCGTAGAAGCTGAGAAGTCTGAAAAGGCAGAAAAAGCACCAGAAAAGAAAGCTCCGCTCTCATTCCAAGACAGCCCAGACAGTTACAATGGAGCTGTGCGGGAAAATTATGTTTGGTCACAGGACTTCTCCGACGTGGAGATAAAGGTGTTTGTGCCGAAAACTATCATCAGGGGCAAGCAGGTAAGAATGCGAGAGAATGTTCATTTCCGTTGTTGAATATTTATGTTGAAACAGTGCCAGATTTACGGCCTTGCTGTGTAAACACTAGCTCTTTCCCGTATAGTGGTCATCTCGCCCTTTTTAAAAAATATCATCCACATATATTTTACAATGTAATTAACCCAATCCATTTGATGTTTTTTTTTCTTTTATCCAAGGGCTTTGTACTAGAAAATTAAACGAATACATTGTGATAAGTTTAATAATTTAATAATTACAAGATTTATTACATAAGCAAATTCCACGCCTGGTCATGAATGAGACACGGTTATGGAAGCGTAACGAGGAAACTGCAGAGAAACGGGGGACTCAACATTGCAGCTGGCTGCTGCTCATCTACCAGACACCGCATCCTATGATGGTATTCTTTATTAATTAATGCACGAGTATATATTTTTTATTTGTGGGAAGAAACCGCAGAACCCAGAGGAAACCCATGTGGAATAGAGGGGGAACACACAAACGTCGCACAGAAAAGCCCCCGAGGCAGAAACCGAACTGCCTCGGGTAGGGCTCTTTCCGTGAGGCGCAGATGTCACAGCTGTGCAACCCTGTCTCATTTCCCCTCATCTGATTGATTTTGCAGCCTAATGGCAAAATTGATTCACGAAAGAGAGACCATTTCTCTAGCAATAACTTTTGTTCTCTTCGACAGGTTTCGATAAACATCCAAAAGAACTCACTGCGTGTGGCTGTCCGGGAAAAAGTGGAGGAGGTGGTCTTAATGGAGGGGAAATTAACAAAGAACATCAATGTGGAGAGCTCTATGTGGAGTTTGGAGCCAGGCAAATGTATACAGGTATTTTGCACTAATAACAACAAGATTTCGTAAAGCATTCTTGCAAATTTGCAGCACAACCGAAATATGAACTATATATTATTTGTGATGGTGGATCTATGCTATTAATACAGAATATGTATTAATGTAAAAAAAGACAACCTGTGAGAATATTTTAATATGTGGTTTCTGTCGCAAATTTATGATTGTCCACTGCCTTTTTGTTTCATTTAAAAGTGGAAAGTGCAGAGCTCATCATGAATTATTAACAATTTTGGATATTTTATTTTACCCTAAGCTTGTCTCAAGACATATAATAGCCACGTATAGTGAATGTGAGAGTTAGTTATTGAACGTTCGTTTAACCAAGCCAACCGGAATGTGTCCCAATATCAGATCTTAGACGCGAAGCTGAATTGAGTGGATAGTAATTGCATTTATAGAGCACTTATCACTCGAGGGTCACAAAGCACTCAATAAAACTGGATTGGTGTCCTAAGGCTGTGGGGCAACATGATTGTCAGCAGGCTACAGGAAAAATCGTTGATCATTGCTGCCCTCTTCTCTTATGTTGCCACATCTGTGTTCTTTGTCTTAAACTCACACTTACTAGCATGACGAAGTATAACGATGTAGGTTTTCACGGCTCGATGCATGATGATTGCTTTGAAAAGCTACTCTCTCGGGACAGCCGCATCGATCGCTCCCTCTCTCCACCTCGCGACGTTTCGCCTCACATGTTAGAGGAGGTCAGTGCGAC
This sequence comes from Mordacia mordax, assembly GCA_036362905.1. Lineage (NCBI taxonomy): Eukaryota > Metazoa > Chordata > Hyperoartia > Petromyzontiformes > Petromyzontidae > Mordacia > Mordacia mordax. Next base: position 12,467,550 of record JAZEWT010000012.1, read on the forward strand.
TGACGCGGCTGTCTTGAGAGAGCAACTTTTCGAAGCAATCATCATGACAATATTCATGACCTGCATAGCAATAGGGAGTCCCTCATCCCAGCAGTGGATTGACAAGGCGACTCTGCATGTTAACCGAATTTTTACATTTGAAGTACGACACTGCTTTCCTCTCCTCTGTATATGATGCCATAGAATAAATGTAATGTGTCCTCTGGAGCCACTCTCTCAACCGGTGAGTCGCGACTCATCAATGGGCCGCGAGCACTGCCTTATGGTCTGTGGAGACCATACCCAAGTTGGCCAAGTGGGCCTTGAGATGCAAAACGTTGGGCACCCCCGCTCTAGAGCGGGCAAAGCACTGTTTGAGTACTCGGTGTCCACGTCCGTGTGCAGGTCAATCTGAGCAAAATGGGCGAGTACTGGTGGAACGCGGTGCTGGAGGGTGAGGAGCGGATTGACATCGACCGCATAAACAAGGAGCGCTCAATGGCAACAGTGGACGAGGAGGAGCATGCCGTGCTAAGCCGCCTCACCTTCGACTACCACCAAAAGATACAGGGGAAGCCACAGAGCCATGAGATGGTATGGCCTCAACTTGGTTTTATGAACATTGTTCACCTGGCGAAGTGAAGCCTGTCTAATGGGCATGAGGCAAGGGAAATGTGATCCATTTCTCCAGCGGTCTGCATGTCGGCTACACTTGTCATTTCTGTTGATGTGTTGATTCTTGATTCCTCACTCACCTTCGAGACACATCAATAAGGTGACTGAGGTAGCCTATTTTCATCTCAGAAACATAGCCAGATTGTGCAACATCGTCACCCTCCGACGCTGAGAAGCTAATCCACATTTTCATCTTTTCACAAATTTATTATTGCAATGCACTACTTCCTGGTGTCCATGCCTACCTTATCAATCATATCCAACGTATGCAGAATGCAGCTGCTAGAGTCCTCACCTGCACTCTCATCCATAATCATATTTCCCCAGTACTGGTGTCTCTCCACTGGCTACCGGTTAAATACAAGATCCAATTCAGGATCCTCCTTACCTTGAAGGTTCTCACTGGTGCTGCTCTGACATACATCCGTGACCTACTTTAGGCACACACCTCAACACAACAATTTTTATCCTCCAATATGGGTTTGTTGAAGTGCCCAGATTGCACCTCTGTTCAGTGGGTGACTGAAACTTCTTGCGCGCTGCTACCGGACTGCAACTCCCTTCCGTTGGAAATTCGGTCAGCTAAGTCCCTGGGCATCTTCAAATTCTGTCTCAAGACTTGCTTTTTCTGTAATGCCTTGAATTCCTCTGGCTAGGTCTGTTGATGCTGCTCACTGCTGTGTGCTTGGATGACACAATGTTGACCTCTGCCTGCTTGGAAACACTTTAACGTTACTTTTTTTCTACAATTATTTAAATTTGTTACTTGATGTCGTTCACTGATCTATAGTCATTATTTTATTTAATTGGTCCATTCCGATCTTGTGGACATTCCGTTTTCTCGACAGCTCTGTGCAGTGGTTTGTGACTCGGGTGAAAAATTGCTTTTGAAATGCAAATATTATTAAATTAACTAAAATGAAACCAATTAGAATAATCACGCATTAAGACATTTGATTTGTAATGCTTTCCAGCATGTGCTTGTTTCAGCAGTATTAGTGATGGTGTTTTACGCTGATAAGCTGCCTGGCGAGATGTGTGTAAAGACATATGGTGCGGCTTTTGCTTGACTTCAGATGTCAAAATATAACTTCACACGTAATGATGGCATCACCTTGGCCTCTCATAGATAATTCGTTTAGTATTTCTTTTTTATTCTAGGGCAACCATTTTATCATTTTGCCAGTTGTCGATCAGATGAGCCCCTAATAGTAACACAATAAATGTGTTTTTGGCTAGACAAATGAGCATAGTTAATATAGTACAGTTTCCCACTTTAATTGAAAAGTATTAAAAAGAAATGGAAATGAGGACCCTGTGTTGATTGACCACTGTCAACTCAGCCCTGTCAAGTCACTATTTCACAGCCAATTTAAAAATTAGTACTAGCCATTTTCTAAATGGATAGTATAAAAACATTGCGTGCATTTACTGCATGCATGAGATAGATAGAAATCATGTTTACTTGCATTGTCCACTTTAGTAATGCTTTTGAATGCATTGATAAGTGGAAACATCAGGAAACTGGCTACAGCTTGTTTGTAACTCTGTCCAGGTGATATGCAGTTCTTAATATTTGTATGGACAATGGATTAATAGCAATGTGTGTTTTTGTGAGGACAATCGATTCTAACGAATTTGATATCATACTTTCTGGGAGAGGGCTGTAAGTCCGTGATTATAAGCAAGAGTCAGTATTGAAAATTTTTCTTTTTTCACAATTTTTTGTGTGAAGACCACATCTCCCAAGCAGTGTGTTTCAGCTATGTCTTGTAAGATGTCAATCTGCTTTCGTATATTCAATTGGAATATATATTGTTTGTTTCCTTGCGTGCCTCATTCTACCACTGTCATTTTAAATGTTGAGCGTGGATGAGCCATGGACCGTAGAGTTTACATTTAACTAAACTACAGCAGTTATATTAAGTTCTCAAATAATAATGTTTGCATTTCTAAAGAGCCTTTTACCCGAGGGTCACAAAGTGCCGCACAGAGCTCTGGAGAGAATGGGATGTCAGCAACAACGTCTGAATAGATAAATTGTGTAAAATAACGACTATAAGTCAATGAAAGATCTCAAGTAGCAATAAAAGGAAGGCGTTAGTAATCCTGAGCAGGCATAAGTCTACAGCGCACCACCATCCAAACACACAGCAGTGACCAACATCAGCAGTCTTAGCGTGGAGAAGGCTCTGTCACCCATCGAACGGAGGTGCGATCTGGGCACATGCAGCAAACCCGTATTGGAAAATCAAATTTGTTGTGTCAAGGAGGGTGCCTCAAGTCGATCACGGATCTATGTCAGAGCAGCACCAGCGAGCGCCTTGTAGGTGAGAAGGAGGATCTTGAATTCAATCCTGTATTGAACCGGTAGCCAGTGAAAAGACGTTATTACTAGGAATATGTGATTGTGGATGAGAGTGTGGGTGAGGACTCTATTAGCCACATTATGCACACATTGGAGGCAGTTCATAAGGTAGGCAGGGATGCCAGGAACTAGTGAATTGCAATAATAGATTCGTGAAAAGATGATGTGAATTAGCTTTTCTAAGTGTCAGAGGGTGAAAGGATGTTGTGCAGTCTGGCTATATTTCTGCGATGAAAATAGGCTACCTTTGTCACCTTATTGATCTGAGGGCTTTTAGATTTGTATGTAATAAGAATGTATGGGTATGTACCTGCAGTATTCACTTAATGTTATTTTATCTGAAGCATTCTTGTAAGGTACATATTTAAGGTTTACATGAAAAATATGGATTGCACGGTGGCCTAATGGGTAGTGCTGTTGCCTCACAACAAAAGAGCCTGGGTTCAAATCTCGGCTCGAGGGCCTTTCTGTGTGGAGTTTGCATGTTCTCCCTGTGTCCGCGTGTGTATTTGCCGGGCACTCCGGTTTCCTTCCACCATCCAAAAAAACATGCTACTGCATAGGTTAATTGGCTTGCAGACTAAATTACCCTCACTGCCTGGTGATGGACTGGCGCCCCATCGTCGGTATATCCCTGCCTTGCGGTTCTGACAATGAGATGAGACATTAAAAATACCAGCAACATTCAGTTGATGGGACTTTTTAGGCTTTTATTTTATATATGTTTTGACTGACCTTGAATAAATATAGATTTTTTTTTACAAGCCTGTTTGAATGATTGAATTTCAGTTCTTATTAAGCTGCTATAAGTAAGGATATGAATAACAAACGTCATCTGGCAGCATATTCCATGTTGGGCAAGATTCATTTAGGCGACACACCAATTCACATAATATTCACGCAATGTGTTATCACTCATCTTCAGCTGTACTTTGCTAATGATGGCATTCGTTTTTTGTCTCTCGCAGAAAGTTCATGACATGCTGAAAAAGGGCTGGGATGCAGAGGGCTCCCCGTTCAAAGGCCAGAAGTTCGAGCCAGGAATGTTTAATATCCCCCCTGATGCTGTGCAGTTCTGAACATGGACACGCTCAAGGTTGTGCCACAATTCCGGATGCGGCAGTGTTCACCCTGCACACTGTTCCAGAATAGACGCTTGGACCTGAGGGTGGGTGGAAGGAGCCTGAAGGTGGCCAACGTGGTGTGGGGGGGGGGAGGGGCACAGGAGTCACCTAAAACGTGCTTTTCTGGGTGGCATGAGCTGGCAAATAATTAATCAAATGACTGTTCTCCTGCGGATGCTCTCTGTCATTTGGATTTATGATGTACATTACGCAATAAGAAATTGGTTACTCAATTAAATTCCGTTGAAATTTAGCGGACAGTTTTTGTGAACATTAAATGTCCAGATAACTTCTTTATGTTCATGTAGTGGAACAAAACCATTTAAAATAAATGTATGGGGGAAAAGTGTTTTTTAATAAATCTAGAGTGAAAGCAGTGATTCTATGGTTTGTGCACTGCATTCTGAACCTCGCAGTCTGAGTTAATGTACTGGCCACAGCATCGGTGCTGAGTGATGTTTGAACCAGTCCTGAGCCGCTGCTTACCACCCATCACTGTCCAGCATCGTGAAGTTTGGTCAAATAATCCTCATTGTTAAACACGGCTTGGAAAGTCGTTGGTGCAGTGGTGAATCGATATTGCTTGAAATTATTTTAAAGAATAAAAAAACTGTAAATTATATCTTGTGTAACGTAACTTCATAGCCATTGACAATTAATTTGTCCGGTGCAAATCCTCCATTTCTCCAACTTCAGTTGGAAGACAAAATATTTCTCCGATATGGGGTTTGTTCCAAAATTCACAGTCATGTTTTAGGGACACCAGATGTAGCTCTGCAAATGTTTCTCAGCGACACTGTAGGTGGCACAACTTGTCATGTGTATCTAACACCCCTGCTTTTAATTTTCTGCCCAATGCTTTTCCGGGGGAAGTGCATGAAGGAAAAAACAGGTCTACAGGGACATGCAGCACATTTGTTGATTTATTTCATGGCTTGTGTGGGGAAATTACTTTGAATTTCAGGTCATGCCACCTTAGGTTTATAGTTTTCTTTATCAGCATCTTCTATGCCATCTGATTTAGTGGTTCTCAGTGGGGCTGTATCTCGGAATCAAAGTTTGTAACATGTATGTCTTTATCAGCATGCTGTGTGTAAGCACCAGCATTTATACCACCTTATTGTTTTGGATTAAATAAGCTCATCAGAAAATAGTTTAAAGCTTTAATAATAAAATCAGATCGGTAATGCAATACATAAATGTAAATGTAGTTATACTGATTAAAAAACCGGTGCTTACACTTTAATGAATATTTTTTTGAATGAAAAAGTGAAAAACCAAATATGGGTACGCAAAAATTACATGTTATTAACCTTCCTCCACCTGATAGCCAATCAATAAGGTTTTGTCACATGAACAGAACGTGCCAATTCGTCACTATCTCATTACACCGGTTCATTGGAGAGTGAACCCACAGCATTTACCATGAAATACAATGTTTTGCTGATAATTACAATCAGCATCATCAGGAACTCACATCCATTTGGGACGAGCGGTATTCAGAAGTCTACTCCGAGAAAGCAACATTTTGGCACAGCCTGAATTGTAGCATCCGCATCGACAAGTGCAAGAAACACCAGGCTGCCCAGTAAGTTTCAGGGCAGCCTCAAATATGCTTACAGCATGGAGGACGTGTTCATCAACATTGAATAATGGGAACGGCAAGTGGAGCATTTGTAGCCCCTGAGCCATTGGCCCAAAAAATTGTTTATCATTACCACCCAAAGTAGCAAATGGTCAAAATGATTTTATCTCTAGATCATAAATAATAGCAAAGTCGCCGTGATGGCTGTTTGAGAAATAAAAATCGTTTAAGAAGTGTATTCAGTACAGTTAACTACCATTTTGGGAATTAACACGTTACAAGTATATAAAACTATATAAATACATTACATAGTGTGTGTTAGGCAGAGGCTACATGCACCAAGAATTCTGCTCATAGTGGATACATAATGGGAAGAAGAATATCTCATTAGGACTTCGGAAAAACTGCGTGTAAATGCATTTTGTTATTGACTAGTGTATTCTTACGCAACTTATTCAAAGCCAGGATTTTTTTTACGTCATGGGAGAATGACCGTTTCCTAGAAAAGATACCTCACAAAGAGGAAGCTTATAATAAAATCAGTTGAGGAGTGAGTCGGGTAAGGCTTTGGAGAAAGTGGGCTTTAGGCCAAAGGACATGGTCATAACGTGAGGCAATGTGTGGAATGCAGTCGTGAGTATGCCTGTCAATTTTGACATTTTTGTTTTTGTGCCTTACATCTTAAAAAGTATACAAGTTCTTTTAAAAATCCTGTTCAGGTTCACTACACATGTTCCAGTTATGTTGATTGCTTTGTTTTGCAAAAGGCTTTGTGAAAGAAAAATATTAACAGGTGCATGTTTTTGAGTGTTTTGTGTGAATATGTAAATTGTTTGCGGAGCTTGAATATTGCGTAACAGAAAAATAAGTCAGGTATGTTTTTCTAAGTTCATTAAACATTAGACCCAGCAATAAATGGTAAAAGGTTAAAGCGACAGTGACCCTAATATTTATCGACATATATAGAGGTTATACTGATGAAGGTTTTCACGGCTCGATTGACAAAGCTGCTCTTTTGGGATAGCCGTGTCGAGCACTCCTTCGCGACGCTTCGCCTCCAATGTGGGAGGCGCAAGTATTCATTTTACATCGATTATTTATTACAGCAGAAAAACTCCTGGCGAACTTGCAAGCTCTGAATACGGGATCTCTGTGATGCTACAAACGTTCGACAATGGTTACGATTCACTTTCTTACATCTTGCTGGTGGCTCTAAAAATCTCATCTCATCTCTCTCATTATCTGAAACCGCTTAATCCTATATAGGGTCACGGTGAGCCGGAGCCTATCCCGGAAACACAGGGCGTAAGGCAGGAATACACCCGACGACGGGACGCCGGTCCATCGCCGGGCATTGCGGGACAATTTTAGTCTGCGAGCCAATCAACCTATCCAGGAGCATGCTTTTGGACTGTGGGAGGAAACCGGAGTACCCGGCGAAAACCCACGCGGACACGGGGAGAGCATGCAAACTCCACACAGAAAGGCACCCGAGCCGAGAGATTCGAACCCGGGACCTTCTTGCTGTGAGGCGTCAGTGCTAACCACTGGGCCACCGCGCCGCCCGGCTCTAAAAATGCATTGCATAAATCGGCTAATCCCCATGAATGCTACTTCATCAAATTCACGTCTGGTTTACAGCATGTCAACCAGAGATTTGTTAATTTTTCGGCAACAATCAACAGCGTTGGCCTGGATACCAGTACTTTACATTAAAATAAGCCAACCATGGTGGGGCAATGCATGTGGGTAAGGGAAGTATTTTGATAGCACTATTCTACCACAGTCACATTTACATCTATTTGTTCACCTGAGATGCCGTTGGGTCTTTTGTAGGACACTGCTTGCAATTCAGAGGGCTCAAGCTCAGAGCTGTCTTAACAGTATTATCGGCCCCTGGGCAAAGCAGTGCACTGGGGCCCCTAGCTAGTACATATTTATTTATTGACAGGAAGCTACAACATCCATAGATTAGCATGGGGCCCCCTATGATCGTGGGGCCCCCGGGCAAAATGCCCAGCGTGTCCATGCATTAAGACGGCACTGCTCAAGCTCCCTGTTCACCGTGCAATATACAAATTCGGTACACCAGTCGATCTGCAGGTCACGTGTGGTTGGGGCAACCGCTTTCCAAAAAGTTCATTATGCAACAGTAGTCCAACATATCCCTCAATAGGGGCTCTAGTGGAGGAAGGTGTTCTGTTAACATTGATGTGAGCAAGACATTTCAGGTCAGCACCTTTACTATATTCGTATGAATGCAAATGATGCCTTTGCGACTGAAAGTCGTGTATGAAGGACAAACTGTTAATGTTTTAATTCACAGTATTTTCTTTGCAGTGTTCTCGTTGCTTTGTCTCTTTTTTTAATACTCTATTCATTTACTCTCCATACCTCAGTCGTCTGTTCGATGTTCTTGCACTGCTCTCTCTGGTGTAAAGCTGCTAATTTGCTGCTGAATCGCCAGTTGTAGCGTGCTAAACGCCGCGGTCTATTTGCGTCGAATCATTTTATGATGTAAATTGTAGCTTCAGTTGCTTCACTGTTCCCCAGTAATGCTACTTTGTATATCGGAGTGATATTATTTTAAAGATTTCACTCCATAAATGAAGATTTGAGTTTACTGTGCATTAGTACATACCCCTCGTTGGAGCCACTACAATTGGTGAATCCCAAAAAATATGAATTACTTGTACCCCGATTTTGGTGTAGTCGAATAAAAAACAATCATGTTTAATTGGCTGCCCATTCGACGTAACAGTTGCACCTTTTGTCTACACCGTGTGGCATCTCATAGAGATGCAGGAGTGGGGGTGTTTATGTGTGCATGTAATACACCGATGAAAATGTCAAGAGTGACATTGCGTTGCATATGGAGTTCATACTTTCCCTCTTAGGGCGGTGCGGTGGCCCAGTGGTTAGCGCTGACGCCTCACAGCAAGAAGGTCCCGGGTTCGAATCTCTCGGCTCGGGTGCCTTTCTGTGTGGAGTTTGCATGCTCTCCCCGTGTCCGCGTGGGTTTTCGCCGGGTACTCCGGTTTCCTCCCACAGTCCAAAAGCATGCTCCTGGATAGGTTGATTTGCTCGCAGACTAATATTGTCCCGCAGTGCCCGGCGATGGACTGGCGTCCCGTCGTCGGGTGTATTCCTGCCTTACGCCCTGTGTTTCCGGGATAGGCTCCGGCTTCACCGTGACCATATATAGGATTAAGCGGTTTCAGACAATAAGATGAGATGAGACTTTCCCTCTTGTGATGCTTAATGAGCAACAGGAATGAGAAGTCAAGGAGTTTTGCTACCTGGGGGATGTTTTAAGTGTGGGAGGATTAGAAGTGGCAGTAACAGCGAGCGAGTAAAGGCTGGGATAATTTCCGTGACTTATCCCCGATTCCGATGAGAAAAGAAATTCCACTGACACAATGAGCAAAGATATATTGAGCGTGTGTTCGCAATGTAATATTTGCATTTCTAGAGCGCTTTTCATCCAAGGGTCACGAAGCTCCACAGAGCTTTGTGATCCTTGGAGCTGTGGAGAGAACGGCGTCAAGATCAGAGAACACACACACTTCACACTCGTGGGAGGAACCCGGAGGAAACCCACACAGAGTAATGATACATGGAGCAGAGAGATGGTCTATGAAAGTAGATATGAAAAATATGTTTGAAGGAATAGACATGAGAACGATCATATGGATGTACGAAGTTTCCCTGAAAAACAAGAAAACCAGCGTTGAATTGAGAGCGTGCAGGGATAGACACAATAACATGTGTCAAGAAAGAGTAGATTGACATGGGGAGGTCATGTTGAAAGGAAAGAATGATAAGGTCAAAGCTTGCATGAAATTTGAAGTGGAAGGAGGAAAAGTTGGCAGAGGTAGGCCAATCAATGTGGACAAAGAAAGTAGTAGACGACCTTAAGATGGGTTTAACGAGAGAGAGGATGCAAAGGATGGGGAAAAGTGAAAAAGAACGATCCTTTGTGGCTACCCCAATGAAAATGGTGAGGAATGTATTAATGATTTATTCCCTTTCATAGTCTTTGGTGTTTTGCCATTTGTTAATCACTTGGGATAATACCAACATGTAACATATGAAATATGTTAATAAAGGGATATTTTAGGACCGCGCGGAGACATAACTAGTTGTGGTGCCAAACCTCGTGCAGTGACAGGCTGGGTGCGCCTGCGCACCCACACCCAGCAATCGGGCCGTGGAGGGGTCGCGGTGATGTGAGGTGAATGTGAGGTCGTGCAGGCACGAGATCGTCCGGGGTGACAGTGTGGTGACAGAGTGACCTACCTGCCCCCCCCCAGCACGT
>JAZEWT010000012.1:12487070-12498850 GCA_036362905.1 Mordacia mordax
CCTGTGTCTGCCGGGATAGGCTCCGGCTTCACCGTGACCCTGTATAGGACTAAGCGGTTTCAGACAATGAGATGAGATGAGACAAAATTATCCAACTTTCAATTCGCTTGACGAAAAAGTATCTGAACCTATAGTGTTTGACCACAATTGTGGAGTTATTAGAGTACAGCTAGTTCAGTCAGCGGGATTAGAATCAGGAGTTCGGTTCGGGGGCCCTGTCCTTCACCACGTTTGTTTGCAGAAGTGTGTTATGCTCTGAACGAATATATATTTCTAAGGCACTCAGAAAAAGAGTAATCAATACTCATCGGTCTGAAAACGGTTGGAAAACCATTTTTAAAGATGTGATGCTCCATCAATCCACTCTCAGGCAGACAGTGTATAAACGGTGAAAATTCAATACCATTGTTACTCTGTCCAGGAGTGGTCATGCAATAAAAATCACTCCCACAGCAAGGCATGCAATAATCAAGAAGGTCACTAAGAACCCCAGGGGAACGTCTAAGGATCTGTAGCACTCTCTTGCATTCAATAATGTCAGGGTTTATGGGTCCACCATCAGGAAAATGCAGAATAAGAACGGTGTTCATGGGAGGAGAACATGTAGGAAATCACTGTTTTGTAAGAAGAACATTGCTACCCATCTCAAGGTTGCTAAATGCCATATGGATAATCCATACTGATACTGGAAAAATGTTCTGCGGACAGATGGGTGGAAAGTTGGACTTTTTTGACTTGAATGAGAAGGGTTATATTTGGCAAAAAAAAACCGCTGCAGCATAAGAACCTCATCCTTACAGTGAAGCGTGGTAGTGGGAGAATCACGGTTTGGAGCTGCTGTGGTGCTGCAGGACCTGGATGGCTTGCTATCATTGACAGAACCATGAACATTGGATTGTATTCGCAAATAATACATTAGAATATCAGGGCATCTGTCTCTGAGCTGAAGCTTAACAGAAAGTGGGTCACGCAGCAAAACAGCGATGCAAAACACACAAGTAAATCTACTATAGAATGGCTGTACCAGAAGAGCTTTTGCCCTTTGGAATGGCCAAGTTAAAGTCCAGACCTTAACACCATTGAAATGTTGTGGCAGAACCTGAAACGAGTAGATCATGGAAGAAACCCCAAACAAATATCTAAATTTGAGCAGTTCCGTAAGGAGGAATGGGACTAAACTTCCTCCGAGCTAACGTGCAGGACTCATCAAAAGTTATAGGCAACGTTTTATTATAGTTATTGCTGCTCAAGGGTGTGCCACTATTTATCAAATGTAAGGACTCGCAGGAAACATAATGTAGAATGTTGGATTCTTTTGCTCAATAAGGAAATGATGAAGTGGATTCTTTGCGTGCTATTTGTTTACTTAGGGTATCTTTATCGCTTATTCGGCCTTTGATGATGTTTGGATCACATTTCTGGTCAAATGTATGAAGACATGTAGAAAATTCAAAAGAGTTCACAAACCTTTTATGACCACTGCAGTTCAAACTTATGAAATCGCGAGGTAATACAATGAACTCACAGCACCATATTGTGCAAGGATGAATCCTCAACCACAATCATAAAGCTAGCAGTAACACACACTATTGCACAGGATAAAAATTGCAAATATTGCCAATAAATGAATACGAGGCAGTCGTGCAAGAGTATAACGTTGAAATGAGAATACAGCGAAAAAGCTCATTGCATAATAACAACTAAGCTCTGGGTACTTTTGCCAGTGTACATATGTAAAAAGAGAAAGGGTATGGGTACTTTTTTGCCAGTATACATATATAAGATTACCACAGGTTTTACCGTATCTGGCGATTATGCAGGTGTTAAGATCTTAACACCAGATACGGTAAAAGCCTGTTGTAATTGTATGTATGTATACTGGCAAAAAAGTACCCATAGCGTTAACAGCTTCACCTAAGCTATAAGGCATTGATACTGCGTTGTCCTGGGCTGACTGCCTTTTGGCAACGGCTGACACCGGTAAATAGGCTCAAAAGGAAGCAACTGCCAGGTGAAGGTCGGTCAGTTGAAGGACAATGCATAGGTTATCAAAGCTACCTGTTTGCATACTTTACCACAAGTATGTGTGGCTTTTGCAAACTGGACGCATTGCTAAATGTGCCTATATTGGTGTTTGGGATCTTAACACCTGCATAATTGCCTGGCAATTATGCAGGTGTTAAGATCTGCATAATTGCCTGGCAATTATGCAGGTGTTATTATGCAGGTGTTAAGATCTTAACACCTGCATAATCGCCAGATACGGTAAAACCTGTTGTAATCTTTTATAAGAGAAAGCATTTTACCATTTCTAGCAATTATGCAGGTGTTAAGATCGTAAAACACCAAAATAGACACCTTCCACAATGTGTTTAGTTTGCAAAAGCCGCACATACTTGTGGCAAAATATGCACACTGTGCAAACAGAAAGCTTTTTAAGCTATTGGTACTTGTGCCAGTGTACACATATGTCCTTTTGCCAGTGTACATATGTACACTGGCAAAATTAGCAGTAGCTGGCAGAAACAGTAATAACCTTCAATATTCCTTATAAAAAACCCTTGACCTAACTCAACTGCCCTTTTATTCTGCGAACCCTCACCATAAGTAAGGTAAAACTGCGTTCTCGTCATGACTAATGCCCCTACCGGTCTCCCCCTCCTCTTCCTTCTGTCGCCCACCATCATCGAATGAATAGTTTTTTATCGTTTTTTTTTCTTGCGTTGGCGTGAGATGGTGCAATTAAGAACATTTCAGTGGCAGATACGGCGGTGGACTGGCGTCCCGTCGTCGGGTGTATTCCTGCCTTACGCCCTGTGTTTCCGGGATGGGCTCTGGCTCACCGTGACCCTATATAGGATTAAGCGGTTTCAGATAATGAGATGAGATGAGATGAGTTGCAGATACACGTGAGAAGCGTGATCTCCTGCGCACCAGTCTCTTAACGATCTCAATCCCGTTCACGCAGTCAGGTGTTGAGTCGTGTTGTTGCACACTGGCACATCAAGGAGAGGGGGATACAAATGCGAGCTTATTCACACGCTCATCCGTTAGGCACAGCCTACAGAGCGTGGCTCCTGATATCACTCCCCGAGACACAATGAGGGTAGATGAACAAATAACTGTTCCTTGTGCACGCATGGAATAGACCATGGATTTGAATCGCGACAGCGCTAACCACTGGGCCACCGCGCCGCCCCTGAATCGCACAATTCTCTCCTTTGTATTTCCTGAGATGGGAAAAATAGGTGTGTTGTTGATCGGGTAATGCAGTGGTGACATTTGCGTTTTACAGAAAAAAAAAATGCCCGAGGCGCTTCTGACGCCTTTCTGTATTGAGTCTGTGTGTTCTCCTTTTGTTCTGCGTGGGTATCCTCCGGGTTCTCCGGTTTCCTCCCAGAAGTAAAAAAAAACACGCTCATAGTGTGGATTCCTCGTGCTTCTGTATCCGTTTTTTTGTATGACCAAGTGTGGCGTTTGCACGTACGACAAATTGTCTCTTATTATTATAATAATTATAAATAGCTCGTTATGATTGCTTCGGGAAGCTTCTCTCTCGAGGATGTCTCTAGCGTGTGAGGAGAAACGTCGCGGAGGGAGAGGGAGCGATCGACGCGGCTGTCCCGAGAGAGCAGCTTTTCGAAGCAATCATCATGCATCGAGCCGTGAAAACTTTCATCATTAAACTGCTCGTTATCCAGTGACCTACGTGTATTGGTCACATCAATCGATTTGCACTTCCAACATAGTTTAAGTGTTATCAATTCTGATGTTGACCATGGTGTAGAGTAATGAGGTTTATCAGTTGGCATGCAAATATTCATCCTCACACAATTAATAAAATTTGCATTTATAGAGCGCTTTTGACACCAGGGTCACAGAGCGCTGCACAGAACTGCGGAGAGAACGGCACGTCAACAACAACGGCACTAGAACGGAAAATCAGCAACAATAAAATTTTCAATTCAGTCAATGGTCGTTGAACAATGTCATGATTCAGTTAAATAATGTATTCATGTGTATTGTGCGTCTGGCAGTGTTTACTGTGTGCTTGTTTGTGCTATGCGCCTTGCCTCTATTGTCTGTTTTTTATTACTATTTGTCTAATTGATTTCGTTTCTTTAGAACTATGATTCGTCCACTCGACACGAATATCCCGAAAGAACAGCGGTTGAGAGCAATTCTCAAACATCGACCCGTGACAAACCGACATAAGTACATCATTTTAACAGTATCATGTGTTACTTTAATTCGAAGGCTTTCGTGACCAATATTATCAATGAAATCAATTTTTTGGGTCAGGTCACGTAGAAAATTATAAGTTATAAAATAGTGTCGTTTAACCCTCCACCACCCGACACGGACAATCAGCAAGGGGTTGTCACGTTGAACAGAAGACGCGCCAATTCTGGATTTCATTGAGTCTCATTTGTATTGTCTCACCACGAATGATCTTCTCTCTTCTGTCTCGGGTGCTCTGTCTCTCCCGTTTGTACTCTCTCGTCTCTCTTCTCTGTTCTATTGTATTCGTATTGGATGCTCTCTCTATTCGTGGATTCGTTCATTTGCGCCACATCGTCTACACTCTCTGCCTCACTTGTCACATAAGGTAGAATTCATTCTGTCTAAAGGAGGGGGACGGTGGCCCAGTGGGTAGCGCTGTCGCCTCACAGCAAAAAGGTCTAGGGTTCGAAGCTCGGCTCGGGAGCATTTCTGTGTGGAGTTTGCATGCTCTCCCAGTGTCCGGGCACTCCGTTTGCCTCCCACAATCCAAAGAACACGCTGCCGCATAGGTTAATTGGCTCGCAGACTAAATTGCCCTCAGGCTGGGTAGTGGACTGGCGTCCCATTGGGGGTATAGCCCTGCCTTGCGCCCTGTGTCTGCCGGGATAGGCTTCGGCTCACCGCGACCCTGTACAGGATTAAGCGGCTTCCAACAATGAGATGAGATGCGATAATGATTCTGTTTTTACACTCACAATCCAAAACATCTATCGAGAGCGTAATGCTTTTATCGACCACCTAATGAATGAATGAATACTGTGTTTACGTGTCTGCATTCTACAACCGTAATGAGTGTTGAGAATTGCTGGCGGTTGGTGGCAGATGAGTGATACAATGGCAAACTGTCTTCCTACTGATAAGAGAATAAAGGTTTTTTTTTACTGAGAATATAAAAATGTTAATATTTCTAAAGCGCCTTTTAGCCGAGGGTTATACAGTACTGCGGCGCAATGGGGGGGTTAAACAGGTCAACAGCAACATTAGAAAAAAAATGACTGTAAATCAATGTAGGACATGAAATACAAGTAAAATTTTTATTTTTAAAGCAAGTAAAGGAAGGAATAAGTGTTCCTGCGAAGGCACAGTGAACAGCGCGCAATCATCGCAGCGTACATCAGCGAGCAACATCAACAGTCCAAGCCAGAGTACTTCAAGGATTTACGGAACAAGTGAGTTATTTAACAAGCCTACATTTACCAAGCCTAACTATACTCACGGAACCTACAATGTCAAAACTGGTTCAAAGCTTCTTTGCTTCAACGTTGCTGTTTAATATGGGGTTGGGCTAACATTTTCAATGCAGATACAGCACAGGGTTCTGCGTATGAACACGTTCATCCATAATGCTCCACAGTAACGCAAAATCCCATGTTCGAGCCATGGGATCGGCCAGTACTGCGGGTGTGTTAACCATAAAATGGTTAATGTCATCTGTCAAGTGGACGTTAGATAATTACTTAATCACGAGTGCTAGCATCATAGTTGAAATGTTTTTTGCAATAATGCAATAATGTACCGATGCAAAAAGACACTCCGACTGCAAAACTACTGCAATGTTAGACGAAAGCACCTTCTTAACAGCCTTTTACTAAAACAACGACGCCAATACCAAACGTGTGAAGTCGATGGAGCTGTTGTCTCTGCTGTGGTGTTCCATCTTCCTCCACCACCAGCCACACGAGGTTGGGCAGCGGGGGTCGCTGGCTGCAGATGAACAGAGCCCAAGCGAGCGTTCTGTGAGCACTGCTCCGAGATCCCCTGCACTCCGTGAGCAGCGGCCTCCTTCAGGGACAACAGCTCCATGAGCTTCTCCGTGACCCGTTCCACGTACAGCTCCATTTCCTCTGTCAGCCCGACAGGGTCGCTCGGGCCCCCCTGGGGCTCTGCGGGGAGACGTCCCCGCTTTCCCGCGTGGTCAGTCTCTCGGACATCGCTGCCCGAGCCTCTTCATTCATTTGTTGGCTCCTAATAGTTGAAGGCTTGAGCAGTGAGCGCAACCTCGGCCCAATTGCGCTCAAAATCAACATCAATCACTATGCTGTGGAAAACACAATATCGCAAATGCCTGTCCACTGTGGTGCGCTTCGCGCGCAGAGAGTTGATGGTCTTGTTGCAATCAGCAACAAATCCGCGAAACAATCGTGGTATTAAATTTGTTGGACAACTTGGAATTATTATGAACTTTAAAATATGGTTGGACTGGCGTCCCATCGTCGGTATATCCTTGCCTTACGCCCTGTGTCTGCCGGGATAGGCTCCGGCTTCACCGTGACCCTGTATAGGACTAAGCGGTTTCAGACAATGAGATGAGATGAGATTAAAATATGGTGTTTGAGTCGCGTATATCGAACACCCTTCGCAGGTATGATACTTGAATTACTTTAATTCGAAGGCTTTCGTGACCAATATTATCAATGAAATCGATTTTTTGGGTCAGGTCACATAAAAAGTTATAGATTATAAAATAGTGTCGTTTAATCCTCCACCACCCGACACGGCCAATCAGCAAGGGGTAGTCACGTTGAACAGAAGACGCGCCAATTCCTTTACTATCTCAGCACACCGGTGTGTTGAAAAGCGACCCCACAATATTTTACAAAAAATGTACGACGTTTCGCTGACAACAACGTTCAGCATCATCAGGCACCCGCGCCAGCAACTGGGCGAGCAAATGAAATGGCCCGCAAACCGAAGCGGTTTGCGGGCCATTTTGTCAGCGAAACGTCGTACATTTTTTGTAAAATATTGTGGGGTCGCTTTTCAACACACCGGTGTGCTGAGATAGTAAAAAAATTGGCGCGTCTTCTGTTCAACGTGACAACCCCTTGCTGATTGGCCGTGTCGGGTGGTGGAGGGTTAAACGACACTATTTTATAATCTATAACTTTTTACGTGACCTGACCCAAAAAATGGATTTCATTGATGATACTTGAATGTTGCGCTGCACCCTGTGCTCTGCGAATCCGGATTCCTCGACCCGTCAAACGTGTGTGGAGTGCGTAAGGACGGATATCCATTTCTCTTGAGCGTTATCTCCCGAGGGGCGTCAGGACATTGCGTTCCTGTGCACCTCTTTGAAATTCGCGCACATTTCCTTGTTCCTCACCAGCAAAGCTCCCCCCCTCGGCTCTTTGTCCATACGATCATTCTTCATGCACTGATTTTATAACTCATGCCCAGTCTCCCTTATTTGGATCTTTCTCTTATTTCTCGGCATCGGATGCGGGGCCTTGCCCAGTGCGGCCGTGTGGCACTCGGGACAACCTCCACCCCCCCCCCCCCTCATTCTTTTGAGGAACAAAAAATGATAATGTTAAGAGTGCCGCTCAATCCTCTCAAAACAATCCAAACAAATCAGGGGGGGGGGGGGTGGGGGGGTGAGTCCACGGTGGGAGTTAAATAAATGGTGCCTTCGCGACACAGTGGGGTGAGCATGGTGCTGCGTGTGCTGCGAGCGCTTGTATCGGTTGAGCCGAGTTGAACGTGCGGCTGTGGGGGCAGTGGGGTTGGTTCCACGCGCTGGGGCAGTCGCCTGCCCGTGACACAACACAGGCAATATAAAAATGTGTGTGCCTATGGTGGGTAAAGTATCATTAACAGCATTAAGATGACAACATTTGGTGTTCTCATCTTTCATGGCCGTTATTTGCCGAAAGATGATGCGATGCCGACTGGGCGCGTTCTGAAATTCAGATATCATCTTGTGAGGACAAAATTTAAATTTGACTGGAAAAGCACAACGTTATCCTCTTTCCGGCTACAACACTGATAAGCCTTAGCTGTGCCTCCCACACAAGTCTTCGCTCGTGACCCTGCATTTCATCTAACCTTTAATATTCAAAAGGCAATCAGGTTTTCAATAGCTAAGGAGATTAAGAGAGAGCTTTGTATTTATTAGACACGGTAGGATACAGATTCTTTGGGGAATGGAGTGGGAGTGCAGGGGGCCAGCTGGTCATAAAACACCATAGTTATACGCACGGTGTGTGAGGAATAAAATATGAGGATTGCAGGTGTTAAGATCTTAACACCTGCATAATCGCCAGATACGGTAAAACCTGTTGTAATCTTATATATGTATACTGGCAAAAAAGTACCCATGAGGATTGCTTTCCACCGTTAGATGTCAACGTCGAGAATGAGAGAGGAGGAGAGCTTCCCACGACTATTCCTAAAGAATAGCTGGGGATCATCAGACCGTACAGTGCAGGTGAACTGCCAGATGTTATTGGCAAGGTCCTTCTCTTGGAGGTATGGGTTAACTTCGCGAAATCACTGTGGTTTGGTTCTAGGCTACTGATGCGTAATGGCACTGGGTCAAAATTGTCACCGTCCTGTAACCCCGTGTGATTAGCACGCTCTCGTCTGCGTGCAGCTCATTAGGAGCTGAGAGTTGGGACGCATGCCTGTCACACAAGGTGGTCACACAGGAATGGGCGAAACCCCAAAACACTCTGGGGCTGCAGGGTGGCTCGGGGAGTGTAGTAAAGCAAGAAGGTCTGTCAACTCAACCAGTGTCTCTAAACTCTCACGGCACTCTGGCTTCCTGATATACGAATAAAATTACCCCGCAATAAATAATGATGTAAATATTTGAAAGGAAACATATCTTGCGGACTGAGTTTTTTCGTTTGTTCTTTTAATGCAATGTTCTTTGCAAGATTCAATTTACTTCACATGTCATCGCTTGTGATCTTGCATTTCAATAACAATTAACTGAATGAGTACACCGGCGATGGACTGGCGTCCCGTCGTCGGGTGTATTCCTGCCTTACGCCCTGTGTTTCCGGGATAGGCTCCAGCTCACCGTGACCCTATATAGAATTAAGCAGTTTCAGATAATGAGATGAGATGAATGAGTACAAATAATCAATTTAATGCACATAAGTTATTAATCCTGTGTAATTGAGACGAGGATTCCGTGAAGAGTTCTGGTTTGCACAATTAACTGCACTAGTTGGATCAACAGCTTTTCCCAGGTTATAGACCCGGTCACAATTAGTGGCCATGTCAGTCAGTCAATATCAGAACCTGCTTAAGCCTGTACATCATCGCAAGGGGCCGAAACCTATCCCGGAAGATACAGGGCACAATGTAGGCTATGTATTGAATGTTACGCCGGTACATCGCAGGGCCCTTTTTGGGGGCAAATTACTCAACAGGCCAATTCACCTACACAGAAGTTTGCCTTTCGACGGTGGAAGGGAACCGGAGTACCTGGCGAAAAACCACGCGGACACACGGAGGAAACACGCAAACCCCATACAGAATGGCACCCGAGACGGTAACCGATCACGGGACTTCTTGCTGGTAGGCAGCAGCGCTACTAACGGCGCCACTGTGCCACTACCAGTGGGTGTGAAGGGACTCCTAATCCACTGCCTCCCAACAGAAGGAATCAATGTGTATGATTCATAACGGAATTTCAACGCACACGATTTGTGAACGACTGAGTGAATGAGCAGCTTCGTGATTGAGCGAGGAAGACGGCGCCACAACCCCCGCACCGCCTCGCTCATTGTCTCGTCTCATTTTGCAGGGGAGGCTCTGTGCAAGCTGGTGCCGTTCATCCAGGTGACAGCTGTGACCACCAGCATGCTTACCATGGCCTGCATCGCTGTGGAGAGGTTTCAGGGCATCCTGCACCCGTTGCGCTCGCGCTCGCAATACACGGCAACGCGCGCCGCCTGCACGCTCTGTACGTGGACACCAAAACTAATATGTGTTCATATACTGCATCGGCTCAAGCCATCCGCGAATCGCGTGGCTTTTGTCTGGCAATCCCAAAATCTGTGTTTCGTCTGTCTCTCGCGCCCCCTGTGACAGCAGACCGCTCTGTGCGTTTCACTTCTGCTTGCGACTTTCTTCTCTCTCTCTCTCTTTAGTCCAATTTCCGTGTAATGCCAGAGGCTTTATTATTCATTATCATAATATTGTGCATTGTAATTCTCCCTGCAACAAGATTGACAGTTCACGTGGAAAAGTAGACCAAATACCCACGAGAGGGACTCTATCGATCTCGCTCTCGTGGAGGAGCTCCACTCGAGCAGAGTGCAAGGCGGGGCTATGCCCAGAACGTGACGCCAGTACATCGCAGGGCACTGTGGGCAATTTACTCAGGAGGGCAATTAATCTAGGCAGAAACGCGTCTTTGGAGGGTGGGAGGAAAACGAAGTACCCGACAAAAACCCACGCGAACACGAGGAGAATACACAAACTCCACACAGTAAGGCACCCGAGCCGGGAATTGAACCTGCGAAATCTTGCTGTGGGGCAGCAGCACTGCTCACTACGCCACTGCACCGCCCCTATTTTCTATTTTAGAGAATTAAAATGTAGTCTGTGACATACAGTTGCATGTAAAAATGTCAGCAAGGAGCAACAGCTCCAGTTGTCCGTGGGGTGTGCATCTGGCTCGTTCCTCAGTGGCCAATTTCCACGTGTAGACAGCAGCCACATGCTTACGTTTTCACTGGGACAAGTTACACGCGAAGGCTTTCCGAACCAATTATTATACACAGTAGAGGGTTGCCTAAAATGTCAGTGTCGTTAACCTGTCTCCATTGGACAGAGCTAAACGGTAAGGTTTTGTCACGTGAACAGAACGTGTTTATTCCGTACTATTTGAGGGAAATTGGCTTCTTTAGACACCTTGACAAAAGGCGGTAAAGAATTGACACGTTCTGTTCACATGACAACACCTTATTGCTTGGCTGTGTTGGCTGGAGGCGGGTTTTTGATACTTTTAGCGTGACCCAGCTCGCAAGCCATCTCAACCTCTGGGACAAGTGTTGCTAGCGAACACCGAATGAAATGCGTTGCATGGCGCAAGCAGAGGAAGCAGTGTGCCAAGAACCATCTCCCAATAGATGCCTTCACCTCGCTATTACTGATGTTTACGTATCTCAGATACCACATGTCTGCTGCCCCTCGGTTGCTCCACGTGTCTATTAATTGACCAATTGTAGCATGATCCACCTTCGAGGGGAGACCGGCTAAACCGGGTCAAACTGGATAGTGGCTGTATAAAGCAACAAGTATTTGTCTACATAGCTGAGCGCAGCGCTTTGTGACCCTCGGGTGAAAAGCGCTCTCAAAATGCAATAATTATTATCATTATGGGGCGGCGCGGTGGCCCAGTGGTTAGCTCTGTCGCCTCACAGCAAGAAGGTCCCGGGTTCGAATCTCTCGGCTCGGGTGCCTTTCTGTGTGGAGTTTGTATGCTCTCCCCGTGTCCGCGTGGGTTTTCGCCGGGCACTCCGGTTTCCTCCCACAGTTCAAAAAGCATGCTGCTACATAGGTTGATTGGCTCGCAGACTAAATTGCCCCGCAGTGCCCGGCGATGGACTGGCGTCCCATCGTCGGTATATCCTTGCCTTGCGCCCTGTGTCTGCCGGGATAGGCTCCGGCTTCACCGTGACTCTGTATAGTACTAAGCGGTTTCAGACAATGAGATGAGATGAGATTATCATTATGATTCCCAGATTTATTGATCT
>JAZEWT010000012.1:12529654-12545853 GCA_036362905.1 Mordacia mordax
TGTTTCCGGGATAGGCTCCGGCTCACCGTGACCCTATATAGGATTAAGCGGTTTCAGATAATGAGATGAGATGAGATGTGTGGTAACTGGGCAACATTGTATAGAAGGTGAGGGACAGCCGACACAAAAGCGTTTTCCCAGAAGTTTGATGCGCATCCAGGAGCGTTAAGCTCCCAGATGCGCATCCAGGAGCGTTAAGCTCCCAGATGCGCATCCAGGAGCGTTAAGCTCCCGGATGCGCATCCAGGAGCGTTAAGCTCCCAGATGCGCATCCAGGAGCTTAACGCTCCTACATCATTACAAGAAATTCTAAAAAAATATTTTGCCGACTTAAGTAGAACCTTAAGTCCGAATAGGGAACTGTGATGTCCAGCGGTGGTGCATTACATAGAACGCCACAATGTGTGCCTATGAGTGAGCTAAAACACTTATAATTTGTGACGATGTTTCTAAATATAGTTTAGGATGTCTAACTCCATTGGTGAGTCTTTAAATATCGAAATGATTCAAATGTACAAGAGCACAAAAAGTAAAGAGATGATACGATGGCCCGTGTGGGGGTTTGAATGTTAACCAATGATGATTGATTGTCTGACCTTCACTTTGACCTACACTATTATCATGACATGATGTGTGAAACGCTCATTCACAAAAACAAATATACATTAATGAAAACACTAAATTAACATTAAATTTTAAGTTTGTTTTAATGTATACAGCTATAAGGCAAATTAGGTATGGAAACAATTCGATAAGCAGATTAAATAGTTCTTAAAATAAATGACTTCTGATTTGAATGCAGACAACTTTGGTAATGTAACATACATACACCTGTACTCATTTCAAAAGTGAATTCTAAATTTATGTGACATTGTTGAATACAAAGCAAAAATACTAATCATACTAAAGACAATTTTTATATTCTTAAGGGACGTGTACTAATGTACGCCACTTTTGCAGTACAGAACAATTGCTCTCTCGGGACAGCCGCGTCGTTCGCTTCCTCTCCTCTCCTCGCGACGTTTCGCTTCACACGTTAGAGGCATCCTCAGGCGCAGTCCTGCGCCTGAGGATGCGCAGTACTGAGCGCCTGAGGATGCGCAGTACTGAGCGCCTGAGGATGCTCAGTACTGCGCCTGAGGATGCGCAGTCCTGCGCCTGAAGATGCACAATACTGCGCCTGAGGATGCCTCTACCGTGTGAGGCGAAACGTCGCGAGGAGAGGAGAGAGAGCCATCGACGCGGCTGTCCCGAGAGAGCAGCTTTTCGAAGCAATCATCATGCATCGAGCCGTGAAAACCTACATCAGTACGTATAGAAAAATGACAATTTTTTTGTTTACATTTTGAAAAAAAAAATTCTCAGATCAACATATTTTTATTCAGAGGGACCATAATATGTGGCCAACTGGTGGGCACCTTTCCGAATGCTTGCCCGCATCGCTGATTTCAGACGTTATCTGAGTTTTGTGTTATTTTGCCCATGTGACCAGTATAGCAAAAATGTTCGTAAGAACGTAAATAAATAAAATACTTCGTTTCACTTTAAAACTTTCCAGCTAAGCAACTATCTTGGTATGCGGGATTGAAGTGCTGACTGTGTTTGATATGTAGGCAACGTTTGTGCTGGCATGGAAACCTTTTTTTAGAAAGGTGAGCTGCTGCCAGCATGAACGTCAATCTGTTATGTGTTGGAGTGAGGTGGCTCAGCGCTCGAGCGAGGGGTTTGCAATCGAAAGGTTGCGAGTTCAAGCCATCATCCTGCAAAGGGTCAATAAAATTGAGCACCACTTTGTGGGTAAGTCAATAGCGGCTGTCTTATGAGATGTCTAGCTATCGCCATAGGAATGAGGATTTTTTGACACTGAATCAGGGCTGTAAAATGAAAATGAGCAGTGTCTTAATGTCCTTTTGAGTAAGGAATCACTTTTACTTTGAGGAAAGTTTGAGGGAAAACCATTTTATTGGCATGATATAATTCTACTTTGGAAATTCTTCAGTAACTTACATTGCTTGTCTATTCACGAATGGATGGTTGCTGCCTCACATGCTATTGATCAAAGGGGTTGTTTGATTACACGACGCTACACTGGTCAGTATGCTTTGGTGAGCTGTGACTCCAACTGTTCTAAGATGAGAAGATGCCACTTATCTAGGAGCATTGTCATTAGGGCGCCGCTGCGGCGCTGTGAGCAGCGCTGCTGCCTCACAGCAAGAAGGGCCCGGGTTCGATTCCCAACTCGGGTGCTTTTCTGTGTGGAGTTTGTGTCTGATCCCCGTGTCCATGTGGATTTTCGCCGGGTACTCAAGTGTCCTCCCACTGTCCAAAGATATGCTGCTGCCTAGCTTCATTAGCCTAGTGAGTAAATTTCCCCCAGTGCCCTGCGATGTACTGGCGTCACATCCTGAGCATAGCCCCACATTGCGCCCACTGGCTGCCAGGATAGGCTCCGCCCCCCCCGCGACCCTGTACAGGATTAAGCGGGCATTGATAATTCTGATGATGAATTGTAATCATTCGGATAATCTAAAATGTGAATTTTGATAGAATAAATAGTGGTGGTGTGGTAGTTAGAGCATTGTGTCATGAATCTAACTGTGAGGGCACACTAATGGGCCGGCCTCCTCAACATCGCCAGCCGGGCCGCCGCTGGCGCACCCTCGTGGTCCTGGCGGTGCCATTCTTCTCATCACACGCGTGGCAGCCACACCAGCAAGGGGACGGGAAACTTCTCTCTTGAAGCACCTTTATAGAACACCCTAACATACTAGCACTCCAGAAACATAACGACGAACACAAACAGTGGCACAATAGCACATCTCACGAACACAACACTACACACCCCGTGCTTTGTGCGTTAACGATTCACCTTATCCTACATGACCGCCGCTCAGCCATCAGCTTCCCACACGACCTCCCTCTGGCTCCCGCACGTTCCCTTATATACCCCCTAGACCTTCCGGAAGGTTCGGCAGTGAGTCATCAGGGTTGCTTACGACCTCGGGGGATGTCACCTACTTTCTCCCAGTTGACCAACCTGAGCAACAACCTCCGCCAATCAGCACTAACTCGTGGCCCTGCCCAATCAAACCGTTGTAACCCGGAGATCAATCCGCTTCCATGGCACGGGCGTCGGGATGCACCTAGCCTGGCACGGCACGAGTCTCGGCACCACATAATGACATAAATCCGAAAAACAACTTTGGATAACATCGGCGGCTAGTGATGTCCGAACAAGTGGAACCAAGTAGTCCAAAGACACGCTGTCTCAACTGACTTGGTTGAATTAAATCTGGTGCCTTGTGATGAACCGGTGCCCCATCTTGAGTATAGCTAGCCCAAGTTATCAACTGTTAAAAAGAGCTGCATAGCTCAATCGTTCAATCTAACTGATATATGTATATATACAACTTACTGTGCGGGCCTCTATTTCGGAAAACCCCTACTGATGAACAGTAAACTAAATACAGTACTCTACTGTAAATGCAGTGCAGGGTACAAGTGGTCACAAGATATAATGCTATGTACGTAAGCATAAATTATTATTATTATTATCCGTAACCGTAACCGTCAGCAATTGCGTTAAGGCAGTGTGAAGTTACGCGTCATCTTCTGTTACTTTCCGTTCGAACTGTTCTTATCAGCACAGCCTTGAAACGCCCACTAGCGACCGCGCAAGCTGAGTCACACGCCACGGAGGATTAATTGCGACTTGTTTTGAGTAATGGGTTTATTTGTGACGTGAAGCATCCCCCCCCTCGACCGCCCAACTAATGCCACTTTTAACCCTGCATTCCAAAGCACATTAAGCTGTGCGTTTAATTAAAAGCTCAAAAGTAATTTTAGAAAAGTAGCTGTAAGTGCATTTGGATACCCTAGCTCATATTGGTGCGCAGTAATAATCAGCATGTCGCCAACGCTATGATGCTTAATTATTAATGCAATGCTGTTTCGAAAAAATGTTGTATTCAGAACCAAATATACAGTATATGATTATCGTTAAGATCATATATATTTTCTATTTCATTAATGCCGTTCAGGGCGGCACATTGGCCCAGTGGGTAGCGCTGTCGCCTCACAGCAAGAAGCACCCGGGTTCGAATCTCGGCTCGGGTGCCTTTCTGTGTGGAGTTTGCATGTTATCCCCGTGTCCGCGTGGGTTTTCGCCGGGCACTCCGGTTTCCTCCCACAGTCCAAAAAAACATGCTGCTGCACAGGTTAATTGGCCTTCAAACTACACTGCCCTCAGTGCCCGGTGATGGACTGGCGTCCCATCGTGGATATATCCCTGCCTTGCGCCATGTGTCTGCCGGGATAGGCAGACATGCCATTCTTTCCACAGCTCTGTGCAGCACGTTGTGACCCTCGGTTGAATGCACTTTTGACATGCAAATGTTATTATTGCTTAAAGAAATGTTTGGTTGAAGTTAATCGTGCTTCAGGAGGTGCCACGAGTTACTGATTGTAAAGGTTCACAGGCTTTTCCACACATTAAAATGCAGAGTTAAGGAATGGGGTGGGGGGCATCGCTATTTATCAGCTTTCTTATCTCGTCATGCGGTGTCTCGTGGTGTCTCGTGATATGGCGATCTGTCATGCAGTGTCTCGTGATGTGGTGACTTAATGCAAAAGGTTAATGATTGACCAACGAGCCGTGCGTGACTCACCCTCACGGTGCCGTGGGGTTATAAGGAGCACGGGGTGGAGTGGCGAGGGAGTTCTCCGGGAGAATTGGAAGGAGGAGGCAGCGTCGACATGTAGCTGGGTGCGTTGAGCCCGTGATGGGTAGGAGTCAATGTGTGGCGATTACCCAGGGCCGTTATGTTTTGTTAATAAAGCATCGAAAACCAAGAAGTCTCTGCTCATCTGCGGTCGCTGGCTGATCTATCGCGGAGTGAATGCTGATCCTTGCGTGGTGTTGCCACTGTAAGCCGTTACAAGCCCGGAGTCGCGGCCATTGCATCACAAAAATAAAACTGAATCATTTCGCTCAATACATAACTGAAAAAGTAGAGTTTTTAGTTTGCTATTAGTTTAATTTAGTTGGTTTTTTGATCTCTTATCAGGACTTCGATTAAAATCTGGTCACATTTGAGGTAAAATTTATGCAGAAATACATTACATTATTAAGAGATCGCGAACTTTTTCTTACCACTGTACATGAGTGCAATGGGCAGTTTATTTCAAATAATGGCTTCAACGGAACCCTTATGCACTCATCGTCTTGATAATATTGAGAACACACGTCCTCCAAAAATTACCCCTCAGCAATGTTTATGAGAGAAAATAACAAAAAAACCCAACTGCCTCACTGCACTTGCACAGGCATACCCTCATAACATCTATAACCGTAGGTTTGACACACCTCTTCCTTGACGTGTTAATGGCAATACCGCACGTGAAATATATAGGGCTGTTAGAAGGGCTGGGAACCACAGACGTGGTCTAATTTTATTAGCTGAGGGCTAAAACCCGTACTGTTGCATCAGGCTAGTGGGTCCCTCTTTGTTTATTTATTTCCATCCAACATTTTCACGGGGCCAATGCTCTAATTTTAACCGCAACCTCAAGCGGATGCATTTTGAAACGTGGGGCAAATTTTAACTGCTAAGGCCATGATATTGGCGTGCGATGGCCTTTTCGTGTGAATTATGGACCCATATCTTTACCGTCCACATGTACGCCAACAAACTGCTTGTTTGATCATTCCCTTGTGTCATTATTATTTATGGGCTGGAGACGGTGTGAAATTGGAGGGTGGTCGGGCGTCCAAAACCTTGGATTTGAGCGTTACATTAAACACAATGTGACCACTGAGCCAGCCCGGGGAAAGGCTGCTGCTGCCTACCAACTTTGTTATTTGCGCATAAAATGAGTTTTCATTCAGTGGTGAAAAACAAGCAAATAGCCATTAGCCAGATGTGTGTTGACATAACAGTAACAAAACAGTCATCGAGTCAGTGCCGAGACACGTCTCTGCAAAGGGAGGCACAGTGTGGGCACAACACGTTCCACCTTCTGTTTACAGCAAGCTTCCTGCTTTTAAAAATATCTTCCCAATCCTAAAAAGGCAGTGCGCTGTGGGGTGGGGGCTGACTGCTGAGTGAAATGGTGGAAGGGACGGGAGGGGGGGGTGGAACACTGGAAGGCAGGCTGGCTGCGAGGCAGTTGTCGGTGCCGCATGAGTGCCAATTGGAGTCGGCAGAGCAGAGAGCGCCACACGGTATGGGTGAGGTTTGCTGATCGGAGGCTGCGTGTTGTCACTCAATGCCGTAGGTCTCAGGAGAAGCGTCTGCTTTTGCTGTCCAAAGCCCCCCAAGGGGTACATGATGTGCCTGTGCAGACTCATTTTCTTTCATACTTTCACTGCGGGGCGGCGCGGTGGCCCAGTGGTTAGCGCTGTCGCCTCACAGCAAGAAGGTCCCGGGTTCGAATCTCTCGGCTCGGGTGCCTTTCTGTGTGGAGTTTGCATGCTCTCCCCGTGTCCGCGTGGGTTTTCGCCGGGTACTCCGGTTTCCTCCCACAGTCCAAAAGCATGCTCCTGGATAGGTTGATTGGCTCGCAGACTAAAATTGTCCCGCAATGCCCGGCGATGGACTGGCGTCCCGTCGTCGGGTGTATTCCTGCCTTACGCCCTGTGTTTCCGGGATAGGCTCCGGCTCACCGTGACCCTATATAGGATTAAGCGGTTTCAGATAATGAGATGAGACTTTCACTGCGTTATGCAGATTAGTAACCGCACGGTACCGCCACGTGACGATGTATCGTACAGCGCGTATGAAAAGGACTATGTAGCTTAGAACTTTCTCCGCACCAGATCAGCAAGTCCTTTTGAAAGTTGTTCCCACATTAATGCCACTATTCGTGTTCATTTCTACGGTGCTGTTGTCGCGACGCGTGAATTTCTCCGGGGTTGGTTTTTCCTGCTCCCCTTCACGTGCCGGCGACGATCGCGCTTGCATTGGCGGCCAGGCTGCCGTGGGGTGATCTTCCCGCGTCACACGGACTGGCGGACCAGGACTCGACTCACGTTCCATGATATACTCATCTCATTATCTGAAATCGCTTAATCCTATATAGGGTCACGGTGAGCGAGATGAGATGATATACTAAAGGCTACATTCCACCGCGCCGCACCCGAGCAGCGACCACGTGGTCAACTCACAAACTCTTGGCTCCGACGCGACTCTCTTGAACGCCCCAACAGAACAGAATTACAAATGTACTTCCGTTCATCCCCTTTATATACTCTCCAGGCGTCACCTCGTCGCGTCACATCACACCACATCTTCAACCCGCAGCGCCCACGTGTCACCCTCGTTCCCGTCGAGTCTCAGACCACGTGATGTTTACGCAACTACAATTTTTACTTCAAGTTACCCTGGGCAACTTCTCGCACGCACCAGTTAGTCACGCGTGAGGTTTGGCACCACAGTTTCCCCCCCGGCGAGGAGTATCGGCCGGAACCCCTCGCGACAAGGCTCGACCACCGTGACATAGCCTCGGAGGCGGACTGGGGCCCTCCTCGGTCGCCTGGTCGCCGAGGGACCACCATCCACCTCCGGGGCCGCCGTGCTTCCTGCGTCCATTGGAGGGGAGTCCGCTGGGGTGGGCGCCGTACCCGTCGGGTGCCGAGGGTCCACTGCTTGGCTCCGCCGCCACACATGCGTGGGTCACCTCCGAGGCCCAACGTCTTCGTCGTTCGACCCGGTCGTTCCAGGGGCCAGATCCCCCCTAGGGAGCGATCTCCAGGCCTTCAGACGCTGCACATTGACCACGCACGACGCCCGCCAGCCTCTTCCTCTCACCAGCACCGTCTCGGGCGACAGCTGCTACACCATCATGTGGGGTCCTTTCCAGGGCGAGGTGAGTTTCCCCACCCACCCCGGGCAGACCTGCGGCGAGTACACTCACACTCGTTGCCGGCCCGGAACTCCGCGGCCTAACCTCTCGGTCGCACCGCCGCTGCTTGCCTCGTGAAGGCCTCCTCGCCGGCCTCGTAGGGCTGGCCACGGGCCTGGCACAAGTTTTCCAGGCGCTGGGCGAGCACCTCATCCATCTCCGTCGGCTGGGGCGAGGCCACTCCAAAAAGGACATCAGCCATCAGGTGTGCCTCCTGCCCATACATTAGAAAGAAAGGGGTCTGTCGAGTCCAGGAGTGTGACGAGGTGCAGTATACGAAGACCACGCATGGAAGGTGTACATCCCAGTCCCTTTGGCGCTGCTTCACCAGGCGCCATAATTTCCCCACGAGGGTCTGGTTTAGTCTCTCGACAATTCCGCTCGCTTGAGGGTGGTAGGCCATGCTCCTCGCTCGCTGGATCCCCAGCTCCCGGCAGAGGTTGTCGAAGACCTCTGCCTTGAACTCCCTCCCTTGGTCGGAGATAATTTTCTTGGGGACCCAGTGTCGCAGGACGTCCTGTGCAACTGTGGCAGCCATCTTGTCTAGGATCTCCACTGCTATTGGGTTCCGCGTGAAGTATTTCACCACCACCATCACATAGCAGGTGCTGCACCGCATCGTGGGAAGCGGCCCCTGCAGGTCTATCCCTATCAGTTGGTTCACCTGGCTCACCTGTAGCAGCCATAGTGGGACGGCGTAGCGCGGTGGTCCCTTCGCAGCCTGCTGGCACCGTTGACACCCCTTTACCCAGGTACCATTGTCGCAGCGTTAAACTGGTGCGTCACTCACCGCCATGCCCCCCCCTCCCAAGGGGTGGTCATGCATCAGGCGCAACAGCTGCGGCCATGTTGCAGCTGTGACACACTCCCTCCCGGCTTCCCTGCCAGGCCCCCTCTCCCGAACGACACCCTTCTAGCGACCTAGCTGGGGGTAGTGGCTTGCCCATGGTCCCTTGATGGCTGCTTGGCCCTTGGTAAGAGCATCCCTCACCTCCACCAACTGGACATCGTGACTCTTGGCCTTTCGTAGCTGTTCGTCTGTCATTCCCGGAAACTTCCAGCCCACCTCCTCCCAGATCAGCTTCATCCGGGGTTCGTCGGCTTCTCTCAGGTGCTGTACGATGGCGTGGGGCCCCAAAGTCTCTGTGGCAGAATCACCCTTGGGCAGGTGGCATCGGCCTCCCATGAAGCGGGGACACAGCTGGTCTGGTGGGGTGTCGAGGCGGATCACTGGTCGTCGGGAGAGAGCGTCTGCATTGGCATGTGTCCGACCCACCCGGTACTCAATTCGCAGCTCATACTCCTGGAGCTGGGCTAGCCACCTAGCCATCTGTCACCTCGACTCCTTGAAATGTAGGAGATACTGTAAGGCGTGGTGGTCGTTGCGGATGTGGCATCCCTGGGCATGCAGGTACGGCTAGACCTGCCGGCAGGCGAACACCATCACATGCAGTTCCTGTCGGGTGATGCAGTAGTTCTGCTCGGCCCCACTCATCATTCGACTTGCGTACGTGATCACCTGCTGATCCTCTCCCTCACCCTGCAACAGCACTGCTCCCAACCTGCACCCACTGGCATCGGTGTCCACCACGAACTCCCGGGGGAAGTCCAGAAATGCCAGAATGCACCAGTCGGTCCTTCAGGCCCTGGAATGCGGCTTCACAGTCCTCAGTCCACTCAAAGGGCCTCTTGGTGGACGTGAGTTGAGTGAGGGGGCGAGCGAGAGTGCTGACGTGCGGCACGAACCTCCGGTAGTCGGTGGCGAGGCCGAGGAAGGAGCGTACCTCGGCCAATGTATGGGGTTGTGGCCACTCGGTGGCCCATATCTTGTCGTTGGGCGAGGTAACACTTGCGAGGTTTCAACATGAGGTGGGCTCCCCTTAGCCATCGAAACACCTCATGCAGGTGACACCAGGTGTTCGTTCATCATTCTCCCAAAGACGATAATATCGTCCAGGTAAGTGAGGCACTGTCTGCACTGCAGACCCCCCATCACATGTTCCATTTAGTGCTGAAACGTAGCCGGGGCATTGGACAGGCCAAACGGCATCACACGGAACTCGAATAGATCCAGCTGGGTGGTGAATGTGGTCTTTGGCCGGTCCTCCTCGGCTACCCCGACTTGCCAGTACCCGTACGCCACATCTAAGGTTGAGAAATACTGAGGCCCTCTCAGCCCGTCCAACGTCTCGTCCACGCGCGGCATCGGAAACGCATCGCCTCTCGTCACGGCATTAAGGCAGTGGTAGTCAACGCAGAAACGGGTGGACCCGTCCGTTTCAGTGATCAGGACTACAGGAGCTGCCCAGGGATTTGAGGATGGCTGAATAATGCCATCCCAGAGCATCTCCTGTACTGCCTCGTCGATCCTGGCCTCCTCGGGGGCCCCCATGCGGTAGAGCAGGACTCTCACTGGTCATGCGCCGCTGGTGTTGATCCGGTGCTGCGCACAATCCGTTCTCCCCACATCTGCGTCGTGCCGGCTAAACACGTCTGTGAATTCCCACAAGAGTCTCTGCAGTTGCGTTGTACTCGCCTCGTGACAGGGCTGCCCAGTCCACCTGTACCTCGTGGAGGAGAGGGGAGACCCGGTTCTCGGGCCACAGGTCCCACTTGCCAGGTCAGGTTCCACTCACTTTCCGTAGACTGTTCTGCCTCCCCGGCTCACATGTTGTACACTGCCCTCGAATTGGTCTGTGCCCGCAGTGGATGAATCTCCACGACCTCCGTCCCGGCAAGCAGCTGTATCGGCGCATTATGAGGATCCAAAACTCTCAGCACCAGGCCGCACCAGCGGATACTACTGTTGCCATGCCCACTAATCCGTATCGGCAAGCGAGTTCCCGATGGGGCGTCAGCAGATCTTCCCCGGTGAGAACTTCACCCTGTCTGAGACACTCCCACCTGGCATGAACTCTCGCTTCCACCTGCAGAACGGAATCTCTTCCTGACCAGTACCAACTTCCACACATATTCTTGGGACACTCACAGTCACGCCTAGCGCCTCCAACGCTCCTGTCCAGAGGATGCAGGGATGGCGTAGTCTCATTGTCACGTACATGTCGAGACGACCCCTCGCTGTGCCTATCCGGATCTCGAGCAAGAGACGCCCGATGGTTTGTAAGTCGCCGCCATTGGCTTGTGTTAGGCCGCGATCTGGGGAGTGCAGTCGCCGTGGTTTGATCACCGTATGCCGACACAGCTCGCAGCTAACTACCGACATGGTCGCACTCATGTCCAGTAGGGTCCGAGTCGTCCGCCCATCTACCGACCCTCGTACCACCGCGGCCGGTCCCAACGGTGAGCCGCCACTCCCCATCACTGGGACGAGCCCCTTGCCAGGCACGGGGTGTTGGACTCTTTGCCGAGATCCCGATGATTGACAACCCTCCAGCGTCCATAGTCATAGCTCCGAGGAGCCTCCTACGGACCTCATCTCCACAGAGACTAGGCGACGCTAGATGTCCCTGAGCGTGTCGCTTAGGTCCGTGGGGCTTGTTCCGTGGTCACCACGCTGCAGCGCCACCATGTCTTCTTCGTCCTCCTCCGGGTCTCCGCAGACCAACAGCGCCCCCTTGCATTGACAGGCCCGGCCACATGCCGCGCTCTCGCAAGCCAGAGCTCGGGCCTGGATCTGCGCGAGCATCAGCTCCAGGCATTCGACGTCTTCCTGCCATTAGACCGTCCTTCGGAGGTATCAAAGTAGCTAGATCTTGACCAAGCTCTGGGCGAAGGAATGTCCCTCCTTCGGGTGAGGCCGATCAACGAGCATCGCTAAGCTCTCGACGTGGTCGAGCAGGGGTTCGTCCGGTCGTCTGTCACAGCACCAATTCTTCTTGCACGGCTGCTAATATGATCTGGTCGAACCGCTCCTCGGCCGCCTTGCTGCGCAGGGGCCAATCATCCCTGATCTTCACCTCCAGCCCACCCAGGAACCGCAAGCATGTCCCCATAGCTGAAGGTGGAATCGCATCGCCGTCTCCTCGTCTGACCAGCCTCCCAGATGCTGTGCGCTGGCCATGTGTCCCTGGAAGTCCTCCCAGGACTCCGAAGCACAGCCCTCCTACGTCTCCCTACAACTTCTTGGTCATATCCTGCGCAGCCTCAATCTCAGCTAACATTGCTCTGCCGATGACATCCTCATCTATATCAATGCAAAGTCATCCATCAATGCGTCTGGTCTTTGCATGTCATCCTCACTGTCAACTGTGAAGGCCTGGTTTAATAAAAATGTTCTTACACTAAATGAAGACAAGACAGACGTTTTGCTTGTTGGAACCCCGCACCAATTGTCCAAGGCTGAACCTATCCATTTGATGCTTGACCACCAGACAATTGAAGTTGCTAAGGTAGTGCGGAGTCTCGGTGTGACTCTGGATTCCTCACTCACCTTCGAGACACACATCAACAAAGTGAGGAAGGTAGCCTATTTTCATCTCAGAAATATAGCCAGACTGCGCAACATCCTGTCACTGATGCTGAGAAGCTAATACACATCTTCATCGACTCACGAATCGATTGTTGCAATGCACTGCTCCCTAGCACCACTGCCTACCTGATTAATCGTCTCAACGTGTGCAGAATGCGGCTGCTAGAGTCTTCACTCGCACACCCATCCATGATCACATATTCCCAGTATTGATGTCTCTCCACTGGTTACCTGTTAAATACAGGATTGAATTCAAGATCCTCCTTCTTACCTACAGAGCTCTTACTGGTGCAGCTCCGACATATATCCGTGACATACTTCAGGTACCCTCCTCAACACGACTTACTTCGATCCTCCAATACAGGCTTGCTGCACGTACCCAGGTCGCACCTCCATTCCATGGGTGACAGAGCCTTCTCGCGTGCTGTTCAAAGACTCTGGAATGCCCTTCCACTGGAGATTTATTCAGCTGAGTCCTTGGGAATCTTCAAGTCTGGTCTTAAGACTCACTTGTTCCATAGAGCTTTCAAATCCTCTGGCGAGGACTATTGATGCAGCTCAGTGTTGTCGTGCCGGGATGTTGGCTCTCTTCCGACTTGCGCTTGCTTGGGAACATTTATTTCTTCCTTCAGCTCGGACTGTTGATGCGGTTCAGTGGTGCCGTGCTGGCATGTTGGCTCTCTTCCAATCCGCACCTGCTCGGGAACACATGTTCCTTCCTTGTTTGTTTCAAAAAATATTTTTATTTTTGCTGACTTTATGTCCTATAATTTGTCGCTGCTGTTTGACCTTCATTTGAACTGTTCTGATGTTGTTGTTGACATGGCGTTCTCGCCACAGCTGGGATTTGTAAAAAAAAAAAAGCCCCAAAAAAGTTATTGTTGCGGGCGGCACGGTGGCCCAGTGGGTAGCGCTGACGCCTCACAGCAAGAAGGTCCCGGGTTCGAATCTCTCGGCTCGGGTGCCTTTCTGTGTGGAGTTTGCATACTCTCCCCGTGTCCGCGTGGGTTTTCGCCGGGTACTCCGTTTTCCTCCCACAGTCCAAAAGCATGCTCCTGGATAGGTTGATTGGCTCGCAGACTAAAATTGTGCCGCAATGCCCGGCGATGGACTGGCGTCCCGTCGTCGGGTGTATTCCTGCCTTACGCCCTGTGTTTCCGGGATAGGCTCCGGCTCACCGTGACCCTATATAGGATTAAGCGGTTTCAGATAATGAGATGAGATGAGTTATTGTTGCTGATTTGCCGTTCTCTGCCGTTGTTGTTGACGTGCCGTTCTCTCCGCAGCTCTGTGCAGCGCTTTGTGGCCCTCGGGTGAAAAGCGCTCGATGAATGCTATGATTATTATCCCGGGCAACTCCTCGCACGCACCAGTTTATCTCTCGCGAGGGTTGGCACCACACTGTACGGGGTGGTCCAATTGTGTTGAATTCTCTAAAAAAAATTATGACAGTATTCTTGTATGCGAATGGGTGTGTGATGTAACCGGTCTAAAAGTGACAAATCTTGTTTGAAATAAGGGTTATTCAAAACAAACAAATGAGCAAAGCAATTAAATGGAGATTACAAGACATCAGGACCACCGTGTTTACAATCCTAACGTGGCTTTGTGTCTGCACGGTACACAACTGGGATGAGGGCAGTGCGCATAGTGGGTAGCGCTGTCGCCTCACAGCATGAAGGCCCGGGTTTGTGTCCTCGGCTGCCTTTCTGTGCGGACTTTGCGAGTTCTCTCTCCCCGTGTACGCGTGGGTTTTCGCCGGGTACTCCGGTTTCCTTCCACCGTCCAAAGACACGCCGCTGCCTGGGTGAATTGGCCTGCAGAGTCGATTTCCCCCAGTGTCCTGCGATGTATTGGCGTCACATGCCGGGTATGGCCCTGCCTCGCGCCATCTGTCTGCCGGGATAGGCTCCGCGACCCTGTACAGGATTAAGCGAGTACTTAAAACTGACTGTTGATGATGGTGATACTGACTGTACTGTGATATAAAACGAGGACAGTTATTAATCTTGACACAAGTTATGATACCGTGTGGAAATAACATTGTTTTGAATGAACGTAATGTACGTAACAGCAGTCACAACTGTGCCACACTACATTTTGTTTTTGAGGAATAAGATTGATGATTTACTTGATAGGTTGGAACTGTGATGTTTTAGGCGCTTATATTACTGTCGTGTGTGGAGGCGCTTTAGCCTTTGGTTGATCACCCAGGGGCATGTAACACAATCTCTACATGTGTCGCTATTTAAATATAGCCCCAATTTTTTCCGTGAACACTCTGCAAGTCTGCAGCGTTTGTGGAAAATTGTCAAGTATGCTGTGATGGACTTAACCAAGAGATGATGTGAAGGGGGAAATTCCATCTTTGGCGAACATTAATTAGTGTTTTTCTTTTACCTCTAATTCAACGACTTTCCGATACAATAGAGGGAACCAGTTGGCTGTAGTTTTGAGTGTAAATCTGGTCGACAAGTGGATTTGACGTTGCGTGCGTATTTTAACGATTTTTGCTGTAGACTTGGTCTTACAGGGCGGCACCGTGGCCCAGTTGGTAGCGCTGTCGCCTCACAGCAAGAAGGTCCCGGGTTCGAATCTCGGCTCGGGTGCCTTTCTGTGTGGAGTTTGCGAGTTCTCTCCCCGTGTCCGCGTGGGTTTTAGCCGGGCACTCCGGTTTCCTCCCACAGTCCAAAACATATGCTGCTGCATAGGTAAATTGGCTCGCAGACTAAATTTCCAGCAGTGCCCGGTGATGGACTTTCGTCCCATCGTCGGTATATCCCTGCCTTGCGCCCTGTGTCTGCCGGGATAGACTCCGGCTCACCGCGACTCTGTACAGGACTAAGCGGTTTCTGACAATGAGATGAAATGAGACTTAGTCTAATAAAGTTACTTTTACTCGGGCATATTCTATCAGCCAATTTGGTCTGTAATTTAGCAACGTAATCTGTTCACCTTACCTTGATTAGGGGTAAATATTTATAATTTATCAGTGTTGGACTTGGTGAACAAACTGACTTGTCCAGGCTGGCTCACGAGTGGTATTTGTGTGTGTGTGTGTGTCAAACATCTACAGGCATTCCATAAATAAGACATTTTTCAAAACCACACTTGCTTTCAAAGTAAAGATACATCTTACTTATTAGTTTCACGACTAGAATTTCGATTGTGCAGTTTAATTTTGTTGAACTGCAACTCTAGGGGGCAAACTATAGTGGGCACGCACGCTGATGGTAAGCTGCTGCACCCAATCAAGTTTACAGACTACAATTGAAATCCTAGATTAGTACTGTGTATTTTATTTTACGCATATTAAATTCGAGGAAATGTTTTTTTTTGTATATTAAATTACCGTTATAGTGGCGTTAATCCCTTAGTAGCCCGGAATATGCTTTAAATTACACATCCTCATTGTGGAGGAAAGTAAATGTGTTGAAGTGATGTTAGGTTTTCACAAAGTGGTACTACATTTACTGACCCTGGAAGCATTAAATACTGGGTGAACCATGATTTTTCCACTCTTAACTTTAACTTTCAGATTATGTCATTTGCAATAGCTGTTGTGACTTCTTCATTATTTGTATGCAATTACTATCATTTTGTGAATAAGGAAGACCATGACTAAATACACCCTGACCCAACAGAGTGTATTGCAGCACAATAATATAGTAATAATAATAATTGCATTTATAGAGCACTTTTCACCCGAGGGTCACAAAGCGTTGCACAGAGCACACGTCGAGGTGCACCACCAGCTTCTATAGTCCCAATGTAACCAGGTAAAAATATATGGAGTATACGGGAGTGTGTAATGATGTAGGTTTTCACGGCTCGATGCATGATGATTGCTTCGAAAAGCTGCTCTCTC
>JAZEWT010000012.1:12587941-12601368 GCA_036362905.1 Mordacia mordax
CCACATTATTTCAATTGGCTTCATGTCTGGAATTTGACTTGCCCATTCCAAAATGCATAATCTCTTCTGCTTCGGCCATTCTCTTGTGGATTTACCTCTGTGTTTAGTAGGGTCGTTGCCTTGCTGCGTGACCAATTTTCTGTTAAGCTTCTTCAGTAATGCAATGTTTGGTTTTTGCCCAACACAGTGTTTCTCATTCAAGTCCAAAGGTTCCACTTTTGACTAATTTGTCCACGGAACATTATTCTGATAGCCTTCTGGATCACGTAGTCTTGAGATGAGCAACAATGTGCTTCTGGGAGAGCAGTGCTTTCCTCCTTGCTAGCCTCCTAAGCACATTATTCTTGTTCAGGGCGGCACAGTGGCCCAGTGGGTAGCGCTGTCGCCTCACAGCAAGAAGGTCCCGGGTTCGAATCTCGGCTCGGGTGCCTTTCTGTGTGGGGTTTGCATGTTCTCCCCCGTGTCCGCGTGGGTTTTTGCCGGGTACTCCAGTTTCCTCCAACAGTCCAAAAAACATGCTATTGCATAGGTTAATTGGCTTGCAGACTAAATGGCCCTCAGTGCCCAGTGATGAACTAGCGTCCCATCTTGGGTATATCCCTGCCTTGCGCCCTGTGTCTGCCGGAATAGGCTCCGGCTCACCGCGACCCTGCATAGGACTAAGCGGTTTCTGACTATGAGATGAGATGAGTTTTTTTCTTTTTGATGAACTCAGGAACAATGATGTTAACCAAAGCAAAGAGAGGCATGCAGATCCCTAGATGTTAAACAGGGATTCTTTATGACCTGGATTATTTTGCTCCTTCCACTTGGGGTGATTTTCATTGGATGAACGCTTGTGGAAAGAGTAGCAATGTGGATGGTGGAGTCCAACATTTATAGAAATGGTGTTGTAACCCTTTCCAGACCGATGAGCATCGGCAGTACTTTTTTATATGAGGTTTTCATGAATCCCTTTTGATTGGGATATGGCAACGCTGAATTGAAGCAGTTCTGCCTGGAGGAATGGAGCCAACATTCCTCAAAGCAATGTGCAGCACTGATCAACAGTTGCAGGAAACTTTTTTTTCAATTAAAGTTATTGCTACTCAGTGGAGTGCCATCCAACATTGAATGTTAAAATAAGTTAATGAAAAGTAGATTTTTGTTTACTATTTGTTTTGATCAGGGTTTCTTTATCTATTATGCAGTAATTAGGCAACCAACAGTATATATCACATATGCATTTGTGGCAAGTACAATTTTGGTCACGCAGTATGAAAAGTGTTTGCATGAAAGAGCATCAGAGGTGCAATGAATGCTCATTGTAGACTTGGGTAACTCCTCAGCAAAACACGTGGTTTAAGGGCAAGGCCGCAATGTTGATTAACAATCCTTGAGAGGTACCCAAAGCCAACTTTTTTTTGTCGAAATGTAATTGGAAATCTATTTATAAAAAAAAATCAAAATGAACCCTACTCAAGCTTATGGTTATAAAAAGTATGGTTTGCAATCATTAAGCGTTTTTTTATGTTGCCTATTTTGATATAAATGTACATATCCTTTTCATTTTAGGGCACTACTCTGGATAAGCGTGTTGAGTTTTTGTTATGAGTTCTAAAAGTAAATATTTTCCTTTACCTTAAAGAAAAAAAAGATATGTACACAAATTAGGTGACGTTTAAAGATTGTTTTACTTTCAGCTTATTTCAGAGCAAATGCTCTTAAATTATAAGCTTCATGACTTATACTGAGGGCGGCGCGGTGGCCCAGTGGTTAGCGCTGTCGCCTCACAGCAAGAAGGTCCCGGGTTCGAATCTCGGCTCGGGTGCCTTTCTGTGTGGAGTTTGCATGCTCTCCCCGTGTCCGCGTGGGTTTTCGCCGGGCACTCCGGTTTCCTCCCACAGTCCAAAAAGCATGCTGCTACATAGGTTAATTGGCTCGCAGGCTAAATTGCCCCGCAGTGCTCGGCGATGGACTGGCGTCCCATCGTCGGTATATCCTTGCCTTGCGCGCTGTGTCTGCCGGGATAGGCTCCGGCTTCACCGTGACCCTGTATAGGACTAAGCAGTTTCAGACAATGAGATGAGATGAGACTTATACTAAGATCCCCATTGTCCTGTCCTTTCAGGTGAGCAAGCAGGAGAAGCAGCTGCTGAAGCCCCTGTACGAGCGCTACCGCATGGTGAAGCAGCTCCTCACTCGCTCACGAAATTTCCCAATCATCGTGAGTGTGGCAGCGGTGACTTCCTGTGAGCGCAGAAGGAAGACCCAGAGAAGGGGGGCTTTTCATAGGGAGGGCAGCATCTTGGGGTCGGGATACACGCATGTCCCACGACAGCTCCTGTTTACTCTTATAAGAAGGTTGGGCCTTGTCAAGGCAATGTGTACTTTGCACTCTGGCTCACAGCCTCCAAAGGAGTTTAGCAGGTGCCCCAGTGCAAGTGTGGTTATGAGCGTACACAGAGAGTAAACTCGCAGTCTTTTATGATACTGGGGGAAGGGATGGCTCAGGTTAAGCAAACACACAGATAATGCGAAATGTATTACATTAGGCTATTAAAAACATTTATATTTATCACTGTGGAAACATAGATTGGGCCATCTGTTTTATTGTGTCTTAAGCTAATCAGTTTGCTTTCCCGCACTCCGGGCCATTTCACTAACCTTCAATGAGTGAGGATCGGCTAACAATGAAGCCAGTGTACATGTAACAAAAATTTAACTGTTTTTACGAGCTTGGTAAATCCACAACTAGCTTAAGCCTCTCAATGGCTAATCTAACATTAACTGTACATTACCCTTGCTAGAACTGCGCGGTGCTGTTGTTTTACCATCCCATATTGTGGCAGCACATTTTCATTGCTCACAATAAGAGCTTCCTGCTGTACCTTTTGTTTGAGCCATGCAGCATCCGTTCAGACACAACTCCATAGTCTTTACACCGTAGACCTCTCATCAGCATAAATCTACATCTGTGTACTGGGGTCATCTGCGTGTCCCGTCTGAACACCAATGGAGGATCGGCGTGGTGGCGCAGTGGGTATTGCTGTCTCCGCAGAGCAAAAAGGGCCCGGGTTCGGTTCCATTTTCGGGTGCTCTTCACTGTGAAATTTTCAGATTCTCCCCATGTCCGCGAGGGCTTTCGCTGGGTACTCCGGTTTCCTTCCACCGTCCAAAGACCCGCTGCTGCCTGGGTTAATTGTCTTGCTGAGTAAATTGCCCCCAGTGCCCTGTGATGTCCTGGCGTCACAGCCGGGGTATGGCCCCACCTTTACGCCCTCTGTCTGCCGGGATAGGCTTCCCCCCTGCAACCCCATACAGGATTAAGCAGGTATTGAGTCAGATGATAATGAAATTAAATGGATTGTGATTTTAGTCCTCGTCCCAGTGACACACTGGCGTTTAAAATAGCTCAGTTTGTACGTGACATTGTAATCCCACACCATGCGGCAGCCACAAATGGGAAACAACTGATATATTTTCGAAAATTTGAAGCGATTAATTGCTGCTATAACA
The DNA here is from genome assembly GCA_036362905.1 of Mordacia mordax. Taxonomy (NCBI): domain Eukaryota; kingdom Metazoa; phylum Chordata; class Hyperoartia; order Petromyzontiformes; family Petromyzontidae; genus Mordacia; species Mordacia mordax. The sequence goes on from JAZEWT010000012.1 coordinate 12,591,440, forward strand.
GTTTCCAAATTGGTGTTTTCACGTAGATAATTGTAGAATGTGTAAAATGCAATGGGTTAATTTTGGGAAACTGGTATAAAAGTGCCATGTGGATGTACTAATGTGTTATAAAAATGGAATAATGTCCAGCCACCGCTATAATTCACAGTGTTTTCTCTCAATTCATTTCTAAATTTCAGTTGATTATTACAATGTGGAATTTGTTTCTGTTTTGAGCTGATTTAGACTACAATCAATAATTCGCATCGGCACCAGCAGAAAACAGCAATTAAAATCAGTGGAACTAATTAAACAGTAACAATGCCATTAAATCCCAACATGCCAGTGTCCCAAGATGCTGCTCATTTGGAGTAATGTTATTTAACAGCTTATTTCTGTGCAGGTCACAGAAGTAGATTTTGAAACAGTTTTTTGTTTGTTAAACAAGAATGTAAGTACATTTATATTACGACGTGGACTTGTAAATCATTTTAATGTGATCACACCGCAAGGTGCTCTACAACGAGAGTGACGTATAGGTCGAGAAGGGTGGCAGTTGTGTGGTCAAACTTTCGCAAAGTCTTCGCTTGTGGTAGATGTTCCCGGTTCGCTCGAGCGATCGCCCTTGATTATTACTGTGGACATTAAAAATGTGTGATATCATTTGTGAAAGTAGGCCCTTGCATGCAGGCACCATGGCCCAAAATTTGCCAAGTCTGAAAGATTGTTTGAAAATGAATCAATTGGCATATGCCTGGTAGTCTCATCTAATCCACACTAGAAAATCTTTGGAGCAGGTCTTAAAAAAAGAGTCTCGAGATTTAATGAGGCTTTCTTGTGTAAACCAATATGTCATCTCATCATCAGAAACCACTTGGTCCCGTACAGGGTCGCGGTGAGCCAGAGCCTATCCCTGCAGACACAGGGCAGGGATACACCCACGATGGGACGCCAGTCCATCACCGGGCACTGTGGGCAATTTAGTCTGTGAGCCAATTAACCTATGCAGCAGCATGTTCTTTGGACTGTGGGAGGAAACCGGAGTGCCCTGCAAAAACCCACGCGGACACAGGGAGAACATGCAAACTCCACACAGAAAGGCACCCGAGCCGAGATTCGAACCTGGGACCTTCTTGCTGTGAGGCGACAGCACTACCCACTGGGCCACCGTGCCACCCTAACAAACATAATATAAGTAACTAATAAGAGTGAGACGTTACGCAGTATAGTATGTGGGAACTAGCAATGACAACTTAGTGCTGCAATGTTTCTTCTTGGGCAATTTCATTTCAGGGTTCCCCCGCCAGCCTGCGGCGCCACATCCTACTGAGACCCATCATCGAGGGACAGACCACAGAGTTCTCCGAAGACATTAAGGTAACCTCCTTGCACCACTTAATGCATTCAGGTGCAGGTTAGAACCACGGTTAACAGGGAAGCTGCACCTGTTGACCCGAGCAGAATGAAACTCGATTGTGCTAATGCTCGCAGTGCTTGGCCATGTGTATGCAAATTGGACATGTCAAACAAGCCAGTTAAACACTTGTTATTGTGTGAGACAACATTTGGGATCCATCCAAGGTACATGGCAAGCAAGTGTGTGGTGGCACAGCGTTGAATGGAGGACTGGGCAAGGCTCAGTTAAAAGTGGTGACTTGTCTCATCTCATCTCATTGTCTGAAACCGCTTAGTCCTATACAGGGTCACGGTGAAGCCAGAGCCTATCCCGGCAGACACAGGGCGCAAGGCACGGATATACCGACGATGGGACGCCAGTCCATCGCCCGGGACTGCGGGGCAATTTAGCCTGCGAGCCAATCAACCTATGTAGCAGCATGCTTTTTTGGACTGTGGGAGGAAACCGGAGTACCCGGCGAAAACCCACGCGGACACGAGGAGAGCATGCAAACTCCACACAGAAAGGCACCCGAGCCGAGATTCGAACCCGGGACCTTCTTGCTGTGAGGCGACAGCGCTAGCCACTGGGCCACCGCGCCGCCCGTGATGACTTGTGTTTGTGAATATATTGCAGCTGCCTCCTTGTTTTCCTGTCATCCAATCGTCTCGCTTGCAGGAGGACATGGAGGATGCTGACGGCGTGCAGCGGGGCTGTCCCGATGGGCAGATGGCACTGGAAGTGGAACGGAAAAACGAGGAAGGATCCACGGAAGACCTAGGGGAGTACATGGAAGAGGAGGTGGAGGAGGAACTTCCTGAAGGGGGTGGGGATTCCCAGGCTCGGCTCTTCTTTCTGAGCCACTCGGAGGACGAGAGCGATGCCGAGGGGTACGCGCCGCTCACGGAGGAGGCATCGGGCGTGAGCACCGCCATCTCCAACGTCCACTCACTCTCGCTGTGAGCGTCGCACGCCTCTGTCAACGCAAAGACCGTGCTGATGTTGGTGCGATTTGACTGTTGCGTAAGATTTGGACTGATGGTGACTCACTCGGGAACATGTGTTTCGGGTGAACCTCACCATCATAACCAAAGTCAACTCCTGCCTGAGATTTTTACTTGTAACCGTTTGATTTTAATTTGAGCACTTTGACAGCACCATCACTTGTATGTATACACGTATGCTTCACGATTTTGTCAGTCCAGTGGTGGATGAGGGCCTCCTTATACTGTGGGATTTTTAGTTTGGGTCGAAGGCAGGTGGCATAGACTTGTAAGCATGTACGTAAAGCACACCAATTAATTTTGTTTCCGCTATCCTCTGCAGCCAACAACATAGCTACAGGGGAACATGACGAATATCCTATTAAAGGATGTGTATTAATATCGTCCAAATGAGTCAACATGGGAGACATCAGTTGGCACCACTCTTGGACAGGACTGTTAACTCGGATGTGTTGTTTCGTTTGTCTCAGCTCTGAGCTCCTCGAGCAGCTGAGGGAGACAAAGACAGACAAGCGACGTCTTCGGAAGACCCTGCGCGACTTTGAGGACCACTTTTACAGGCAGAATGGAAGGCAAGTTCCGTGCTTGTGGAAAGGTCATGCGTGGGCTTCAGAGTTAAGCATGCCAGGCCTGGCCTCACTATATTTTGGACGTAGACTGATTAACCATCCATGAAACCAATGAACTGTCACGATTCTGTTATTCTGTTGCAATTCGGTATCCATCGTGAGCTCTTTGATTGGTGCTATCCCATTTATGACCCGCTTTTACTTAACTTACATTGGGGGATGTGTGTAATGGTTAAAATCTTTGAGCACAAAATTAAAGCATTTCCGATAAGGCTGGAGAGCTGAAATTTTGCACGCAGGCATAACTCGGATGACAATGTTATCGAGTGAAAAATTTAAAGACCGGTGACAAGCTGATCTTGGGCCCACCATAGAAATGATCCTTTCAAATTAATATTTATTCAGTCTGATCTGGGCGATATTTTCCTGATGCCAGACACGCACTGAGCTGACTTGACATTTTTACGTCTGTAGGGGGCAATGCCTAGTTCGGGGTGAACCAGTCCACAACTTTACACCTCTTAATGGTTTCTATAAATTAATCGGGTTCTTGCCCATATAAAATTGCTGGATGCAAGAATTCTGTTTTGTTGATTAACAATTCAAAGAGCTTGACTTGATTTGCAAGTATACATCAAACAATAAATGGCTAAGACTGAAAAAAATTGAAAAGAAAATAGGATAAAATTAAAATTTTAAATTACCTGCTTTTACCGCACTCAAAAGTAGAAAATAAATTTTAAGGACACTAAATCAATCTTTCTCGGGATACAGACTAAAAGCGGGTGGCCAAACACTGACCGTATAAGACTACAATAATCTTTTCCTTTAATGAAAACCTTTAAACCATACTAATATTAAGTGATAACTGATAGTTGTTCTTTTTACAAAACATGAGCAAAACACGTATTTGTGACAAAAATAATTGAAATGTAAATCTCACTGTATTATCAGTCTATCGTAAGTTACATATTGTCAGTATTTGGCCACCCTCGTTTAGTCTGTATCCCTAGTTAGATTGATTTTGTGTTCAAAAAAATTATTTTCTACTTTAAGTGGGGTAAAAGCAGGTCATTTAAAATGTTATACTATTATATATATATCTTTGGGTCATTTTTGTTTGTTCAGACTCATTCTTTACTTTAGGCTGAAGCCTAAATGTACACAGAGTTTACCCAATTTGCAAATATTTGATTTTTATACTAAGAATTTGACCTTTATCTTGAGCAGAAGAACCTTTTTATTCAGTGAATGGATAACTAATTGCATGCTTAGTAATTAAGCAATGAAAACATTATTGTAACCTTTTGTTTTTCACCGGGATATTGCATGTGTGGGTGAATGACAACTTAAACTGAATTATAGTCTCAGATAATGGCTGATATTTTAACAAATTAAAAAAATGTTGGCATTATGCGAGTAAAAATGAATTCCTGTTGAGAAAATAATCCCGCGAGCTTCTATGATTAAAAGAACTATTGTCTTTAATGTTATTTTCAAAGCCATCGGGAGATGAGTGTTGCAGTTTAGTTAGAGATTCACGACTTGGCTTACGTTATCTAGGACTGGTTCGCAGCCTTTTTCTTTGTGCGGACCAGTATATTATTATCATCAAAAGGTTTTGTAGAACACAACGAACGTAAGTCATTTAAAATTTTTTCACATAGCCTGTGGCTGATGGGAGTCACATATAGACCAACGGGTATTAAAACAAAGCTGTGCATAAGAGTTCCATACTTTACATTATTGTATTATTATTTTTTAGAATAATAATTATCATGGGCGGCGCGGTGGCGCAGTGGTTAGCGCTGACGCCTCACAGCAAGAAGGTCCCGGGTTCGAGTCTCTCGGCTCGGGTGCCTTTCTGTGTGGAGTTTGCATGCTCTCCCCGTGTCCGCGTGGGTTTTCGCCGGGTACTCCGGTTTCCTCCCACAGTCCAAAAGCATGCTCCTGGATAGGTTGATTGGCTCGCAGACTAAAATTGTCCCGCAATGCCCGGCGATGGACCGGCGTCCCGTCGTCGGGTGTATTCCTGCCTTACGCCCTATGTTTCCGGGATAGGCTCCGGCTTCACCGTGACCCTATATAGGATTAAGCGGTTTCAGATAATGAGATGAGATGAATAATTATCATGGCGGCACGGTGGCCCAGTGGGTAGCGCTGTCGCCTCACAGCAAGAAGTGCCCGGGTTCGATTCTCGGTTCGGGTGCTTTTCTGTGTGGAGTTTGCATGTTACCCCGTGTTCACGTGGGTTTTCGCCGGTTTCCTCCCACGGTCCAAAAAACATGATGTCGCATAGGTTAATTGGCTTGTAGACTAAATTGCCTGTAGTGCCCGGTGATGGACTGGCGTCCCATCGTGGGCATATCCCTGCCTTGCGCCCTGTGTCTGCCGGGATAGGCTCCGGCTCACCGCAACCCTGTACAGGACTAAGCGGTTTCTGACAATGAAATATGACTTTTTCATGAACAAAAAATTATGGCTTACCTGCAATACCCTCACGGGCCACAGGTTTGGACGTGGTGATCTCGAGACCAGGTCTGCATGGTACTTGCAAGGTTACCGCTCGAACCATTGCGATATCCGGAGGTGCAAGGCACACGGAATGTACGTGGCCGTGAAGCTTTACACAGGTTTCTGTACGAGAATTTTCAGAGTGTGCGATCAAAGCAAGACACTCAAACAAGCATATGCTGTAGGCACCGTCATGAAATTCTGAATGCAATGCCTTTGGTCTGCAGGCAGGCACGTGCTGTTGGGAACGGCGTAGGGGCCCGCCTATACGATCTCCCCATTATCTTGTCCACTGCAGGTACGTTCAGAAGGAAGATCGGCTCTCCATGGAGGACGAGTACAAGGAGTACAAGCAGGTGAAGGCCAAGCAGAGGCTGCTGGAGGCACTGATCACCAAGCATGATGCCTGCAAGGGCGTGTGAGGCCGCCTGCGTGCGTGCGCGCACGTACTACGCTCACTGTACCGCCCGGATCCCAGTTCCGTACTTGTGCGTTGCGGGAGAATGGCGAGCAGCTCTCGGGGTTCGTGAGCATCGCCTCGGCTTCAAGAAAAAATGTACAGCAGGATAAGAGCACGGAGGAGAAAACTGAGCAGGGGATCGCTCCGAGAGATGCGATGCCACCCCGCTAGGTGCATTGGTAGGTGATGGCGGTGGGTGTGTGGCACGTACAAAGCCAGACACCCCCCCGAGTTACGATCCGAGGCTTTGGATTGGGCAATCCATGTAGAACTTTGGAGATGTGAACTGCATGCAGTTAGCATTTCCAAAAACGTGGAGTGAAGTGTTGGGGGGGTTGGGGGCAAAACACTGAACGTCACTGAAAACATTAATTCCTACAACCAAGAGGTATTTTTTTTCCTCTTCATTTGGCGCAGCCACAACAGCTGTTTGTTGAAGCGACGATGAATACCCGGGATGAGCTATGCACAGCTAGAGCGCTCACAGCAAGATATCGGAGGCCCGTTCCTCCGCACGGGGCACCTGGCTGGTGGAATTCACATTGACATAATTCAATGTGTTTGTTGGAATGTCTGCAGATAAAGTTACGTATGAGTAACGATCAAGATTTGCCAGCTCTGTTTGACACCTACTGAGAATATGCAATGCACTATTTATTACTTTATTTACAGATATCAGTGGTTGCAGAAGCCATAACATAAAAAAAACCCGACCTGCAGCAAAAACGTTTTAACTTGGGCCTGTCCAAGGCAGGGTTTGTTGCTGACATGCCGGGTCAGCTCTCCTGACTCGTGCTACGAAAGGACTTTTATTTCCTTTGAACACCAACAAGGGCTGAGAATACATGCAGCAGCCAAACACACGAAAAAGTCTTTTTCACGCGTTGGGGTGTCCACAGTAGTATCATCCTCTATTAAACAACCGTGGACGGCATTGTTATTTATTTGCAAGGGTTACATGAATGGTAGAGTTATCGCAAAACAAGACTTGGAACTAATGACACAAGCAATTACACCTAATATGCAAACACTTCATCATAGTGTCCATGCAATGTGTGTAGTCATTGCCTTTGGTGGGCGTTGAGAGCAGACACTTGTAAATATTCGCGCTATCAAGTGCGTGTGTTATATTTACTTTGTTTAAACTAATGACCAATTGTATATTCTTTAATAATAGATGATACCTCAACGGGACGCCCTCTAATGTTCTTACCTCCTTTATAAAGCAAAAAAAAAGAGAGAGAAAAATATTAAAAGCAGGTCTTCTGCTCATGTGTAAACATTTGCAAAAAAAAAAGTCTTACAACTCAAGATTTGACCGATTGGGTGTAAAGTGTGGGTGTCGGTTATCCGGAGACGCGTTTAATTGGCCAAAGGGGGCCATGTCCAATGATTGTACAAAAAAGAAATGTGCGTGCTAAACCAGTTAATTTGAGTCTATTTTAACCCTGTGAATTCTCCATCGCCCGGGCCATGCGTGCACACGCGCTCACGAGCAAGTGCCGCGTTGTTGATTGTCGAGAGCGCACACGCAGACCTGCATTGCAAGCCACGGGAGAGTGGTCCTCTCATGCAAAACCGTAGACAACAACTTTGACAAGGGAGTGCACACTTTGGCTTGTGTGCTACAGATGCAGGGGGTACTTTGAATCAAATATTCTGGCCTCTTCAACGTCCTCTTTGCCCTCGTGCGCCACAGCCTCGCTCAGGCTGTGCAAACAACAGCGTTTGGTAACTTGTCTGCTCGCTGCACAGCGCAGGCTCTCATCTTCCAGCGTGCGTGGGGGTTTTTGTTCGCGTGTGAGGCACAGGTGTCGGTGTTGGGAAGACAGACTACCGCTAATGTTACGCTAAGGACACTTGCATCATTGGAAAAAAATGTGCCTTTTCTTCGAGGCTGCAGCAGACACTGGAGACGTTGTCAGAACTGCATGCTGTGAGATCCCAAGATTAATATTCGAGCCCAGAGTTATATTACATTCAGGGGATCGAGGCAGCACAGCATTGCGAAATGGGTCTTGTGCTGTGCACAATGGTTAGAGTTTGTCGTGGTTGGATTGGGATTGTGGTAGTGAGTTTTTCAATATATATAAACAATCTCATTAGTGTCTGCTGCAGCCTAATAAGCTGTTTTTATAAGGACATAGAACACACTTGATGCCCCAAGTCAAACTCTTCCAAAACACTTTAGCTCTTGGCACTTTGAAGAGGGTATTTTTGTAATATTAAATATTCGGCATATTTTGTTCTGTGCACGTGTGTGTGTGTGTGCACGCGTGTCCTCATCTTGTCATTCCATTGTGAAGGGCATTAATTGCAATTAGCACAGATCACTTTTTTTCTGCGTTATGTCGTGTGCGTGGTGTTTGAGAGTTCGTTATGGAGCGCGGCCGTGATCATTAAACGCTCACTGGGAGATTGTCGTCGTTGACCTAACTCTTTGATGCAATAAAAATATATTGAAGAGCTATCGGTGTTTAAAGAAACGACCCTATGATGTTCAGAAAATGCACCTCTCTGGAGAAACAAATACATCACCATAGGACTGGCATGCAGCAAGAGCCATGCAGAAAAAATGAATTATTGGACGAGTACACAGGAGTTTTTAAAATAGACAATGGACTTTGCGTGTTCTCTCCCCGTGTCCGCGTGGGGTTTTCGCCAGGTACTCCGGTTTCCTCCGACCATCCAAAGAGACACTGTTGCCTAGGTTAATTATCCTGCTCAGTAAATTGCCCCCAGTGGCCTGCGACGTACTGGCGTCATATCATGGGTATAGCGCCGCCTTGCGCCCTCTGTCTGCCGGGATAGGCTCCGGCCCCTCACGAATCTGTACAGGATTAAGCGGGTATTGATAATGATGATTAATGTTCCAATAAAAGAGAAAGACAATCGGACTATAGATTTAGAGCACAGGTCTGCCACTCGCAAGGTAGCAGGGAGGGAACTCCCATTGTGGTTTACATGAATGTTACGTGACCACTACATTGACACTAAAATGCACTCTCGGCCTTGGAACATAAATCTCCGATCACCATTGATGAAGGACTGTAAATCTGCCCGACCAAGATCTCATCTTATTGCCAGAACCGCTTAAGCCTGTGCAGGGTCGCTGTGAGCCGGAGTCTATCCCGGCAGACAGGGCGCAAGGGAGGGATATAGCCACGATGTGACGCCAGTCCATCACCGGGCACTGAGGGAAATTTAGTTCTGCAAGCCAATTAACATATGGAGCGGCATGTTTTTTGGACTGTGGGAGGAAACCGGAGTGCCAGGCGAAAACCTACGCCGACACGGGGAGAGCATGCAAACTCCACATAAAAAGGAACCCGGGCAGAGATTCGAACCCGGGACCTTCTTGCTGTGAGGTGACAACGCAACCAACTGGGCCACTGGGCCACCGTGCCACCGCCCACCCACCCCCCCTCCCCCATGAACTGCGTGAGCCGCAAGTTAATGCGTGCGCTCGGCTCAAGCTGTGAACGTTGCGCCACGCGTGCGTGTTTTCCCGAGTGCCGCCGGTGCGTGTCGTGACGAGGTTCGTCGCAACGCACAGAATGACGACTGCCAGACCCGTACTCCAAACAACATTTATTGCCCAACGCACTACAGTACCGTTGAAACGTGACCACAGCCAGCGACGTATAGCGCGCGCGCGCGGAACTTAATGCACAAGAACGCACAGCAAATGAGTAGAGCTCGCGATGGCAAACACGTGCCAATGCTCTAGCGCTAAATATATTTCACCGCTACTCGTGGGACTGCTGCAAGGCTCAGAACAGGCTCGGGGTTGACGCGGACGATGATGAGCCACGTCACTCAAAGTGGAGAAGCGTGAGATCAGCAGCAGCCTCGGAGCGCTGCAGCGGGAGGGGGGGTTCTGCAGCCTTCGGTTTGGCGCAGTGTTAATTCAGTCAGCATTTCAGTCTGAATCTAGCAGGTGACCTGTGGAATTTCAGTTCAGTATCAGTACCCACTAAATCCTGTATAGGGTTGCGGGGGGGGGG
>JAZEWT010000012.1:12601384-12631275 GCA_036362905.1 Mordacia mordax
AGGGCCCTTTTTGGGGGGGGGGGGTGCCATTTACTCAACAGGCAAATTCACCTCGGCAGCAGCGTGCCTTTGGACGGTGGGAGGAAAACGGAGTACCAGGCGAAACCCACGCGGGCACGGGGAGAGAACACGCAAACTCCACACAGAAAGGGCACCCAAGCCCTGAATCAAATCTGGGCGCTCTTGCTGTGAGGCAGCAGGGCTACTCGCTGCGCCACCGCGCCGCTCCCCGGTGTAATTTCGGTTATATCTTTGTGAATTTCCATGAAAAGGTTTCATCGACTGGACTCAGAATATAATGCTGGCTGACAACAGTTTTCGTAAAAGTGCCTTTCCCACTCCTTGAGAGGGAGGAGGCTCACACGCTGGCTAGCTTGTCTGTGCTCTCCTCCTACACACGATGAGTTAATGAGTTAGCGGGGGGGGGGGGTTTGTTTCCCAAGCGGAATCCCCACACTGAGGACGAGTGGGTCTGGTGGCACTGACACACCGCCGCGTCGCGTCCCACTACGCCGCCGTTATTTTCCCCTCTAGAGTTAAGAGCATTCACTACGCTTTCCAAGCAACGCCTTACAACGGAAGCCAAACTACGTAAGCTAAAAACATATTCATTTAGACCGCGTTCTGATATGTAAAGCTTTTTATACTTTAGCAATGCCGATTAACAATGATGTAAATAACTGTCATGCTTCTCAACGCTAATGTTAACAGGACTTGCTCTTAGATCTTTTTTTCTTTTAGTAACATACGCAGAGACACTCCTGTGCTTAACTACTAAGTAAGTCAGCATAACACTCTGACGTCTGCGACTGATCGACTTTACAAGCATGCTCTTTTGATTAAATAGGTGTTATACTAGTGGATGAGCCCACCACGAGTGTTTAAGCCCTAGTAGTGACAGGCATGTGTCCTGCATGTTTAGTAGCCTGCCCTTTCAGGTGTTTACAGAAAAACAACATGCACTGTATCAAGATCCTGTCGCTAAATCAAAATATTCAGGACTTCACTTGTACACATTAAACCTCCATTAAAAATAACAGTGAAGCATCATGTATGGATACACTTTTCAGTGGAATGAGCCATTATTTGTTAAGTATAGTCGGTTAAAGGACAATTTACCATTCATTTGTTCGAATACAACACTGTTAAACATTTGGAACAAAACATATCTTGGCCTTATTTAAGCAGGCGAACAATGCAAACCACGGAAGTGCACAAGTTAAATAATGTTTTTTGGAATTAAAAGTACGATTTTGTGCACGTGCCTAAATATGTTAATGATCATTGACCAAACAATTGTTATTTAAATTGGAAATAAATCATTGAGCGGTGTTCAGATCCTCTCTGCTTGAGGCGCATATGCCACCTGGTGGCTGTTTCGCGGAGAGCTTTGCTCAACATTGATTCCGCTCTCCTGCCGCTAGGCCTCAGAGCACCGCCACACCTCAAAGCCCCTAAAACGTCTGAAGCACATCCTCGCACCAAAAATCACATGCCCACGACCCGAATCTACAGATTTTACATCTGACACCCCTCCCAGAGGCCTTGAGAAAGAAACAAACAAACTTTGATTTCTTTCCCTCACATTCTCCTGCCTTTGTCATCCGTAGTGGCAAAACAAAAATGGTGTTCGTTGAGAAGAGAATGGCTGTGCGAGCAAATCTAACCGGACTGGGCACCCCCCACCAGATGAGAGCATATCATAGGGCGGCCATCAGAGGTAAAACCCGTTTGGACAAGAACGACGTGACTACCGGCTATGAATGTGGCACCACTCGAGCCCTCGTCGCAGATTCACACTGGACGTGGATTGGGCACAGGATGGAGAGGCCGGCATGGGGAGGACAAGCGGGCCGGCCGGCTGACTGACTGGCAGGAATGGCCTTACCGACCCACGCTGATGTTGCAGATCTTGCAGCTCGGGTCCTTCTTGGCATTGGCTGTGGACAGGCTCATGAGCTGGTGGCCTTTGATCTGGCCCAGCTTGCCCCTGGCTATGTCCAGCGGCTCTGTGTAGATCACCTCCAGTATCACATCCTGGAGAAACATGGCAAAGCATTGCAGTCAAATCGTCACTCAGTTTTGCTTCCACCAGTTTCAAATCGTTGTGATCAAAACCATAACTACAAAGCTTCAGTGTTACTCTCCCTTGAAGAAACACCTCTGTTGGACAATTCGTATTCTCCTTTAAATAAACCCAAACTTGAAACGTTGTTACTTCCGATTGCATTTGGTAGATTTCAAATTTGAATCTGAACTGTTAAGCCTCTTTTGGGTACCCACAACGTGCAATTGTTGTTAAATTCAATGAAACATTGTTATATTTTTGTATCGCCATCTAAATTGTGCTATTTCATCATCGTCTGAAGACTCAATTGTTCCGTAAGGCTCTCAAGTCCTCTGGCTAGGACTGTTGATGCAGCTCACTGTTGTAATGCTGGGATGATGACTCGTGCCGACCTGCGCCTGCTCGGGAATATTATTCCTTGTTTGCTGAACAATTATCAATTTTTTCATCACTCATTTTACGTCTTTCTCTAAATTATTGCCATTATTTGACTTTCAGTTGAATTGTTCTGATGTTATTGTTGTTGCGGACATCCCGTTCTCACCACAGCTCAGATTTGTAAAAAAGAACAAACAAACAAAACGTTATTGTTGCTGATTTGCTGTTCTTATGTCGTTGTTGCTGACTTGCCGATCTCTGCACGGCTCTGTGTAGCGCTTTGTGACCCTCGGGTGAAAAGCGCTCTCGAAGGGCAATTATTATTATCATTATTATCCAAATGTTTTCTTTCACCCTTTTCCATTACCGGGATATTTGGTTGTCCACTAGTTCAGTTGGCTAACATCTCTGTCGTGATCTCTGATGTAACCAAGTTATCCCGTTATTACCAATAGCATGTTTACATGTTTGATGATTGCTTTTAAAAGCTGCTATTACGGGATAGCCATGTCAAGCGCTCCTCTCTCCTTCGCGAAGTTTCGCCTCCTACGTTGGAGGCATCTTCAGGCGTTATGACCGAATGTTTGTGACCGAGTGAAATCTGTGTGCCTGTGTTGATTAAATGTGTTTCTCGTTGTCTTTATTTATTTATTTGAGCCAACAAAACTACATTGTCTACTGGTTGCAATCCAATTCAAAGGCCCAAGTTTAATTCGTGAAGCAATAGAAATTCACAAGACAGCAAGAACTATAAATGGTGAATAATTAATAGGAATACAACTCAGACAAGCCAGAGAGCCAGCTTTAAAATTAGCAGTTAATTAACAGGACAAAATAATTAATCCAGGGGTGGGATCGGATTCAGATAAATTTGCTCAAACAAATAAATACAGACAATGAAATATTAACAACTGTCGTATATTACAGCTGTTAATATTTCGGTATCTATATGCCTCTAAACCACAGCTGTACAGTCATTCCGTGATTAAAGTGCTGCCAAAAGATATCACATATCTGCTTGATATAGAAATATCTATAAATTTGTTACGTTGAATAACCATGCCCTTTGCCGATACGGGCTCATTAGTGGGAGTTATGCTCTCCATTTGACAATGCAAATGTAATTGTTCTATATGGTAAACTGTGGGATGGAAACTAAGTGTACTCCGTTAACTAAATCCACGATGAGTAATGCACGGTGGCAAACACGAGGGTTGGCAGCAGATGAATGGCACAACGTTTCCTTGGCTCGCACAGCCTGCCAAGTAGAATGTAGCAAAGTTTCGGCATTCCGCAATTTCACCGAGGCGTTGTGCAAACTTGTCCATGACTTCATGGCTCGTTAAGAATATTAGTCAAGAATATAATGTTCTGGCCTACATATATAAAACACATTATGTACTGTGATAAATCTCCCCTCGTCTCTGTGGCTTCCTCGTTACACGTGCGTAATTATGTAAGTCACCCTGGATAAGGGCGTCTGCTGAATAAAATGTAAAAAATTATTATGAAGTTGTAATTGTGGCTGTAGTGGGAGGCTCTACGGCTGTGGTATATGCGTGTATAATAGCAGGCACTGCTCTATCAGAAGGAATTCTGTGCCCCCACAACTCATCTCATTGTCTGAAACCACTTAGTCTTATAAAGGGTCACGGTGAGCCGGAGCCTATCCCGGCAGACACAGGGCGCAAGGCAGGGATACACCCACGATGGGACGCCAGTCCATCGCCGGGCACTGCGGGGCAATTTGGCCTGCGAGCCAATTAACCTATGCAGCAGCATGCTTTTGGACTGTGGGAGGAAACCGGAGTGCCCGGCGAAAACCCACGCGGACACGGGGAGAGCATGCAAACTCCACACAGAAAGGCACCCGAGCCGAGAGATTCGAACCCGGGACCTTCTTTCTGTGAGGCGACAGCGCTAACCACTGGGCCACCGTTCCGCCCGCCCCCACAACTGATCGTAAGAAACTCGTGCTTCCCCACTGCTCCTGCACCGCCGCCCATGCGACCGTTGGCAAACGGCCACCCGTAAGTACCGCAAGCGCGTGCGGATTTTGCTGCGGAGGTGCTTCCCTTCGGAGCAGCCTGGCCCTTCACGGCGTACTCTCGCGCCCCGTGGCCATGGCGTGACGAGGCTCTTACCTGCGCGTGGTGATACACCGGCCCGCCGGGGTCACCGCCGGCGCCCTCAGCCGACGCCAGGGACCGCGTGAGGAAGCGGTTGGTCGCCGGGTCGAGCAGGGGCAGGCGCTCGCGGCAGAAGAGGTCGCCCTCGGAGCCCTCGGGAGCCAGCACCAGCACCACGTAGTGATACGCCGTGTACATGCAGTAGAAATCGGCGAAGTAGAGGTTCGTGCTGGGGCTGAAGAGCTCGGCGGCCGTGACCTCGAAGCGGTAGCGGCCGTAGGGCGAGTCGGTGGGCGGCTGGCCCGTGTTGAACTCCGTGTTGCAGCTCATGAAGACGCCGTGCAGCTTGCCGCTGATCGGCGATCCGTGGCTCCCGCTGTTGTCCTTCACGGAGGTCGGCATGATGTCTGAGCACGACTCCCTGGTCAGCGAAGGGGACGTGCAATAATTACACGCGGGCTTTGACTCTGTTTTCGAGCGGAGCGGTTAGCGCAGTTTGCGTGCACCCTCGAACAGTGAACGCTGGTCATAGATGCACCCAGCGATGGGTGGGAAAACACACTGCTGGATGGAGGCCTCCTCGCACCCTGCCCTCTGTAGGAGTTGTTTGACCGTGGCTCATGCTGGTAACTGCAGATTGGATCGGTCTCCATGATAACGAGGATAATGTGTTGCTCCCTTGCATGTGCGTTTTCTCTGGGTGTTCTGTTTTTCTCTTTGAAAACGAGACCATGTGACATTCGTGATGAAAACTGGGTGGCACTAGGACCGGTACAGGTATTTCTCACCACTCGTGTTAGTGGAGGAGATTGCTGGGTTCACAGTGCAGAGTGCCAACCACTGCAGCACGGAACCACCTGTTATCATTTTACGTCTATATATATATATATAGCAGGGCGGCACGGTGGCCCAGTGGGAAGCGCTATCACCTCACAGTAAGAAGGTCACGGTTTCGAATCCTGGTTCGAGTGCCTCTCTGTGTGGAGTTTGCATGTTCTCCCCGTGTCCGTGTGGGTTTTTGCTGAGCACTCTGGTTTCCTCCCGCAGTTCAAAAAACATGCTGCTGCATAGGTTAATTGGCTTGCAGACTAAATTGCCCACAGTGCCTGGTGATGGATTTGCGTCCCGTCGTGGGTGTATCCCTGCCTTGCGCCCTGTGTCTGCCGGGATATGCTCCAGCTTATCGCGACCCTGTACAGGACTAAGCGGATTCCTTAAAATGAGATGAGATATATATATATATAGCATTAAGTTATTCGCAGGAGAAGCTAACATCAGTTTTGTAACTATAGCGATGCTCGTGATAAACCTGCATGTCGCATTATACAGCAGGCGCTGCAAAGAAAACGCAACATTTGTTCAGAAAACTGTGACCCTATCGTAGAACACGGTTAGTGTAACGCATTTAATTATAAATTGTGCACAGAATGTGGCAGAGTTAGCACCCTACGTCTACATGCACAACAAGGTATGTGTTTATAATAACAACAATGCTGCCATGAATTCATATTTTTGTTCGTTTGTTCACTTTAGATATGCAAGCCATAAAATGTAGGAATCATACATCTGAAAATCTAGGCTATACGTTAGCTACATTTTTATTGGTTGCATTAAATTTGTGTCAAGCAGTAGCCCATAATCATATATTGCAGGAAATTAAGGCCCGCACATTGTTTGTAGGGCGGCGCGGTGGCCCAGTGGTTAGCGCTGACGCCTCACAGCAAGAAGGTCCCGGGTTCGAATCTCTCGGCTCGGGTGCTGCTTTCTGTGTGGAGTTTACGAGTTCTCTCCCCGTGTCCGCGTGGGTTTTCGCCGGGCACTCCGGTTTCCTCCCACAGTCCAAAAGCATGCTCCTGGATAGGCTGATTGGCTCGCAGACTAAAATTGTCCCGCAATGCCCGGCGATGGACTGGCGTCACCGTCGTCGGGTGTATTCCTGCCTTACGCCCTGTGTTTCCGGGATAGGCTCCGGCTCACCGTGACCCTATATAGGATTCAGCGGTTTCAGATAATGAGATGAGATGAGACCTTGTTTGTATCTTTGCAAAACAGGCAAAAACGCAATCATTTGTTTCGCAAAACGCCACATCGCAGCGTCTTTCAGCAGCCTTTTTTGAAGCGAGCAGTGCAATCTGTCAAACTGCTGCAGAAATTTGCCGCACATCTGCAGGAACCGAGTCATCAGCTTTGTGCTAAATGGCCGTGTAGCCGGCACACCTGCTGCGTAGGCTGAGCAACTGCAGTTAATTCTACATTCGCAGGGTCCTTTTTAAATAACATGGTTCGCTCATTACGTGCATCCTCTGACCAATGATCACACGAAACACATCAAGGCCAGAGTGTGGATTTGGTGCTTTAAAAAAAGAAACTACAACAATGTTTTGGACCACCCATATGGGGGTG
Organism: Mordacia mordax; assembly: GCA_036362905.1. Lineage (NCBI taxonomy): Eukaryota > Metazoa > Chordata > Hyperoartia > Petromyzontiformes > Petromyzontidae > Mordacia > Mordacia mordax. Next base: position 12,608,363 of record JAZEWT010000012.1, read on the forward strand.
CAATTGGAAAGCCGTCTCACAGAAAGACAATCAATGAGCTCAATTGCCCATTTGTGAAAGTGCTGGAGGCGCGAGATTGGCTCATCTTGGCTTGAGAGTTAACAGATGATTATAATAATAAATGCAATATGTCACTTGTGGCACTTATTCATTCAATGTCGAAGGAATTCATTCGAAGGAAGAACCACAGAGAGGTTCAAGGTAACCTGTATGGACGGGAGTGAAGCCACACGGTTAGTTGGCACCAACTCACCAGACACTGCCTCCTATATTGTGCTCTTATTGGCCGATGAACTGAGTGTTTTTTTTATTTGTGGGAGGAAACTTAAAAATGCATACAAAATATGGGGATAACACACAGACTAGATATAGAAAGGTGCCCGAGGTGGGAATCGAACTGCCTCGGGCTGCACTTTCTTTGTCTGAGGTGCAGATGTTGCCACTACGCCACTTTGATAGAGGGGAGAAAACGGTTTCGGCTAATTACCTGAGATTCCAGCACAGCATTTTCAGGAATTTAATATCTGGGAAACATTGTCTGGACCAATTTACTTGCCGCAAAGACGCGTTTCAAATTTTGCGTGCATTTCTACAGATGTGAACCAGAGAAAAATATTACCTTAATGGTTGAGCCTGAAGCTAAATGCTTGAGAGTGAAGCGCGCCAAGAATAATCCGCAAACGCGATAATAAAAATAAGGAACGTCCACCTCGGATAAAAAAAAAATAATATCATTGCCCCGATCGCCAACACGAGAGTGCGTGGGGGCTCGCGCGAGACGAACCTCACAAAGTCAAAGTATTCCTTGCTCTGATTCCGGTAGAAGACGGTCAAGGGCAACATCCTGCCTGCGGCTGACTCTGCCTTCTCCAGCAGCTGGGCCATGTGCGCCTTGGAGTAGTCTGTAGAGGCAGCCGCAGTGGTGGCAGGAGCAGCATCAGCAGCAGCAGCAAGAGTAGGATCACAAGAGAAGCAATAGAGGCAGAAGCAGCAGCGCAGCAGCCAGCGGGAAATGTTAGCGGAGCAGCGACGCTTGCTTAGATTCACCACCACGCAGCCTGAGTCAGGTGGCCCAGTGGTCAGGTTCACGTGGCAACTGCAACGTTGTTGATTCGCACTCTATGGCTTTAATGAAGATTACATTAAAACGGTAATAACTGGGGTCGCAGATATAGGATTGGGCTGTGTATCTCCGACTCGAGTTTGAAGCTTTGTTAATGAAAAATACTTTAAAATTACACCCAAGCTACTGATTTCATGAAGAGCCCTGGAGAATACCCTGGGACTCGTTGGTGTTGCCTTTGCTATCCTCCTACTGGCCCCGGGGCTCATTGTCATTTGTGCTGGGCCCCGGTTCCCAGTAGCTTCAACCCAGGCTGTGTCGCGGTGTTGTCCCCTCTCCTTTCTCCAGTCTTTCCTTACCGCCTCCTACCCGAATATCGTTTCGATGTTTCTTTAAGCGAGCGGACATCGTCGCACCAACGCCGCGCTATTCGGGATGACGACGTTAAGTGCGCGATCTCGGCGCTCGAGCGACACCGCAGACTGTGGATGATGCAGGGGCTGGCGGTGTGGCCCTCGCCTGCGGTGCAGAACTCGACAATGGAGCTCCACTCGGACACCAGGTAGTCCCCGTCGTGCTGCTTGCAGGCCGTCTGCACGGCCACCGTGTACTCGGTGCGCGGGCTGAGGAACCAGTGGCCTCTCACTGTCATGGGCAGCAGCACGGCCTTGGCCACGAGCTTGGTGGGCACGTCCTGTGGGCGCGACGGGCGGATCAGAGATGCGGTCAACGATGGCTCGGCGAAGGAACAAAATCCGGAGGTAGTCTTCCTGTGAGACCGATGCAATCTATATTCACCGTCTGTTCAATCGTGATGGTGTCATCGCAACCCAACACCCACCCACAACCCTTACACATGACCCTAGACTATCTTTTGTATGTCCTGTAAAGAGTCCAGATTTAAAGTTTGTTCTGTTTAGCCTGGTAAGAACTCATGAGAGTAGGATGAGTCTCATTTGCGAGCATGTCCTACAGCATTTAGTTTGCCTGTAGGGGGGATGATTGCATTATATTCCTAATTGAGTCATTTAAGGATAATGTATGAATTTGGCGAAGTGGGATATTGACGCCAGCACGCAGTGCTTTACACTTGTGAATTATGTCAGGGGATCTTTAATTCCCATTGTGACAAAGAGGGCTCATGATGTTATTGTGGTTATCACACCCGCTAGGCCATGTTGCCACCACGTGAACTCAACCACAAAATTCATTCTCAGAGGAGCTGGAAAAAGCCAAGTGAAGTCAAAACCACATTCAAAATCTTGTTTCATCCAGCAGTTTCAGAGCATGAACTTAATGCACTTGGCAACGCAGTTTAGCCACAGGCGCATAGAATCCGCACTCACACATTGGATTTACCCTGGTGTAATTTGACAGGGATGGTCACTCATGCCTAAAACCCAGCACTTTGGAGGCAAGGGATTGTACAAATTGTAAAAAAAAACTCGCTGGCCTGTTCACAGACCTATAAAAAATGGGTGTGAAACTCTCTCCGTCATCCCCTCGTCTGCATGATGAGTTATTTCTGGACACTCCAATATCTTGCCACGTGAAAAACTCTCATTAATGGCATTGAGCAATCAATACAATATGGGGCTTCGCTAAAACAACGTGTTTAGACTCGATTAGGCTGAATTTGACTAATGCTATTGCCCGTCAAATTACGAGGAAGCTGCTCGATCTCATCATAAGCTAAGCGGTTTTGAGTCTGGATACTGCGTGGATCGGCGATCACTGAGCACAAACACATGCCGTCGGCTACTGCTGCAAGGCTACACTGACAGTACAGGGTAGTAGAGCAAGCTGCGTTGTTGTACTGTGCTATTCAGTGCTTTGACATCTATGCACTGTTCCTTCGCCAATCAACACCTACCTGGGTATTAAGTGTGGCCAAACAATGCCCTTTATAATCTTGGGCTGTTCTCCAAATTGAGATGCGATCCCTGCATCTCAGTGGTGCTGCCCACTGTGAACCTGTCTCTCGTTAACACAGCGGTTCGATCCGGCTCAAAAAACAAAAGTGTGCCCTCGACGTACTGGCGTCACATCCTGGGTATTGCCCCGCCCTGCGTCCTCGGTCAGCCAGGATATGCAGTGTCTGGCTAATGTTGGCGCCGGCTGAATGCATGGCTGCCTTCCCCTCGCCTCTCTGTGGTTTTCTCGCCGCACCTCGATAATGACGTCAGTCGCCCTGGATAAGGGCGTCCCCAAAACAATTAATAATAATAATAATAACCTTGTGCTTGAACTTGTTAGAGTTCTTGTTCTCCTTCTTGTTGAGGTCGATGAAGTAGTGGGTGACACGCTCCCTGTCCCTCGGCTCCATGTCCCAGCGGATGCGGAACGAGTCGCAGGTGATGTTGCTGATCTGGATGTTGTGCGGCACCGAGAGCTCCTCCATTTCACCAATGCCGCTGTCGCGGGACTTGCTGTCTGCGGTTCGACGCACAGCGCGCCGCAGACACGGTTGCCACCTGTCTCGCTTTTTAGATATTCCTCCCCCCAATTTCGGCTCGCGTGTTTAAACGTTTAAAAAAAGTAATCGTCAGCCTGGGGGAGATCTGTCAGACTTACCGGGGATTTTGTTTTGTCAGTTGTATAATAGCAGACCGCTCGAGACAGCGCATCGATTTCATCGCTCCATCTCTGTGGTGGATGCGCCTCTAACGCTTTTCTTGCCCCATTGTGTTACTGCCCTGTTCGTCCAGGTCACCGGCACTCATCCCTGTCCAAGCCCACTCTCAGCACTAAATACCACGTTTAGAACCTGCGCATATGCTCTAAGCCATGTGGCTAAAAGCGTAATCTCGAATACTCACTTCAAGTTTCAAGTTTCTTATGTTTAACCAAGGGACAACTCAGGAACACATACCAAATGTAGTCACTCTGATATTATGGTGCCAGTAGGGACAATGATTGCGATGTCAATTCAGTAATTTTTAGATCATTTTGAATTCCGACTCTCCTCATGCAATTTTCTACATTTGCACCACAGTTGTGAAGAATTATTAAGCGATACTGCATTGGCAGTGGTGCACAAGCAACGCGTAAATCAACACAAATCGTCAATAATTCTGTCTTAAAACAAAACGTGTTTGATAGCTGTAAATTTCTCTCAAGAGCTGCTCTTTTGGGATATCTATCAAGCGTTTCTCTTCACCTTGGCGAAAGAGAGAGGAGGAACACCTGACACTGCTATCCCGAAAGAGAAGCTCGAGAGCAATGCTCATTTATCAAGCCGTGAAAATCCTATCAATATAGTAGGTGACATTTAGGGGCAATAGCCCAACGGCCCTTCTTCATAAGACAAACAGATGCCATAGGGAACTATTGCCCACTGTCACCTTTTATAATAATAACAACTGCATTTATAGAGCGCTTTTCACCCGAGGGTCACAAAGCGCTGCACAGAGCTGCGGAGAGAAAGGCACGCCAACAACAACGACATTGGAACGGAAAATGGCAACAGTAACATTTTCTGGGTTTTTTTTTATATATACATCGTTGCAGAACAACATTAATATGATCTGACTTTCGGCCGTAATTTTAAAATGCAAAAAATTCAGTGTTAATAATAGATATATTGGGAAATGGTTATTTGTAACATTTATCGTATAATAATAATTGCATTTCTGGAGTGCTAATAACCCGAGGGCCTCAAAGCGCTGCACAGTACTGCGAAGAGAACGGCACATCACTCTGGGTTGCCACGACATATATGACCTTGGTTTAACTGCCAGAGGTGTGAATCTCCATGCCTTACATGTGTGTGTGAGTGTGTCTGTGTGTGCGCGCGCATGCGTGAATACACGTGTACGTGACTGAGCAGCAATTGCGGAGTGGTCCGGAGAGTGCACGATAAATCCTGCTGTTTTATTTTTGACCGTGGATAACATCCGTGGCGCGCAATGTCTGAAGCTGCACTGAACACCCCTTGAGTGGACCGCGCCTTAGGTGAGCGCCTCGTACGGCAAACATCAGCAATGGGAAGACAAAGGTGGCCCTGAGAGTTGCTGTGCATCTCCACCCTTTTGCATGCCACATCATCAGTCTTTATTGGTGCTCGCTAACAGCATTTGCTGTTGCGACAGATCTTTGTCCTTGTATGTGTCCGAGTGTGTGCGCCTGTATTCCCCTCTGTGTAATCTCGCACCCCATTTGTTGAGCACAAAACATTCTGAAGGTCACACGTGAAAAGGAATTGATAAACGTTTGCTCTATACTTCCGGGTAAGGATGGGCACCTCATCAGAGCTGCTCACACAGTCGTCCCTAGAAGTTCTTTAGCCAGAGATAGGCTTTGTTCGCCTTCATCTCATTACAGGGAATCCCATGCAGAGTTTTATTTTAAATCCTTGCCGGTGGAGACAGGCTTGCATCTGCAGGCCGCAGGCTGCATGCCGCGATGTGCATTGCTTGCTTGGCTGTGTGCGACCAGCTTCACGTCAGCGAACCAGAGCCACGTGCTCTTGCCGAACGATCCTTGTCGTGAAATTTCGACGGAAAATATGCCGACGTGTCTGTCACCAACAATTTGTGGGAAATCGCCACGGAGGCGCGTGTCAACCACTTCACTGAAATGTGCATCCAGCACCGCGTCGCGTAGATATCGAGCGAGCAGGCAGAGCAACTGCACCACGGCCCCCGGGCCACGGAGCCCCGGATTGTGGGCTTCGAATAAGCGAGGGGGTCAGGCAGAGGGGTCAAATTTAATTCCTTGCACCAGATCTTATTTCAACACTACTGAGCATTCTCATACATACCCCAAACTGACCCTTCCCACCTGTTAATGGTATGTTGAGCTCGGTGGTGCAGTGAGTAGCACTGCTGCCTCACAACAAGAAGGTCCCTGGGTTCGGTTCCTGGCGCGGGTGCTTTTCTGCGTGGCGTTTGCGTGTTCTCTCCCCATGTCCGCGTGGGCTTTCACCGGGTACTCCAGTTTCCTCCCACCGTCCAAAGACACGCTGCTGCCTAGGCTAATTGGCCTGGTAAATAAATTGCCTCCCAAAAAGTACCCTGCGATATACTCGTGTCACATCCTGGACATAGCCCCGCCTTGCGCCCTCTATCTGCCGGGATAGACTCTGGCCCGCCGCGACCCAGTAGAGGATTTAACGGGTATAGATAACGACGATGAGCTTTCCAAATTAACTTAGCGGTCTGAAACATTTTCCCATTTGCGTTTCGCCTTTCACGTTGACCGATCCGCTCCAGGTCAGAGCTGCTGGCTTTGTGTAAACGCCGCACGAGCTGGTTGACGAACGCATTTTGTTGCTTCGATCTATCATTAGGAATCGCGCACGCGCTTTAACAGAGTCTCGCGCGCGCCCTGCGCGCACCAACACTGTCGCCGAATTTGAACCGTGAATCAAGGCACGCAGCGCGGCAACGCTACGGCTGGTGCATCCGAAGCACTAACCAGGGCGGTCATTGCGTTCGCACCGCGAACCTCTGTGACAAGCAGCGGGCGCTTGCGTCAAGGTTGCTGCTTAATTCTGTACACAAGGTCGCGGGGGGGGGGGGGTGGCTGGAGCTTATCTCGGCCGACAAAGGGCGAAAGGTGGGGTGATACACAGGATGTGACGCCAGTACATCACAGGACCCTTTTTTGGCACAATTTACTCAGCAGGCCAATCAACCTTGTCGAAAACCATCGCGAACACGCAAACTCCACACAGAAAGACACTGCACAATATTGCACAAGATTCAATTATGCACATCCCTCGAGTGGGAGTGAAAGATAACTCAATCTACTGTGGCTTCAATGGCCGTTAATGGCTACAATGGAGGCAGATGCGTCTCTGTGAACAACGTGATACATGGAGCTCGCGTCTCCAGGGACATGCAAATCGAGTGCCATTTTACAACCGAGGAACCGCGGGTGCAAGCGATGCCCGTTCCCTGGCTCAGTGGGGCACAGGAAGCTGTATTTCATACAGAGTATATATGGGCCTGTGTGCACCGTGTTGCAATGCAATCATATATGATATTTACATGCACCAGCTCTCGTCAAATCACAGCTGGATGGGGGCCTCACACAGCGGCGAGCTTTGTGGACATTGTTTATAATAAAAATATTTGCATTTCTAAAGCGCCTTTCACCCGAGGGTCACAAAGCGCTGCAGAGAGCTGTGCAGAAAACGGCATGTCAATAACGACATCGGAATATCAGACAATGACTACACCATGGGAAGCGTTTACGACTCAACGTGGCAGGATAGACGTACAGTAAAAGAGCTTATGCTGTACCGCTCCACGCTGGGCACAATTGAGGCTCCTCAGCCCTGTGACAACCTGTGTGTGCCTGGTAACTAAACATGGCTGGCGATCAAATGGATGTAATATAGAAGTGCAGAAGGTTTGGGTGCTCTTGGAGACATTAATTTGGTCACAGATTGTTTTCAATCAATGCACAACACCTGCTCTGACATGGATTGGACACGTGAACACCGACGATGACAGCGGAACACACAATATGAATCGTGTGCAACGTAGCATGTGGAGTGGAGCTGAGTGCAGGAAATAACACTGAAGGACTGACACTGGACGCAAGACTCGTGGAGAAAAGTCACACGAGAAGCCTTGGTATTTAGAATGAACGATGACAGGACTGGTGAGGGAGTGGCAAGCGAACGAGAGAATTGCTAAAAATATGATCACCAGGGAGACGGAGCAATGACATTACGAGACGAAATACGGAATCGCAAAATGTTGAGGGATTATGGTGACGCAAGCACCGCTTTATTTAACAGTCGATAAATCATGACCGAGGATGATGAAACGCAGTGCATGAATATGTTAGGGTGTATCGTACAGTGTATTGACACAAACGCAACATTCAAGCCAAGTCCATGAAATTTTTATGAAATCACTTACTCAACACCCACTCAACAACCCGAGCAGCTCACTTCACACTGTTAACATGACCTCCCTCTCCACACCCCGGTTTCCTCCCGCCTCTCGGCACCCTCCCTTGAGAGCTGTTTCCGAAACCACACGGAGCATCATCCTCCCTCCTCCCTCTCCATGCCCCGGAGACCATAACCAATGCAACAATGGAAACACTTTTTTGCGAACCACTATAAAGATGGACGTTTCAGAGATATATGGACAGAATTACAAGGACAGTTTCGTACGCGCTTTGTATATGCAGCTGTTACACAAATATAAAAAACACATGCACAGTACTGCCACTGCTATCGAGTGTACAGCCTGTGCAACTACACTCCAGCTGCCCCGCGAAAAAGAGTGTGAAATTATACAAGCTCAGCCCCCCGCCCCACATTCTGTATCTAGAATCAGAGGCAGTGCCAATCTCCGCTGCTACACCGTGGTGCATCGTTTTATTAACATAAATCCCGTGTTACACATTTTATTGATAGTACGAATTCCTTGTAAACCAACAATGTGCAAAAATATAGCTTCGCTCTCGCTTGTGACACCAATCATTCTACAGTACGTACGGCAATTGAATATAATTCATTTTCCGCGAGCGCTCTTCCGTATAAATGATATAATAGAGACAGGGTATAAATTGGATGAACAGTCACGGACTTACCGTCAATCCAGCCAGAAGATCGAGGCTGCCCCTGACGAAGTGGTGCGTCAATCAGTGCTCTTGATGTATCATTTATTAATTTTCTTGCAAAAGGCAAATTAACTTCCAGGTTAACCTCTTTAACGACTGCAAACTATTCGTCGAAGTGAAATTGTCATTTGTTCAAATACATATTTTAACTTAAAACACTTTCCTCTCTCTCCTTGCTACGGAGCACCGCACGTTAAGGCACATTGTTCACCTGCTTGCGTGGTNNCCCCTCTCTCAGCTGTCCCCCCATCCCCCCTGCGCTGTCTCTCGCCTGCTTGGCCGCCGGCCACTTGCACGCGAAGCCGCATCAGTTTGCGATTGCGCACGGTGGCCGTTATGAGATCAAGACACTGACGGTACTTACGTTCTAACCAGTCTCGCAACGGATGCGACAACGATTCGCTAAGCGCCTGCGGACAGAGAGATGAAGGTTCGATCATTTGAGCGCAAACCGCTCAGTCAAGGTCCGCGTCTCCCATTAGAAATGGTCTCGTTGCGCCGCGTCTACTGTACTCTCCGCTCGCCTGCTTAGTATTCCCCGTGAATCCTTGGCCACTGGGGGGGAAAAGCAAAAAAAAAGCCTGCGCTAAGTTTTGTCCTCTTTCATGCGCAAGAAGCGGTGGCCCTTAAGTCAACAGCAGCGACAGATTCCCAGAACTGGTTGTGAAGCTTTTAATCGGGCAAATCCGTGGCGATGTTATTCGCGGAGTCGCGCTGCCTTAACTCACCGGCACGGGCTCTTGACCGGCAGAGCTTCCCTTAAGTCAGCCGCAATACCTTATCTCATCTCATTGTCAGAGACCGCTTAGTCCTGTACAGGGTCGCGGTGAGCCGGAGCCTATCCCGGCAGATACAGGGCGCAAGGCAGGAATATACCCACGATTGGACGCCAGTCCATCACCGGGCACTGCGGGCAATTTAGTCTGCGAGCTAATTAACCTATGCAGCAGCATGTTTTTGAATTGTGGGAGGAAACCGGAGTGCCCGGCGAAAACCCACGCGGACACGGGGAGAGAACATGCAAACTCCGCACAGAAAGGCACCCGAGCCGAGATTCGAACCCGGGACCTTCTTGCTGTGAGGCGACAGCGCTCCCCACTGGGCCACCGTGCCGCAAAACCCCACTGCAATTGCAACTAAGACATGATTTCACAGGGAAACATCGGTACGTTGCTCCGCGCAATAACTTGTAAAAATAAATATATTTTCTTTTTTGGAGCCATGACAAAAAAGAGTTTTGTCGAATGTGACGCACAACAAACGTGGGACGGGTGGAGACTTTGCCCAAGTCGTGGGTTTTGGTTGGGCGATCTAAGCATAGGCAGCTCGACAACGCAAGCGCACTCCGTAACTGGTGATCAGTCATCAGCTTCGACAGCACCTGGCTGAAGTTTCTCCCAAAAGGCATCGATTGATTTCATTGCTGGAGGATTGTAAACACAGTGTGGGGTGGAGTCGTGGCGCAGTGAGTAGTGCCGCTGCCTCATTGCGAGAAGGTCTCTGGGTTCGATGTCTGGCTCGGGTGCCATTGTGTGTGGAGTTTGCTTGTTCTCTGTTCTCGTGTCCGCGTGGGTTTTCACCGCGTACTCCGTTTTCCTCACACCGTCCAAAGACACGCTGCTGCCTAGGTTAATTGACCTAATTCAATTGCGACCAGTACCCTGCGATGTATTAGCGTCACACCATGGGTATAGCCCCACCTTGTGGGAGAGTCTCTGGCACCCCGCGACCCTGTACAGGATTAAGCGGGTATTGATAGTGATGATGATAATCACGGTGTTGCCAGTAGGACGCAACAGTTGCATAATACATCACAGTTTGCATAAAAGAGTAGATAGATTCGACACAATAAACACAGCAGCACAAACCATGGAGTTGGACCACAGACTGAATTATGCTGCGTGCAAATTTTCAGCTCTCCAGCTTTATCAGAAATGCTTTAATTTTGTGCTCAAAGATTGGAACCATTACACACAAAGCCCAATGTAAGTTAAGTAAAAGCGGGCAAAAGCGTTCGCGCTATCAACCAGCCCTGTCTTGCTAACAGCGATATAGATGTTGTCTTGCGCAATGACCCTTCATCAGTGTAGCGAGGAGACTGTTCTGGAGGTGGTTCCATGCAATTTAAGAATTCACAGTCATCTTATCTCAATAACTGCTTTAAAAAAAAAAATTACTACTCTCTCCTTCACGACGTTTCGCCTCCTACATCGGAGGCTTCAGAAGTTTGATGCCTCCAGCATGGGAGGCGAAATGTCAGGAAGGATAGAGCAGGAACACGCGACACGGCTATCACGAAAAAAAGAGCAATGGAGAGCAACAAAATAAATGTAAATAAGTAGAACAGATTTTTTACCATTTCTGTTAAGATCTTAAAAAAACAAAATAGACACATTTCACAATGTGTCTAGACACATTTCAAAATGTGTCTATTTTGGTGTTTTAAGATCTTAACACGTGTATAATTGCCATAAATGCTAAAAATCTGTTTAAAGAATTACAAGCTGCACGTGGACTGGTAATTTAGGGGCCGGGGAGATGAGCTTGGAACCACTGAGATTCTAGATTTTAAACGTGGCCGTTGTCCAGTTAGCAGAATCATCCCTCAAGGTGATGTTCCCAGCCCGGTCACCCAATGACTGCACAAAAAATGACCTCATCACAACAAATACGGCTGTGCACGTTGACTTGGCACAATTCCAGTTTTGAGAATTAAAAACGAAAACACAGTTGTTTGTCACGAGACAATGTCATGAGCTTGTGGGACAGTGCACTCCGTGCAGTATAATGAGCACGAAGGACGCTTGAAGGATTTTTTTTTCGGTGAGAAACCCAGACGAAACAAATCACTTCCCCGTGCTGTTCCCTGACACGTGGGATGCAGAGCTCAGTGCGATTGTTCAAATGGGTTTGTCATCTCACGACATGACGCTAATAGCACAACTCGAATATAATTGGGGAAATGGCCAAGAAAAATAAATCAAAAGTCGACTGCAAAAATCCAATCACAGAGTATAATATAATGTAATGAAAAAAAATATTGATTTGCAATTAGGTCTATACCTACGGTATGTTGATAAAACAGAGAATCAGGTCCAATTCAGAATTCCATTTCATACACAAAGCCAGTCTATTATTCTTGGCTTGCAGGTTAAACAACATCCACCTTTGGATTATGTATGCAGCGCACTTGCAAATAATTTGATAATTTCCATATCTGCCAAATACCAGTTTACAGACGCGAAGAAGCATTGCTTTAACAGCCCCTTGGTGTGGCTCAGTAGCTGTGCGCAAAGGCGGTTTTTACTGAGCAGTAGTTACGTTTACATGGCCTCGGCAGTCGTGTTTTAATAGCGCTAGGGGCCCTGGCGCTTCTCTCGTGTAATAAATTATTTTCAGGCTCACTCTGATGAAGCCAGATATAATATTTCGCCCTCCCTTTATACAAGTTTACTCATGTTAATGAACTTGTGTCACATACAAATGCATTCTATTAATTACAATTCGGCAGCCAAGTGGAAGGGGGCAGCTACTTTGCAAACAAGGATTTAGCGAATCTGGCATTTTTCATTTACAGATGCCTGACATTTAAACGACATACATGCAGATTGGTTTCCTCTTTGCTGATAACACGTTACATTAACGTGCACTGACCAGCGTGAAGTAGGGTTAATCAACCCCCATAAGGAAGCCTTCATTTTGTAGTGGCTTAACATATGGTTGCTTTTGTTTTGGTTTATTGCTATTTTAAATGTTTACCAATCTAAACATGTATTATTGTATTCGTTTATGTATTTGTTGAAGTGGTGCATTCTTACGTGATTTACAAAACGAGAATCTGCTGTCTATGGGGGTCATCAAATGTACAGCAAGATGTAAAAATGAGAATAGGTTTCACCATTGTTGGCAATTGTACGAGAATTAAGATCTTAAGACACCATATTGACACTTTGCAAAATGTGTCAATGTGGTGATGGTAAAACCTCTTTTGATGTTTACATGTCACATCGGTCACGACTGGGAGAGCTGTGTCACGTTTGCAAAAAAAAAATCACACATGCTTGTGGCAAAACATGCAAACAAAATGCTTTGATAATGTATGCAATGGCCTTGAAACTAATGCTTGTGTATTTGCTAAAATGGTGAAACCTGTTCTCATTTTTACATCTTGCTACTGGCAAAAATGTATCCAGAGATGTAACAGCTCGACCCGAACTACCCATGCATTAATATTTACATTGTCCTGAGCTGATTGCCTTTTGGCAACACCTGGCGAACACTGAAAACTAGGCTCCGAAGAAATCTGTCTCCAGTGTGGGCCAATCAGTTTCAAGGACAATGCATATGTTATCAACGCATTTTGTTTGCATATTTTGCCGCAAGCGTGTATGGTTGTTTGCAAATTTGACATTTTGTGAAAGGTGTCTATTTGTTGTTTTAAGACCTTAACACTTGAACAATTGCCAGCTATGTACTCTCTTGCCAAACCTATTCAAACCTAAGCCTCGTTTGTAAAATAAACTGATAAATTGAATCGGGCGGCAGCGTGGTGCAAAGGTAACATCCACGCCTCAGAGAAAGAATCCTGCGCGAGGTAGCTTGATTCCCTTCTCAGGCGCCTTTCTGTGTGGAATTTACGTATGCTCCCCTTGTTCTGCGTGGGTGTCCTCCTATTTCCTCGCACAACCACAAAAAACCCCCTCATTAATGAATTGGCTGCTAGTACCATAATAATTAGGACGTAGTGCCTGACACATGTTGACGCCGGCTAACGCGTGGCTGCCCTTCCCTTTCCCCGCCCCTGCGTCGCTATTTCTTCGGATGAAAACCTTCGAAGTTGAATGTGCACATTAAAAATGTATTTCTTATAATATTTATTGTTATTCTTTGCTCGTAAATAAAGGTGACCTGCACTGAATACCGGAAAATCCATTGATGCGTGAAGCAGCCGTGCAGTGGTCAGCAGTGCACTCTGAACCCACTGACCTTAATTTGATTTTTGGCCAAGGTTTGCACCAGCGACGAGTGAATCTAAACTGGGCCTACCTTCCCCAATCCGCTGTGACCCGTGTGCTGATGGATTATCAAGCAACCCTAAATGCCAACAAGGCGATGTGAGGCATTTATCCATAAGCTGCTCTATAAACACTAGTAATTTCAGTTATTAGTTCAGTAATAATGAAGTTGATTGGGAGCGGTAGTCCGTCTATTTAGTTTGATGACAATGGTCATCAAACCATCTCGTGTCCTCAGATGACCGTATAACTGAGATCGCAGTGATCAGCCACCTTGGCACTATGCATCATGACAGCAGTAACATTTCACGCGTGTCCCCTGACACATCCATATGTTGAGATTTTTTTGTTAAAATTTTTTTTCATGAGACGCCGTTATGGAATTGAGCACACGTTCCCACGCATGTGCTCGCGAGGCCACACAATAGCGCAGCATGACTCGTAATGTGGAGTGGCCTTGCATCCAGTCACTCACACGCGCACTTCTTATGCAGGTGGCGATGACGCCAATGGCTGACAAGAGCTCTAGACTCTCGCACGTGCATTGATTGCGACCCACTTTACTAAACAGTGCCGAGCATGAAACGACCCAGGTGGTGAGCGCGTCTCATGAAGCAAGTCAGCGCGAACGTAATTGCGAGCGCAAATAATTATATAGAATTAGTTGTGAGCTGGCCATACGAACTCACAAAAGTCTGACAATCTTAAAAGGCATAATAATAATATTTGCATTTCTAAAAGCGCCTGTCACCCGGGGATCACAAAGCGTTACACATAGCTAGGGAGAGAACGACGTGTCAACAACATTAGACTAGATCAAATAAGTAAACTAATGACTGTAAATCAATGCAGGACATCAAATAAAAGTCAAATGATTGTTAAAACAAATGAAGGAAGGAAGAAGCTTTCCTGAGCAGGCACAGGTCAACAGCACGCCATCATACAGTCACACAACAGTGAGCAGCATCAACAGTTCTAACCATATGACGTCAAGGCCTTACGGAACAAGTGAGTCTTGAGACAGGATTTGAAGATGCCCAGAGCCTCAGCTGACCGAATTTTAAATCGAAGGGAATTCCAGAGTATGGGAGCAGCGCACGGGAAGGCTCTATCACCCATCAAACGGGGGTGTGATCTGGGCACATGCAGCAAGCCCGTATTGCTGTACGCTGCAGTCCCAGTAGTTATCAGATGAAAGTGTGCCGATGCGTCCCATCGATCTTGAAGTCATAGTCGCATGTAACGGAATGAGTCCGAGTTGGCAGTAAAACCTCTAAAATATGCAACGGCACAAAGTTGCAGCAACGCGTATCTAATGTGCACACGCGATCAATGTGAATTCTAGATGTTAGAGACTTCATCCCACAACTGAATGATTTATTAAGGAATATTGACAATGAAACATTGAACACAGGCTGGCGCAGTGGCACATCTGTCTGCAAACTAGCACTGTGATGCTGCCACCATGAGAACCATTCCAATCCACGGCAAACATCAGCTGTGGCTGACGTCGGAATTAGTACCGGACTCTGCGTCTCTTCACCAATCAATGCTGAGTGACATGGTGAACTATGGTATTGCAATGGGGAGGAGCTAATCCAGTCGTGCATGAACAAAGCATTGATTCTATGGGTACGTTTTGCCAGTATACATATATATCTTAACACCTGCATAATCGCCAGAAACGGTAAAACCTGTTCTACTTATATATGTATACTGGCAAAAAAGGACCCATAGCGTGAACAGCTCCACCTAAGCTATTAAGCATTGATACTGCATTGTCCTGAGCTGACTGCCTTTTGGCATCGGCTGACACTGACAATCAGGCTCAAAAGGAAGCCATTGTCTGGTGGAGGCCGGTCAGTTTGAAGGACAATGCATAGGTTATCGAAGCTTCCTGTTTGCATATTTTGCCACTAGTATGTGTGGCTTTTGCAAACTAGACACATTGTGAAATGTGTCTATTTTGGTGTTTGGGATATATAATTGCCAGGCAATTATGCAGGTGTTAAAATCTTAACACCTGCATAATCGCCAGAAACGGTAAAACCTGTTCTACTTATAAAAGCATTGATTTTTAAAATATATACAGCATGTCCAAAGATGATAATGCCACAGTCACAAAGACAAAATAACCATCTTAATGAACTGTATGTGATGTAATATTTATCATTATGCTGCAGCACAACCTTAGTTAATATTGCATTATGTAATAGAATATTGCTGCTACATTAAGCAAAATATTTTGACTCCTTACAAAAATGGACTGCTGTGCACATGATAACAAAAATATAATTTACAGCCCTTTGGGTAGACACACAATGCGCTGATAGCAGAATGCTCTCCATTGCACACTGGGTAATGGGAGTGCCTGTAGAATATCTGTAAAGTAATAATTTACAGCATTTTGTCAACTCACTGAAGGATTAAGGAATAACCACCATGCCACGTGCATTTTAAGGGGATGTTTGACCATACGTCACCTCGCTTGTAAATGGAGGATAGTGAACGGGGAGGACTGGACTGATTCGGGTATTAGGCGATACTGATCTTATCCGTCGCTGGGAATCGAACTCATGATGCCGAGATCATAGCGTGCAGCATAATCTCACTGAACCTACACTCCAATCCAGCGAGGCACGCAGCAGGTCCATAATCATACGTGTACCGTAGTTGCCAAGTCCACATATAATTACGAGAAAAAATATACACATCCATAAATAGCATGTATGGAATAAAACGTGCAACAAAATCACTTTATTAGACAGTGGAAAAAGCCGGGGAAAACGTGGTGCACCAAGAAGAATCAATCACAACAGCGACAGCAGAAACAGCCACTCCGGGTTAAAAGTCGAGGTGTATGCAGCGGAATGCACCCTGGGCAGCCCCTCTGTGTGGCTGTGTGACTGTGAGCCGCTCACGGGTGTGACGCGGTTACATCTCGAGCAACAAGACTTGCCGCTTGCGTATATATCTGTGGTTTCTTCACTACACCTCTATAATGATGTAAGTCGCCCTGGATAAGGGCGTCTGATAAATAACAATAAATGATAATAACAATGAATAAAATTCAACACATTCGTTAGTTACAATGTTGTAAAAATATATATAGAATAGGCGATGTCTTGGAAAATGGTCCTTATTCATAGCACGTGGTCACCTATTATATACCTTTTTCATTTTAAGGCCACAATATTACTTACGAGCTTGGTAACTGTTTTGTTGTGTGCTTGTGCACCACTGCAAAGCAGAATCGTGACGAAAATAATGTGTTTAACAAATATGTTTTTAAGAATTTATTATTAAGTGCGATACATTCATCGAATCGCATGTGTAGCAACTGAAGCGTTTAGATTTGTACATGTTGTGTGCAATAAGTTCACACAACCCTTGCCTTTCAGCACAATGTGAAAATCATAATGAATGGGTGACAAGGTGGTTCAGAGGTCACCGTGCAGAGCTAGTGCTGGGGTGATTCTGGGTTCTAATCTGAGCAGCTGCCTGTGATTAAATCGAGGTCTCAGTGATGTTGGTTTACTGGGTCTGTCCTTTTACCAATGACTGCATGAATTTATTCGTTTGTTCTCAAATCAATATCCGCTTAATTCTGTACAGGGTGGTGCGGACGGGGGGGAGGGGGGAGTCTATCCAGGCTGACAGAGAGCGCAAGGAGGAGGAATACACAGGATGTGACAAGAGTACAAGACGAGAACACGCAAACTCCACACAGAAAGGCATCCGAGCCGGAAATCGAACCTGGGGTTTGCTTGCTGTGAGGCGACAGCGCTGCTCACTGTACCACCGTGCCGCCCGACAGCACAAAAAAACAACTGTTAATTTGGTTTTGCACTCATTTTGGCTCAACTCCAGCTCTAAGAATGAGAAATAGCCGCTTCAGCATCGTGTGCGGAAAATCTCCCTCTGTAGCAAGGCAGGTGGGACAACGCAGCTTTGTGATAATTCATCGAACCCCCTGAGGATGTGGAGGAGAATGCGGGGGTAGTGGGGGATGGATTGTTACACTTCTCGTTGGGACGAGCTGCTAGGATGGATGAGTTATAAAGACGCTGGATTATTGACCTACATAACATTTCCTCTGCATTAGCAGAATTCCAAGTCATATGAAGAGTAAAGATTTCGTTCGTTATTTAATTTTGCGTGTGTGGTTTTTTTGTTTCACAAAAGCACTTACGTATCTTTAATGACTCATGATGAGCTTTAAAGCATATTTAATAACAATTCGGCTTTCATATGAAGCTGTCCACATGAATATTGCTTCGAGTTATAAAATGTGTAAGGATATATTATTGTAGAAATTTGTTAATTGTTTAGTTTATTTATATGCTTCTTTATTCATGCTACTTGGTGAAATTAAAGCCAAAGGTCAATAATCTTAGGAACGTTCTGTCCTGTTTGTGCGGTCACATTTACGACAGTGCAGCTGTGGGTCATCAAATGTCCAGAAAGCTGCTCAGGGGTACTTGCAATATCATAAATTGAGATGCATATACAGACGATTCACCAAATGACGTCAGCCCCAGATTTAACCGTAAACTTGTTCAAGTTGCGGTTGTTACGTAGCAAAGCATTTGCCGGATCCATTATAAGGTCGGTTAACCTACGGTCGGCGTGATGATAACGCCGGGCAGAGGAGGGAGTAAGTGGGGTGAGAGGTGCAATTGAGTGATGTTTTGAGGAGCAGAGCCTGCTGGCAGGGAGCATTATGCTAATCCGACGTATTGTAAGGAGCAGTTGGTAATATTTCAAACAATGATTGCCAAATTTGTCAATATCTTAAATTATGGTTGTACGCACACCGTTTGAGCGAGTATTATCAGTAAGCTAATGTTGTCAGCCCATAGCTACATGATGCCTATATTTGCTAATATGATGTGAAACAAAAGAAACATATCTGCTTTTGAATAGATCAAATAAATGCATTGCAGTATTTGTATTCCTAAAATTATATGGATTGGATGTTTTTGTCTCGGGGCTGGAGTTCAACCTGAAAAGGGTTGTGAAGTCAGTCGTCCATCCTCTTCAGCTTCAATCAATCTGAATGAAGTCAGTGCTGTAGGTCTCCAAACGAAGTGCACTTTGATTTTAAATATACAATCCATACGGGTCCAAACAACAACAATAACAACAACACACCAATACTACGACTGAGAAAGCACGGTCAGAATGGTAAAACACTGAACTATTTAGCAATAAAAAAGCACTGTGACAATGACATTTAACAAACGTGCAGTCACAGAGAAAATGAAACAAAGACTGACATGTGTTCACAGAGGGATAGGGTGATGCATGATTGGTATTGCCCCAAGAGACAAGCTGAAGAAATTGTGGATCAAAATGCAATGTTGACTCAAGAAAAGTGTTCTTGGGGAGGACGCATTACTTGAAGAAATAAAAGCTGGTGGTCAAGACTAAGCCGAGTGGCAGCCAAAGAACTGAACAGGATTAAGAGACTGTCCCTTGTGGAGCAAGAGCGATGAGATACGTTCTTGTGCAGGAGTTAGATTGTTACATCACAGACCTATGAAAGATGGTGATGGCGTGGGGAGCACTTCATCCATAGCGGATAGAGATTACGGTTGTTTAGAATGACAAAAATGCAGGAGTGGTATTACTCAATAACAACTTTTAATCATCATCATCATTATCAATACCTGCTTAATCCTATACAGGGTCGCCGGGAGCCAGAGCCAATCCTGGCAGACAGAGGGCGCAAAGGCGGGGCGATACCTAGGATGTGACGCCAGTACATCGCAGGCCAATAATCGGAATACCCGGCGAAAGCCCACGTAGACACTGGGAAAAACTAAAATATGATTGTCAAATGTTCAAGATATACTCACTCACGAGGGCCATCACCAGTGCTTTGCGGTTTTGTATGAGCTGTAGGATTGGATGTTGGGTTAGGCTTGGAACGGTTGGCACCATGGGGGTTGTGCAATTGGTCAATTGTGCCTCAGCCTCTGTTAGGAGGAAGGCAGGTGGCACTGTTTGTCCAACTGTGCAGTGTCAATTTTGTCTACATGTTTTCTCGTGTTTTGTCCCTTGTCTTCTCAATGTTCTGCGATACACTAGAATTTAGACACTCTAAACAATATAAATAATGTAAAGCACAATATACCCGTAGTAATGTATGTTGTCAGAGCTCGATGTATGAGGACTGCTTGTCATAGCTGTTATTTTGGTGAAAGCCGTGTCGAGTGTTCGCTCTCTCTCCCTCTCTCTCGACATGGATATCCCTAAAGAACAGCCATGGAACGCAATAATGATAATATCGATACCTGCAGTTAAATTTACTTTAGTAATATATTTCCATATCTATATATATACCGGAGTGCTGGTGTTCATATACCAAGAGAAATTATTGTATTATTATATGAGAATTGCTCTCAAGAGCTGTTCTTTTGGGAATGTCATGATGAACATTCCTCCTTTGTCTCTCATGACATTTCACCTCCCACATCGTAGGCATCATCGGTAGAGAAGAGAAATGCTGATCGAGAGAGCAGCTCTTGAAAACTATTCTCCTACGTCAAGCCATGACAATCTACATCAGTACGTTTTGTTATTTATTAAAATGATTAAATCAACAACAGCAGGAGAAGCCATGGTTAATACACGGCTGATTGTGTGGGTCTCCCAAGCCAGTGAAAATCGTTACACCCTGCCAGCTAACCCAGTAACGATGCCATGCGGCAGCACTGACATGTGCTTTCAGCAAGAGCTTCAAAGTGTTTAGAATTTAATCCTAATTGCAGATAGGTTATTGTGTATCTGCACTTTATTATCAAACTTCTGCAACGGGCTAATTAATGGGTGGAGATATAACTCGATTGTGTAAAAAATATACAGGTTATTGACATTAATTGAAAGTTTATCCCATGCATCGCTTGATATTTATTGCTATATTAATCACAAGTATATGTAAAATATTGAGCTAATACTAAACATTTGAAAAATATGTATTAACAGTATTGTACTTGACCGTGATAGCCTGGAACGTGATCTGTCTGCTCAGTGTGGAGACAATTCAGGTACGCAAAGAAGAGAAGAGGTTTTAGCATTTCTGGCAATAATACAAGTGTTACGGTTTTAAAATATCAAATAGACATCGTTCACAAAGTGTCAAGTTTACAATAAATCACACATACTTGTGGGAAATAAATGCAAACGATATACTTTGATAATATAGGCATTGTCCTTTAAACGGATTGACCCACAGAAGAGATAGCTTTCGTTAGCGCCTAGCCTCAGTATTAGTCAAGAATTACCAAAAGTCAATCAGCTCAAGGTAACGCAATATCAATGCATTCGTAGTGCAGGTCGAGCTGTTCAGACAATTTAGCTCATACAAGTCAGCATTGCTCTGCGTGCTACTAAATTTGTGAACTTTGGGAAATGTAATAACGAATAAAAATCTATTTACAATATTTTGAGTTCCCTCCAAGCACCCTGTTATAAGCTGGGACACGTCATATCGAGGCGAATCTGTACTGCACATTACAGCTGCACAAATTGCACGTGGCCATAGCGGGTGAGCTGCACTGTGCAAAGCGTTACTGTTGCCCATAAAGACAAACAATCCCCTGTAGAGTTTAATAGACTGTGGGAGAGAGCACCTATGAGTTACGTGGCCAACACTGCCGCTTTGTTCCGCAGTGCTGATATTTACACACGGTACCAGGTACTTATTTAATAATAAGTCTACCTAAAGGACGCCCAGCACTGGCTGAAATGCTCACCACTGCTATTGGCTGTGAGCGGGAATCGAACTAGAGTCGCCGGGTTTATAGCGCAGTGCGTTAGCCACTACACTTACGCATTCACTGCTGCGACACACCAACATCGTTGAGATGCAATGTCATTCGTAATCTGAGAGGTATAGTTTACAGCATCGGAAACGCACATTAGAGGGACACATATGCATACATGCAACTGGAACGTATAACACACACACTGGGCAAATTCATGTATATCACTGGAATGCACTTTGTACACACCAGTGAAACACGGACATCACTAGAGCACACACATCCTACACGCGTGAGGACCATAGGAATACATCACGCACACTAATTATACATGCACATGCTGACCTATGAGTAACATAAAGCAAACTGTGCAGATATATTCTCTTTTGATTTTTTTGCAAAGGTCTCTCCCCTCCCCCCCCCAATCAAATGAAGCGAGGTCTCAGCGGACTCTGACCCGGCTATATTGCGGCGGAGGCTTGGTTCACAAGGACATGTGAGCGGCATGGGAGTCACAAACACGCGAGCGGCTGTCAATAGTAACCACGCACAGACACGCACACGGCAATGAAGGCGCGCGCACACACGAAGCAAGCTATTGCTCAGGTTCACCCGATGCACGCAGTCCAATTCGTTCGAGTCGCACAACAAACATCGTGGGCTGCGCAAGCTTTACCGCCGCTCCAACATTGCATTGCATTGAATTCAACACGGACACAGAAGAGCGGAGCGAGCGCTGCTCACCCATCATGTGCGGCCGTCGCTGTCCACGGTGCTGAAATCCCAACGCGTGCAAATACGCGCGTGCTCACAATACGCGCGCATGCAATGCGAGGGCCAATTGTATTCACGCAGGAGTGAAACTCACTTTTGCATATGCAAGAGGCAATGCATTATGAACGCACGCAGATGTACAAAGATGGGCGTGTTCTTTGTAATACACTGTATGTGACACGTTCACGCTACATACGGCACGTTACATACGGCACGTTACATACGGCACGTACATGTACCGAACTGTGGAAAGTACGTACAATGTGCAAATATGCTGAACATATGCCTAAGCACGCGTATATACTGACACGAGGACACACGCTGCTGGAACGCTCGCACATGCGAAAAAAATCACTGGCTGCTTGCACTGCGCAATGCCTGGCCTCGTATGGGATGGACGCAATTGCAACGTCTCCCTTTACCGTCGCACTCGACAGAGATTGGACAGCGCCCACCTTTTACCGTTAATTCCCGGGACCCGAGGGAAGCTCCATAATGAGACCATACACTCGGCCAAGAATGCAATAAGGTAGGCGAGGCAAAGGAAAGGTAATTGCCCAACTATCCCCTGAGGAAAGCCTCGACGTTTCGGCTGGTGGTGTTCGGCCGGTCCAATGAGGGTGGTGGCCTGCGACCAAAGAAATGTGGGAGCCGCACGCAATCGCGTTCAAGCGACGAGAGGGAGACAAGGCGAGAAGGTGGCCG
>JAZEWT010000012.1:12693282-12705872 GCA_036362905.1 Mordacia mordax
GACCGCCACGATAATGGCCTCACCCTGATAAAGGCACGAGCCTCCTCCACTCCTCCAGGTGATCCCGCAATGGAGACCTGCTCGCCACACCATGCACACGCATGCCACACCGCACACACACAAACGCATGTGCGTGCCCGTGTGTTAGGTAAGTCCAGCTTGTCAACTCATCCCATTTCCACGCCAGTCATCTGCTTTTCACATCCCTGTGCGATTCAATAACCGGACACGTTTTGCTGGGAAATCGCTGGCAGCACGAGCCTGCGTTTGCTTCCTCTTATCTCCAGCGTACCAGGCACATGGGTGCGACGAACGCACGGCTGGGCTTTCATGCGCTGCCCATCAGTGTCTGAAAAAATATCAGTGAGTTGATGCAGCCTGGAATAAATACGGTGTCTGCTGCATGTGCAGAGCCGGGGAGTTGATGGCCTTTGACTGAGTTTTCGGATTAGAATCATTATGTCGGGTTGAGGAACGTTTTTTTTTCACTCTTTTAGTATGAAAAAAATCATGGGCATTAATTTGAAAAGCCCTGCAAAGATAATTTTAAATGAAAGTTGGATTCTTGAATGGAACGTAGCATCTTCACATCGGTTTATCTGAGCGTTATTCACTGTTCATGAAAAAAAAAGTTGCGTAAGACCGTTGATGAAGACGTTTTATAACTGGCACATAAACGCGTAGGTCTAACGAGCAATAAAAACGCTTCAATCCCAGGTCTACCATTTGCATTTGCACGATGCGTTGACGTGCATTTTATCGCACGTGCAAGCAAACCTGCGTGCACTAAAGAGCGGCCCAATAAAATACCGCGATGCATCTCTGGCTGAGCAACGCGCACGTGCGCCGACACGTGCGTGTGTCTGTGCGTTAGGAGATTTGAGATAGCGCTGGGTGCGCGCTGTCACCAACTCGGACGTCTGAGTTCAAATCGCGGCCGCGGCTACGGAAAGTGATATTCGAACTGGGCCTTCACTGGCGCAGTGTCTAAACACCAGCATTGGTGACCAGACATGGTTTCAGATGCGCCAACACTTCGTATGACGTGCTAGTCTTATGCGGTGCTCACAAACAACGTTAATCCTAGTCGTCAGTTAAAGGCTACACGGATGATGTTTTCCTGTTTCTTTGTGTGCGTGCGCATGCATGTCTGCGTGCGTAATCTGCGCATGCTGTGACATAACAAACGAGTGGGCAGTGGTCTTGCGGTGCCCTGAAAGCGTTGCTTACATCAGTGTTGCTATGGGCTGCGCTGGCTGGCGGCCGGGCCTACTAGCTTAGGGTGCTATTAAAAAGCTGCCCATTCAAACAGGTATAATGGTATTCGTCGCACCCATTAAAGCAGAATGAGTTTGCCTGCGTAGCTCTCGCCCGCGGCTTAACTCTGCCTGGGAACTCGGATGCTGGGAAGGCCTCTCGAGTGCTCGAGAGTGTTGTAAAGCCCACGCTAGCATGTGTTTGCCGTGCCGTAATTCACATCCATGCTCTCGCTGAAAGAAGGCCCTCCAACTATTAACACCGCTCTGCTGTATCGAGATGATTCGAAAAACTAGGTCCTTGTTATTTGTGATGATTTCATTTATGTGTCCACCTTAAGAATAGGCCGCCTTGCGTTTTGATTATTAACGAACGAACTATCCAACCTTCCCATTTCAGTCGTTTGTTTTGGAGTGGAAGAGAAGATGAAAGTACCTTGAAGAGACTTCCAGAGTACCCTTTCCACCAGTAGTACCCTGAGCAAGCAATTCTAGAGCTGCCTTTTTACCAGTTATTCATTATCGCCAAGGGTGGACAACCTTTGGCTCATGAGACACACAAGGCCTATGACTGAATGCCACCAGGAGTCCTACACCACTTTAAAATATCCCAGAAACAAGGTCGTTTGCAAACATACCGGCTGCACTATTCTGGTAATACAGGAGAATATATTCGACCTGGCAAGTGTGCAAAGGCACGACCTGATTCTTTTCATGATGCGAAGGTGAAGGTTAATGTGGCCTGCCACAGCTATATGAGAGACCAAAGTGGTCATCAGAAAGGAGACTTCTGCACCCCTGCTTTTTGGCTGAGTCTTTACAGAGTGTATTAAGTCTTCTGAGCATGCACACCACTCACGCTTGAAAACACTACGTGTACTATCTCTAGAGCCGCTATAAAACATTCTATTTGGAAATAAGAGAACTTGCATATGTACTTAACGCCATATTGAGGCATTGAGAGTAGATAATCTACTTGGAAGCAGCCTGCCCATGTGTTCAGAGTATCAGCAAATACTCACTGACCACTACTCAAGGCAATGGCAGACACTCGTAGTAGATTAGCACATTCTGAAAAACGTGATTGCAAATGTCTTAGAACACCCTTTTTGTCCTATGCGTCCTTACCCCTCTGAGTCATATCCCCTCTCCAATCCACCTCAATCCTACACACGTGGCTTAGCCCAGTGGCACTGAGAACAGGGGTGGGGGGATGTCGGGAGCTGAACCCCCTCGCAGCTCAATAGAAGCATCACTGCCTTCTCCGCATGTAAACAAGGTCATGTGACAGGGCCGACCTGATTGCTCTTCTCGGCCTGGCTGCCGCGGTTGGAGTCGGGGAAGTGAATGTGGCAGCCCGTGTTGGCCATGACGCGCTGAATGTTGGTGCCGCCTTTGCCGATGACATGCGAGTGCTCCGTGTGGGACACGTCCATCTTCAGAGTCACCCGGTTGCTCTGTCACAGTCGAAACGTCAGCATGGTCGATCAGCATTGATGGACGTGGCTTCTCATCTCTTGCTTACAGCCCTGAGCCAGTGACGGAAAGTCTACGTTTCTGTGGCGGGGGTGAGTCTAACCACATTACACCGTCATGTTAAGCTTACGTACAACGTAGTACTCATTTTAATGCCCCTCAAGGGATGATGGGCTGATTCAACTCCAATCTGTATTTTTGCTCGCAATAATGTGATTGCGCGCAACAAGCTTCACCGCTGAGCCACCTGTCCGTAATACAGGATTATGGGGGTGTAGAACACTAATAATAATAATAAGTGCATTTATAGGGCGCTTTTCACCCGAGGGTCACAGAGCGCTGCACATAGCTGCGGAGAGAACGGCACGTCAACAACAACGGCATTAGAACGGAAAATCAGCAGCAGTAACATTTTAAACAGTAGAAATGGCCAATTCTGACACAATATCAGCGATTTTCAATGAAGGTAGATATCAATGTTAAAATGTCTAACTCCTCCAACGGTGCAAACTCTTTGGGTAAAGTGATGTGACAATTGTTATCATCAGGCAGTCCTGGCAATTCCTTTTTGTCAGGGATGGTGGTAGAGCATTTTATCCAACGTTATACAGAATCATCTTTGATTATAACGACTGTCATATTAGTCCATGTCTCATTTAAAGACAGTCATCAATCTGTGCGTCTTTGAAAAATATTTCCAAAATCGGTGTGTGTGTATGTGAAGGGTGTGGCTCAGGGAGTGTGTGAGGAGCGGTGGGTCAACGGTTAGCACGCTGGGCTACAAACCCGGTGAGCCGAGGTTGAGCCGATCTCAGGCATCCCCTAGGTCCACTCAGCCTCAAATGAGTATTTGGGGCAGTGTGTAAACATTGTCACTGGGGAGACAAAGGCGGTCGGGTGTAGTGCTGGTCATCCATCTCCTCTTGTGCCGTGTTGACCTTCATAGGTGCTTGTTAATGTAACCGGTGGCTATGGTAATGAGTTGTACATATGCATGGTCGCACATTAAAATGCTGGCATGTTAGCATCGCACCCGCCCCCACGTACAGGGAAACACGCACACCCTTGCGGAAGCGTTCCTCAGTGTGAGTGAAGCGTGATAGAGGTGAGAACGCATGCGGCTAGAGCACCGCACATATTTATAAAATTATACACGTAGAGGTTGGTTAATAATGAGGTGTGTTGTACTATCCGCAGGGCTGTGGAGTTTTGATGTGACTTCGTGTGTTGGTGGGTGTGTTTGAAGGTGCTGTGTCTGCAGAGTGACTAAATATCATAATTTCGAGAGACGATACGCGTGGGATCAAGTCCTTGTGGCAGAAGAAGAGTAACGAGTGTCGGCGAACCAGGAGCGGTGCATGCGGAGCGTGAGGGGGATTCACAAAAGAACACAACGCAGAACTTTACCATCAGAATCACCCCCTCCTCGCCACGTGTGCACTCACGCGCGCTGAATTCACCTGGTGTCTGACATCTCGCTGGCCTAGGCGCCGGCCTGCAGTCTCTCGCGTGATCGGTAGCCGTATCGTTGGGTGTAGAGAGACGATGCAGATTGGAGCGGGTTACACTAACAGCACTTGGACCCTACAGTCTGTTAAGGCGATATGGGGAATCTTTGCTTTTGAAGAGTGTGTGTGCACTAAATGCAGTGCCTTGGTGAGGTATGATGGGTGTGCGCTCCACTGAGGCGCCTGAGGTCTTTTTTTTTTATGAAAGTGCTGTATAAATGTGAGTTGTTTTTGTTGCAATTATCTTCGAGGAGAAGAGACCTCTCCTAGATTGGACCAAGGCCCACTCCTACAACTAGATGAGGGGTGAAGTAGAGATAGGTTTAAGCACCCATGTTCAAGTAATTGAACATGGGTGCTTAAACCTGGTTGCGATTGTTACTGTAAGGCATTTTATATTCTTGCGGCAATATTGTAAAAATACGAACTGTTTTCGGGCATTATTTTGATCAAAATATTCGTAACATATCTCGCTATGAAAACACCCTGCAGAACGCAGGTCTCACCACAAAGGCTCCCGCGAATCCATTGTCTACTCTCGACATTGTTGAGAGGTCGGGAAGCAAAATGTGATGTCAAGTCTATTACTGCCCGCGTCTCCACGAGAAGAGGGCAGTGTTGTGGAGCCAGGGGGGTACCTTCGTGTCCAGCACCGCCATTATCTTCTCCTTGGCATCCCTGATGTTGTCTCTCTTGCCACAGACTTTGATGTGAGGATCTACACAAACGGGTTAGGGCACGAGTTCTTCAATAAACCATCCGCTGTTGCTCGTAAATAAACAATTGATTAAGAAATATCTCTTAACAGCTATTATATTTACATCTCCACGTGTTCCTCTTCCTGAAGGCAATCAATCCTAAGGAGGCTACTCTCCACACTCATTTGTGGACCTCTCAAACATTTGTTCCAAAGTAAATTGGTTGGGGGCAGGACAGGCAGGGGAACAAAGGAGAGTGGCCGCCAAAGAGTTTGAGTTTATTTGATTTGTTGATTGGATGATACCGATAGGCCAGTTTCCGGCCTGTTTTACAAAGGAGATTTGTGGTGCCGCGTAGCATCGCAGCAATAAGAACAGACAGGACAGTCCCAGCTCCATGGCAGGGGGCAAGGTGGACCTGGCCACCAATCCAAGGGATACCTCTTCCATCTCCGGGACGAGCTTACTATCTGTCATGTCCAAGTATTAAAACACTTCAACACAAGTTGATGCTATGCATTTAATGTAACTTGAAATCAGCAAAATAATAACGGCACTTATAGAGCGCCTTTCACCCGAGGGCCACAAAGCGCTGCACAGGACTGCGGAGAGAACGACAATAATTTTTTTGTGTTTTTTTTCCTTTTGTACAAATCCGAGCTGTGGAGAGAACGGCATGTCAACAACAACATCAAGACAGTTCAACTGAAAGTCAAACAGTAGAGATAAATCATAGGACACAAAGTCAGCAGAAAATAAATAAATAAAATAGACAATTCTTCAACAAACAGGGAAGGAACAAGTGTTCCTGAGCAGGCGCAGGTCAGAAGAGAGCCAACATCCCGGCACGACAACACTGAGCCGCATTAATTGTCCTAGCCGGAGGACTTGAACGTTTTACGGAACAAGTGAGTCGTGAGACGAAATTTGAAGATGGGCAAGGACTCGGCTGAACGAAGTTCCAGCGGAAGGGCATTCCAGAGTCTTGGAGCAGCACGCGAGAAGGCTCTGTCACCCATCGAATGGAGGTGCGACCTGGGCATATTCAGCGAGCAGCCCGTATTGGAGGATCAAAGTTGTCGTGTTGAGGAGGGTGCCTGAAGTAGGTCACAGATGAATGTCGAGCAGCGCCAGTAAGAGCCTTGTAGGTGAGAAGGAGGATCTTGAATTCGTTCTTGTATTTAACAGGTAACCAGTGGAGAGACATCATTACTGGGGACATGTGATCGTGAATGGGTGTGCAAGTGAGGACTCTAGCAGCCGCATTCTGCACACGTTAGAGACGATTGACCAGATAGGCAGGGGTGCCAGGGAGCAGTGCATTGCAAGTAATCGATTCGTGAGGAGATGAAGATGTGTATTAGCTTCTCAGCGTCCGCAGGTGACAAGATGTTGTGCAGTCTGGCTATATTTCTGAGATGAAAATAGGCTACCTTCGTCATCTTGTTGATGTGTGTCTCGAAGGTGAGTGAGGAATCAAGAGTCACACCTAGACTCCGGAGTGCCTTAGCAACTTCAATTGTCTGGTCGTCAAGCATCAAATTGGATAGATTCAGCCTTGGACAATTGGTGCGGGGTTCTGACAAGCAAAACTTCCGTATCGTCTCCCTTTAGTTTTAGAAAATTTGAATTGAGCCAGGCCTTCACAGTTGACAGTGAGGATGACATGCAAAGACCAGACGCATTGATGGATGATTTTGCGTGGATATAGATTTGGATGTCATCGGCATAGCGATAGTAGCTGAGATTGAGGCTGCACAGGATGCGGCCAAGAGGTTGTAGGTCCATGATGAAGAGGATTGGGCCGAGAACTGAACCCTGAGGAACGCCAGACAAAACAAGATGAATCTCAGAGTTTTGTCCTCCGAGGATGACAAACTGCTTCTAACAAATAAGATATTTAACGGTCGTAAATAAAGCAACCACAAATGTGTTAGAACAGTGTTGGTGTAAATTAAATAAGCTCGTGTGCCGATACTGAGTGGATTGTTGCATTGCAAGAGTGTGAAGTGGAAGCGGCCTGGGGAGCTAATCATTCAGCACTCATTGTTTACCGTCATCAACGATGACGGTAAACAATGGCTATCTGTAAGTTAGATCGGTTGTTATTGGTAGATGGTGACTTAAGGTGACAATAAAATCCACATCATCTCTTTTGGTTGAAGTCTGGCGTGCAGAAGTGCAGGGTGAGAGCAAAGCAAAGCTCGTGTCAATTTGTGATATAACACGCACATTTCAAAACCCACAGTACTGTGCTGCACAATTACAATTACTTCAAGAGTCATATCACAGCAACAGTAAATTTGAAATATCTTATCGCTGAAGGATTTTCTAAAATACCCGTACAAAGTGCAACATTTCTTAGAAGTGAATCATTGGCCGTGGCTGTCGATTTCCCCTTCCCCACGCTGTAATCACAATACGTTAGCTGATATCTCATCTCATCTCATTATCTGAAACCGCTTAATCCTATATAGGGTCACGGTGAGCCGGAGCCTATCCCGGAAACACAGGGCGTAAGGCAGGAATACACCCGACGACGGGACGCCAGTCCATCGCCGGGCATTGCGGGATAATTTTAGTCTGCGAGCCAATCAACCTATCCAGGAGCATGCTTTTGGACTGTGGGAGGAAACCGGAGTACCCGGCGAAAACCCACGCGGACACGGGGAGAGCATGCAAACTCCACACAGAAAGGCACCCGAGCCGAGAGATTCGAACCCGGGACCTTCTTGCTGTGAGGCGTCAGCGCTAACCACTGGGCCACCGCGCCGCCCGTTAGCTGATATGTTTGGAGAAAATGAATAAGGAATGTCACGCACAGGGCATAATTTCTCTGCTTAAAATCTGGTTGAAGGCAACTCTTAGAGTTATGGCTTGTTATTCTCAGCACCACAGTTTAATACTCCTTTTTTTGCGGAATAGAAATATGATCAGACGCATTCCAGACTTTTCGACAGAAAAAAAGGACAGGTCGCATAAGTTTATTCCCGTGCCAAAGAACACACCAAGATTTTTAATATAACCGCACTACACGAAGTTTAGGCTTCCCGGCTGCCCGTGTTGTCTTACGCTTGGCACATGTAGCACGCTCTTGTGAGACGCTAATTAAAAGTTGCGTTGCCGTTGTATTGCTCGGTACAGATGTGTGTTACTGGCCAAGCCGATGCGGTAGTGAATGACCCTTGGGTGAATGTGACTGAGGTTAATCCAAACGGTTTAAAAGGTTCCGCCCGTACCTGGAAATACCGTACGGAGCTGGCAGTAGAAAGCCTGCCATAATCCCCTGCAGGGAGCAACATGACGAGAGCACTGGCTTGTCATGCCACTGTCGGTTTACAAACCGTCGTTTACAGCGGCTCACTAAAAAATGCGTGCATGAAGTAATCTCGAGCTATATGACATCTACCCCTTTGTTGATAATACAATGTAACAAGCTTGTACATGCGCACGTTAACGCTACAACCGCCAGGGCAGCACGTGCTGCCATTCTTTACACATCGACTCCCGGGTATATCATACGCAGCGGCATAATTAACGGCTGAGACGACGAAGAAAGTTAAGACGTTTATCTGGGTGGAAAAAAAAGATCAGTCATCGGAACTACTCGGCGTGGAGAAGCACACGGCGGCTTGAGGATGCCGCACTGTGAATCCAGTCACAGGAGTTTGACTCCCAACCATGGATAATAGTAGCGGCAAGTGCTACCTGCACCCATACTGGCACCTGTGATGAACAGCATGGTTGATCAAATTAACCTAGTGACAAATAACACATCGTGGAGAAGCCTGCATCCACAGCTGTGGATTGGCAAAGAGACTGTAAAGCAATGTTATTATGATTATTTACATCCACAGAAAGCTTTCATTTACTATAATTTTACTTTCTAGTCAGCGGATAAAACAAACGCATAAATTGTTCTTATCTTGACACAGTTACACAATAGCTCTCTCGACTATCACACGTGACAGCCGGTGGGTGACAACTACGCCGCGGTGGTTTTCAAGTTAAAATATTCAAAGAGGGTGAAGTTGGCATGGTTCAAACTGCCGCAAACGACTTAGCGGGTTGGCGTGCCACCGCGGATATATAGTGCGTAGCTCGCTGGTGCCCGAAACACTCATGCATGGCCTGCTCCGCTCTTCATTACCGCACCCCGGTGTCTCCTCACTCTTGGCAGAATTAAAGGTTAGCACATTTATCTCCTGTCGCTGGTAATGTTGCTGTCAGCTCGCGTCAAAGGAATTCCACCGGGGAGCGTTTGGGTTCCCTGGGAGATTTTCCGTAGGAACGCAGCACCCCTCGTGCTTTTGTGTCTGGTGATTTTTTTGGGGTTTTTTTTTTTAAACACAAAGTTGCTTTAGAGAGTAACCCACTCACCCTGCACCCATAGCAAGCCACCCCTTCAGGCAAAAAAAACCCCACGTTCTCTCCCATGCCAAGCCTTCTCCCACCGATTTTTATCTCAACTCCTTCACGCTCAGATAAGAATTCCAAAGGTGGCAATCCAGCGTCTGCTCCAACAAAATCGGTATTAATATAAGCCTGCGCCTCCAAACGTCCATAACGCCCACTGTGTACACAGGTGACTCAACTTTCAATCACGTTTTTGATGGCTGCAGTGTGCCAATATTCGGTACTGTGTTCATCGTATTTAAAAAAAAACACACATACGTTTTATGAGCTTCTATTTACATTGATGTAATTTATTTTGCCATCGATAAACACTTATTTTAACTACGCAAAAAAGAAACCAATGTACACCAATCAGCGTAATAGTCCGAATGATTGCATTGCCGATCCCTCCCTCCCCCCCCGTTAATTTAACGATTATGTGTAAATGTGTATTTTAGAATTTAATCGGAATGGGTTTTTTTTCTTTAAAGGATGCACGGAGGGTAAGTTCTAGTCGAGTACTCAAGCACTGGCTGCCTTGCAGCCTATCCCACCAGGCCTGCCCACTCGTTATAGAATAGTGGCTGGGCCCTTGGCTGTATCCTGGCAACCGTTGCCATTGGCAACATGTTTGCACACAGAAAAAAGCTCTTGATATTAAAAAGAAATACAGAACAAGGGAAGAAAGTCATTGAAGCTTCAAGGTCCTGGCTTAGGTGGGTTGGCCACACACACACACTTAGTAGGAGGCAAACAGGCACGAATAAACACTTTAAAAATAGTGTCGCTATTCCAGAGAGAGAATTATTATGTATAAATATAAAATGACCGATGTACATTAATAATAAACAAAGATAACATTCATGGCCTAAAGCGGACAAATGGCATTAAACAATAGCTGCGTTTGTTGTAATCATTGGGAGAGCTTTGCTTGGCGGTTTCTACAGCCAGTGGATACAACGATGCACAGAACAGCACATTCATTAAATGCAGAATATAAACTGCGTTTAAAGAAAACAACCTCGTGGCTATTTGTGTAGTAGGCAATATAAATTCCAGCGGTTTGGGCCATATGCTTGCATTGCCTCTATGATGACCCCGTCAAATGAAATATGCTCGCGGGCAGGTGGCTCTGTCTAAACCTACCATGGTGACCAGCTGGAGCCTCCAACGACCGCATCCATCACTGCCTTCTCATTTGCAAAAACAAAGACATATTTCAATGGCGCTGACCAGATAAAACAAATATACATAGGTCTGGCTAACGCTCCCCGGCCGGACCCGCAGACATAAAGCAAAAAACGGGGGTGAACGTAGATTGTGGGGATGGGTTTGGGGTTTTCACATGGAACAACAGCTCCAAACAGGGCCTTCATTTGAATTTATATCGTTGTTAAAGCTGCATTTTAAAGAGAGAGACACTGCTGACTCGGTCGCTGTGTTAGCAGCTTGCAAAAGATGAGATAATGGATAATGGTGGAGTCTGTCTGGGATATTCCTCTGTTAGTAAAATATGAACGCAAACTATTGCAGGGTGATGTCAGCATATGACAGCGATGCGTAACTATTTACATTTTATGCCGTACATTACATTCTTTATCCTGAACGTATTACGCGCATAATGATTGCTTCCTGTCGTAATTTGAGCGATTGTCATTATTCCCTGTCGCAATTACATTCGAGAAAATATTCTCTTTTGTCTGAAATGAATTGATTCTCACTTATCATGGCCCGTTTGTATAGCTCAGTGCCGCTCTTTCCGTCGTCGGTAAAAATGTAATATAATTTCTGTCCGACTCCTTCAATACATTGTAAAGGGAGTCAGACTATTCAAACTGTCAGATATGCACAGCTACAATGTAGATTACAGTGGAAGGTATGTCACGAAAATTGGATTACAGAAATAAATGTGTAAAGATAGAAAATACGTTATTTCACCGTGCAAAGAGGTGTATTATGGTACAGTAAGCCAACCACTTTGCGACACCTCTACCAGCACCAAATAGTCCTATTTTTATCTAACATGGGGGAGGGTGATGATGTCAACCTGCAGCCGAGTTTTTAAACTTGAAGCCTTTTAAATCTAAGCCTAATTTACCACCTATCCGAAAGCCCAGGAACACGCGTGTTTGGCAAAAACGCTTCCGGGAGAGTCGTGAAACCGCGTTAAGAACGGAGACTACTCGGCTCTCGTCTCTCAACGCGCGCTGCCCCCTTGTCGGCTCCCCGCTGCCCTCTCTGCAGCAGCAGCAGTAGCAGCAGCAGGAAGCAATGCTCGGAATGCAGATCATTCCTCTCCTCCTCCTCTTCCTCGCCGTCACCTCGTCGTGGTTGCGCAGCGCGCGTACGCGTCAGCTCGCTGTGCGCAGTGAACCCGACCGTGGCCAGCTTAGGGCTGCGTCTCCACACAGCCTCTCTTGGTGCAGACAGCCATTCAGCTCGCCTATTGTAACGTGTGAACGGGCGCGCTGCGAACGCGTACATTGATACTTTCCTCTGCGCGTGTGTGCGCGCGCGTGTGTTTCGCTTGACAATGAGGAGCGGTGGCTCAGCGGTTGGCGCGCTGGGCCATGAACCCAGCGGTCCGAGGTCGAATCCTGCACACGGCCACCAACATCGGTGACGATTTTCTTGAACCGATCCTCAGCCTCCCTTAGGCTGAGTGAGCCTCGAATGAGTACCTAGTGCGGTGTATAAATATTGCCAGCAGGGAGACAAAGACGGCCAGACGCGGTGCGGGTCACCCACCCCTAGGGTTTTGTGTCCTCCTTCGTAGATGCTCGCTGACGGCACTTGAACCTACGGTCTGTCAAAGCTCCACGGTGGGATCTCTGTTTATATCGAGAGCGACAAACGCTGTTCGTGCAATATGGTTCGATGATTCGTTGCTGTGCTTCCAATAATGATGTAAGGTTGTGCCGCACGGCATTCGCTCACACTCGAAGACTCCGAGGCACAATGGAGACACAGTGTGGCATCTGTGAGAGAACCGTTCCTGCCTCAGCTCCACGGGTCCTCTGCATCGTATTCGAGTCTGTATTGAAATCCATAAAGGATATATAATTACACTAAGTTTAAATGCGTGGTTGAAATCGTGTCAGATATACCTTGTGTTATACTTACAAAAATTGGACATTTTCAAGGATGGCACGGAGACAGACTGAGTAGTGCTGCTACCTCACAGCAAGAAGGACCAAAGGTTCGACTGCCGGCTCGGGTACCTTTTCTGTGTGGAATCTATGTGTTCTCCACATGTC
>JAZEWT010000012.1:12748033-12763519 GCA_036362905.1 Mordacia mordax
CGGGTGTATTCCTGCCTTACGCCCTGTGTTTCCGGGATAGGCTCCGGCTCACCGTGACCCTATATAGGATTCAGCAGTTTCAGATAATGAGATGAGATGAGAGGTTTAGACCAGGGCTCTCAACCCTCTTGCATCTCAATGCCCACTTGGCCTACTGGAGTATTATTATCATTAATGAATGATAATAATACTTGAGTATTATTGAGTATCATTGAGTATTGTTATCATTAATTAATGATAATAATACTCAAGTTTGGTTTCCACAGATCACTAAGCGACGCACGCGGCCCACTGACGGGCCGTTACCCGCGGGTTGAGCATTGCGCGTTTCGACACGGGTGTTCATGGTGGTCTTCTGGTGCCCCGTTGCAATTGAAGTGATTCGCAGAACCCGTAAAATTGGCACCAAACTTATTAATGTTATAAATCTCCTCTATAGGAATTCCACCTGCGTTATAGTTCCAGCCATGGGTACCGCTTGTGGTCAGTGATCGAGCCTTGGCTTTTGACCAGTCTACACTGCGGGCACGTTAGAGATAATAAAGTACATAATGCCTTTATCCAGCAGTGAACTGATAACGTTACATATTTTTACGCTGCTACCTAGGTTAATTGGCCTGCTGAGTAAATTGCCTCCAGTGCCCTACGATGTACTGGCGCCACATCCTGGGTATAGCCCTTCCTTGCACCCTCTGTCTGTTGGGATAGGCTCCGGCCCCTCGCAACCCTGTACAGGATTAAGCGGGTATTAATCATGATGATGATACAGCGGAAGTATTTTTGTGTAATTTTAAATATAAATTATTCCAGTGCATATTGATATCCATAAAATAAACAGCTGCATAACATGAAGACGTTAATGTAAAGACTTAACAATTATAAGCTGCTAGGCTAAGGGTTGCTGGTGCTTGTCCGTAATGGAAATCACACACCCAGTTACAGCAGTGAATTTATAATGTGCATAATTTTCAGAGATATGTTTAAAACCACATCTACCTTGATGCAATGCGGTTAATTTCAGAAATTCTGGGCTTTGTCAATCCTCCGTAGCTAAGTAAGTTCCTCTAGATTTGAGCAAAGGCAGCTTTGCAAACGTCCTCTCGTCTCAGAGAAATGATGATTAATATCAGACGGGTGCCGTGGCAACGTGAGCACCATGTGATCGCACCTCATGAGCAGGAGTGATTAAAAGGTCACCGGCAGTCATGACTGCTGCTGTGAACACAAAGGGTCGTCCATGTTTGTGGGCTTACGTTCACGCGTATATTTATCTTCAGCGATTCATCTCAGGTTTCAGATATTTTTTTGTTCAGGTACCAGATATTCAGATGTTTTTGTTCCCGACTTGAGATTTTAGGTCATATTCATTTTCACAACAAATAGCATTACAAATTAATATTGCAACTTGTGTGTTAACTATAATCCATTGCACAATATGAATTTGCAATAGTCTGAGTTATTTTTTTGTCAACTATCATCAGTATCACAATTATAATTAATAACAATAAAAATTGCATTTATAGAGCGCTTTTCACCCGAGGGTCACAAAGCGCTGAACAGAGTTGTTGAGATAATAGCATGTCAACAACAATGGCATTTAGAATGGAAAATCAGCAACAATAACAATTTTATGGTTTTTTTTTTATATACACATCTCTGCAAAACAACATGTAAATTATGATCAGACGTTCAGCTTATCTCATCTCATTGTCAGAAACCGCTTAGTCCTGTAGAGGGTCGCGGTGAGCCGGAGCCTATCCCGGCAGACACAGGGCGCAAGGCAGGGATATACCGACGATGGAACGCCAGTCCATTACCGGGCACGGCGGGCAATTTAGTCTGCAAGCCAATTAACCTATGCAGCAACATATTTTTTGGACTGTGGGAGGAAACCGGATTGCCCGGCGAAAACCTATGCGGACACGGGGAGAGAACATGCAAACTACACACAGAAAGGCACCCGAG
The DNA here is from genome assembly GCA_036362905.1 of Mordacia mordax. Classification (NCBI taxonomy): domain Eukaryota; kingdom Metazoa; phylum Chordata; class Hyperoartia; order Petromyzontiformes; family Petromyzontidae; genus Mordacia; species Mordacia mordax. The sequence goes on from JAZEWT010000012.1 coordinate 12,749,999, forward strand.
TCGAGATTCGAACCCGGACGCTTCTTGCTGTGAGGCGACAGTGCTACCGACTGGGCCACCGTGCTGCCCCAGACGTTCAACTATAATATTAAAATGCAACATTTTCAACGAGGTTAGAACGCAAATGAGGAATAACGTTTTTGTTGGAGTTTTTTTCTTTACAAATCCGAGCTGTGGAGAGAACAGCATGTCAACAACAGCAGGACAGTTCAACTGAAAGTAAAATAGTAGCAATAAATTGTCGGACTTAAAATAACGATTTTAAAAAATCCGAAAGAGCAGCTTTTCGAAGCGATCATCATCAAATGAAATTAACAATTATTACCGCGACGGGTTGCATTAAGAATTTAAGTCAAAGTGTGGTCACGTGATGGCACTTTCAGAATGATAAGCGCAGAGCTGGTGCTGTGGAATTGATGTCCCTTCCCTCATTTACAGATGGCTCCAAAACCAAACTAAGCATTGAAATCATCCAAAACTTCGTATCTAGCTCTGGATGTCAGGTTTGTCATATTAATCCAAAAATGTGGGCCCACATACCCAAATCATACACCTACTCTATGGGATTCAGCAGCATGCTCACAGTAGCTGAAATGCGTTTTAAAACTTGTTAAATATCATTTTCATAATTGTACACGCATTTGCACAGATTCCCACGCTATTGCACAGCTATTGCACACGCACGTGCCTGCGTGTACGTGTACACCTGATTCCGGCGATGGTGGTGGATGGCTTGAGGTCACGTGTTAATGTGTGAGTGCATCGGAGCGGGTAGTGAAGCGAGTGTTTGCTTTCTCGCCTACCCATTGAAAGAGCCACAGTAAAATGATGAAAATTTGTTTTCCACTTTCCACTTGACAGCCTCAAGGTTGGCCCCCTGCTGAGAGCTGGTCCATTACATATGACTCGGAGGTCTTGTGCTCTTTAACTAAAAAACTAGTGTTAGGACACTTCTCAATCCCTTTATCAATCAACGACTGGATAAACGCCCACGCATTCCATGTCATTCATGGGTTTTGACTTTTTCTTACCATATTTCACCATGCGTCAGTGCAAGCTGGTTAAGTAAGGTGGCCCACGATTGGTTCAAATACCATTCGCCCCTGATGTTTGTTATGGCCGGATTCGAACTCGGGTAACCGGATTTATAGTACGGTGCCCTACTTACAGTGCCACCATGAAACCCTGCCATAAGGATACATTTGCAAGGTAAATTTAATTTTGTAGCAGACAATAATGTCATATGCTGGTATTATCACGGGCATGAATCTTACAACCATGACTTGACATTTGAAAATGTTATAACAAACAGTGAAACGAAATACTGCAGCAATGTTTTTAAAAAATGTGAACCAGCAGTGCATTTGTAAATAACACGACCTCTCTCATCTCACAGCCGCGCAATTAGGTTTATACAGATGGCTGCAGAGCGTTGAGTGTTCTGGGTCATCATTTACCATGATCGGTCTTGTACAATATTTCTGACGCACTTGAACTCTCTGGCAATCTCTCTTGTGTAAGGGTTATTTTATAATTTTGATGTCCAAGTACAAAGTTTCCTTGTCAGCTCAAAGAAAAACTACGTCCACACATTTAGTATCACAGCATATTCATTATGATGCATGGTTAATTTTTGTGCATGTACTACGGTGTCTTGCATTTGTTAAACAATCTATTTTGTTATAGAACTATTTTTAAAGTACAGTCAGTGTCTTGTGAGGATAATATATCGTGCAAGGAATATTTTGTGTCACCTCTTCCAAAAGATCAATTAGTCACATTATCCGCTTAATCCTCTACAGGGTCACGGGGGACCAGACGCCAGTACATCGCAGGGCCCTTTTGTGAGGCCAATTAGTAGACAGCAGCGAGTCTTTGAACGGTTGGAGGAAACCGGAGTACCCAGTGAAAACCCACGCGGATACGGGCAGAACACGGAAACTCCACACAGAACGGCACCCGAGCAGGGAATTGAACCTGGTGGCTTCTTTTTGTGAAGCATCAGCGCCACTCACTGTGCCACCATGCCGCCCTCTTTCAAAAGAAAAGAAAAAACCTCATTAATTACTTATCTACTGCCACGTGTCAATCTATCGCAAGATGAAGGCCTCCTTACCGTGTGTCGGTCAAGAATATTAATCATGCTGGTCGACGTGGGTTCCTGACGTGTGGGTGAGCAGGACTGTTTCGGATAGCATTCACTATTGATACGAGTCATATCCGGGATTATAAACTCAGAGTACAGAAAATGCGCGTAAATCTGCCAAGCAGCAATCGTTGTAGGGTCCGGGACCGCGTAAACCAAAACGCAGAGCACTCTCGCACGCTGTCATGCTGGGTGAACGGCAGTGGTTGCTAGGATCTGCTTCACCAATCCCACTGCACCAACCAATCAGCTGCAAGAAAGAGAGTCCCCAGAGCTCCATGCGTCGGTCTGCACTCAGCCAGCAGGTTCACCGCTGGCTGCTTCCTCCATTGAATAGTTTACAAAGGATTATAATAATAATAATAAATTGCATTTGTAGGGTGCCTTTCACCCGAGGGTCACACAGCGCTGCACAGAGCTGCAGAGAGAACGGCACGTCAACAAGAACGACATTAGAACGGAAAATCACCAACAAAAATATTTCTTTTGGGTTTTTTTTTTAAATATACACATCGTTGCAGAAGAACACGTGAAATATGATCTGACGTTCCGCTATAATTCTAATATGCAAAGTTATCAGTGTTAATAATACTTATATTGGGAAATGGTTTAATGCAACATTTATCGAAAAATTACAATAATTGCATTTCTAGAGTGTTTTTCACCCGAGGGTCACAAAGTACAGAGCTGCGGAGAGAATGGTACATCAACGAGATAAGAACGGCAATTCAGCAAAAACGTTTTAAAATAGATTAATATTCACAGAAGTTAAATCTTATCTCATTATCTGAAACCGCTTAATCCTATATAGGGTCACGGTGAGCCGGAGCCTATCCCGGAAACACAGGGCGTAAGGCAGGAATACACCCGACGACGGGACGCCGGTCCATCGCCGGGCATTGCGGGACAATTTTAGTCTGCGAGCCAATCAACCTATCCAGGAGCATGCTTTTGGACTGTGAGAGGAAACCGGAGTACCCGGCGAAAACCCACGCGGACACGGGGAGAGCATGCAAAATCCACACAGAAAGGCACCCGAGCCGAGAGACTCGAACCCGGGACCTTCTTGCTGTGAGGCGTCAGCGCTAACCACTGTGCCACCGCGCCGCCCAGAAGTTAAATATTTCAAACAATATACGGTCAATAGCTCCTTTTTGCTGCTACAAATGCGACACCCTAACAGTTAAGGTAACTGAAATGCTCACTATTGCAATATCCTGAAATTGTAATGAGCGTCTACACATGTGTCCGTACAGCTGGCCCAGGACACTTACTCGTTCCAATGAAAACTACCAATTCAACAATCCCTCACCATCGCTATCAAACTTACCGGACAGCCCACCAATACCAATGTCTGCAACTCTTTAGCATTTGAGCAAAATTAACAACAAAATACTCTTCAAAAGGATTTTCATTAAGAATATTTTAATGACACTCTGAGCGTCGGCACGATGAAAGGGTGTAAGTTAGCGAGCGCCGTGTGGGTGGGTTCCGCGCTGCGTGCTTAATGATGAGGTCCATTTTTATATACTTCTCATGTGTCCGGGCACGCGTTCATTTTCTAGGGTCAAAGCCAGTCCAATCATACAAGGACTCCCTCAATAGTCTGGGCCTCGAGATCGTTTCGTTTTAAACCCTGTCAGTTTCTAACAATATACCACAGTCACTTAACTGGAAGAAGAAGAAGAAAAATTCAATTTCCAGTCCGTGCATCAGTGAGAGACTTTTGACAAAAATGACAGTTGGCTGTATTAAGTTAATGGTATTTTTTCCAGTGTATTATATGTAACGAGTAGAAAAGGTTTTTACCATTTCTGGCAATTGTACAGGTGTCAAGATTTTAAAACACCAAAATAGACACCTTTCACAACTTATTGGCCTACACCAGACATAGCTTTCTATGGCTGTATTTAAAAAAAAACGAAGGTTATTCATTAAACGGACGAACCAAGTTTACCATTCATTGATATTTTTCAACAAAACTTTGCCGACCGCATTTATACTTGAGCGTTAACCAATCGGCTGGATTGCCTTCATTTTAAAAAGCAAAACACAAAACCTTACACCCACCAACCGATGCACCGACCCACTGCCCACCAGCAATGCGTGCCAGCGGAGTGCAGTGGTTGGCTGGTTCTCAAGTGGCTGCTTAATGCGTCGAGTTCGGAGTGATCGGCACTCTTATCCCTGGGAAACTTTGTTCCGTGAGATTGGAAAAAGGGGGGAGGTGTGCAGCTCGGAGTTTTATAAATGCTTCGCAAAGAAGCTGTGGAACCGAAACAATATTGAGATCTGTGACTGTGTTAAGCCCTTTGTCGATAACGTTTTACGTAGGCTAGTGCTTAAATAGTCTTTTATTGGAAGAGAATGTACGTAAATATGTGATGTCGATTTCTCGACATGTAATAGCCTATTTATAATTTTATAAATGAGATAGCAACATGAATTTTATGTTTAATACACGGGCATGCCAGCATGGTGGCTCAGTGATGTTAACCACATCATATAAACACATTCATTTCCTGTCTCGAGCACCTTTTCTGCGTGGGTTTCCTCCGAATTTTTTACGGTTTCTTTTCACAAACAAACAAAATAAGCTAATTCATCGGTTGATATTATAATATATGGGATGTCGTGTCTGGTAAATGTTGGCGCCGGCTGGCTGCACGGCTGCCTTCCCCCTCCCCGCCTCTCTGTGAATTCCTCGCTACTCTGTATGCGTGTCCCGTCCACAAGCACGGGTGGAATTTGCGCAGCGCGTTACAAATCGTGTTATTATTATTTATTATTACACGGCAGATGTTCAAGGTGTAAATACGTAGCGGTGTTGTTTAATAATATTACACATTTCACCAAGAAACAAACACAGTTTCTTAAACTCTTGCAAGGGTGGCCTTGTGTATTCGTGCGTATTTGTGTGCGAGCGTGTCTAGTGATGCGTACAAGTGAGCTTGTGCATTGTGTACGTATGTAAATGTTTATTGGTGCTCATTGGCGTGTATGTGTGACTTGGTGTGCGAGTATGTAATGGTGTGTGTGTGTGAGTGGAGGTCTCTCGTGTCATAAATATAGGTAAGATCAGAAAGATTTGTGAGCGGTTTATCATCATCGTTATCAGTACCCGTTCAATCCTGTCCAGGGTAGCGTGTACTACCCTGGACGTGAGGCCAGTACATTGCAGGGCACTAGGGGACTCAACACGGCATTTAATCCGGGCAGCAGCGTTGTCTTTGAACCGTGGGAGGAAAGCGGATTACCCGGCGAAAAGCAACGTGGACACGGAGAGAGAGAGAACACGCAAACTCGACATACAAAGGCACCCTAGCCGGGAACCGAACCCGGTGTTGTTCTTGCTGTAAGGCAGCAGCGCTACTCACTGCGCCTCCGCGTCGGTGAGCAGTTTAATCCCTCTTGAATACAACACTTTGATTTGTAATTATTTAAATACGGAACTAGTGCAAAGTTAAAAACTACATCTGCGCATAGGAAACGCTAGTGAGCGTAAATAGAAATAAGATTTGAAAGTTTAACAGCTTATAACGACTAAACTGTTGCAATTTGATCTACTGACAAGTGACAGGAGGCCTTCATCCAGCAGTAGAAAAACAAAAACTTACGCGTTAAGTTAATGTACAAATGTTAGGGACCCCAGCGTGGGAGGTGAAAGGTCGCAAAAGCGAGAGGAGAAGCGCTCGACACGACTATTCCGCAACAACAGCTTTGTAAAGCAATCAAACGTCCTCAGCCGATATGCAAATAAGACAGGCTATGACAACATAACGTTGGTGTATATATTTCTCATCTCATTATCTGAAACCGCTTAATCCTATATAGGGTCACGGTGAAGCCGGAGCCTATCCCGGAAACACAGGGCGCAAGGCAGGAATACACCCGACGACGGGACGCCGGTCCATCGCCAGGCATTGCGGGACAATTTTAGTCTGCGAGCCAATCAACCTATCCAGGAGCATGCTTTTGGACTGTGGGAGGAAACCGGAGTACCCGGCGAAAACCCACGCGGACACGGGGAGAGCATGCAAACTCCACACAGAAAGGCACCGGAGCCGAGAGACTCGAACCCGGGACCTTCTTGCTGTGAGGCGTCAGCGCTAACCACTGCGCCACCGCGCCGCCCCTGTATATATTTACGACACAAATAAGTCAGTAATTTTCAAATCTACTAATGGAAGAAACCTCCCCGATACCGTGTTGGTCGTGCAGTTCTTTGACCATACTTCGCTGTTCAGTGCGGGTTGGTGACTTGAGGGGTCCAAGACCGGCTCAGACATCTCTCGGTACCGAATTCGAACTTGGGTGGCGGGAATCTGAGTGCGCTGCCCTAACTGCTGCGCCACCACTCCACCGCCCTGTATAAAGATAACACCGTGTGTAAATCCACGCTTCTGTGAAGCATCTCTGCCACAGCATTTCAATGACACGGGATTCTGCACACATCGAATGAAGGTGTCTGTCATCAGCATCAAACGATTCGGTGCGGTGCGCTAAGCTTCAGGCTGCATTTAACGGAGAATAAAAACCCCACACAAAAACATGTTATTGTTGTTTATTGGCCGTTCATACTTCGTTATTGACGTTGCTGACGTGCCGCCCTCTTCACAGCTCTGTGCAGCGCTCTGTGACCCCCGGGTGAAAAGCGCTCTAGAAGTGCAATTATTATTATTATTCAAAGAGAAGGGGTGGTGACGGTGCGACACGAATTGGAAGCACGCCACCCATTATAATTTACTCGTCCGAGTCACGAACTCTAATATTTATCTCAATGCGTTGGAACAAGCTTGCTCTGAACGTGCTTTTTATTTGTATGTTCCAAGACTAACCGTACATGTAATCTCTGTTTTAATACGAGTCCTTACAGAGTAATCAGAGTTTAGCTTGCTGGGTATCCAACACAGACACATCCCGACTGGTGTTGACTGTTGTTATGTAAATACACTGACACACACAGACACACACCTGTATGTAAAAGGTAAAGATGAAGGGGCAGCCCTGCAATTGCTTGGTTACGCCACTGCGTGCGGAAAGGCCTTTTTTTCCATTGAGAGAGCTCTACAGAGACCCTCCTTTACGCTGGCTTGGAAGAAGAGGTGGCAGTACTCACACTTTAGCACCGCCAAGAATGTAATGTGGTGAACTTGTTTCTACTGATTTTGTGGACAGGGACCGGCGGAAAGGTAGACAGGATTTAAAAAAAAAAAACCCGTACTCAGTGTATCTTAACTGCCGCGCCGGGAGAAAGAACGGGCAACCTCCGTATTGCCTGCAACAGCCACGACGTCTCATCTCATTATCTGAAACCGCTTAATCCTATATAGGGTCACGGTGAGCCGGAGCCTATCCCGGAAACACAGGGCGTAAAGCAGGAATACACCCGACGACGGGACGCCGGTCCATCGCCGGGCATTGCGGGACAATTTTAGTCTGCGAGCCAATCAACCTATCCAGGAGCATGCTTTTGGACTGTGGGAGGAAACCGGAGTACCCGGCGAAAACCCACGCGGACACGGGGAGAGCATGCAAACTCCACACAGAAAGGCACCCGAGCCGAGAGACTCGAACCCGGGACCTTCTTGCTGTGAGGCGTCAGCGCTAACCACTGGGCCACCGCGCCGCCCCCAGCCACGACGTCTCGACCAGTATCCGCGCGCCCCCCCCCCTCCCCGCGTGCAGCAGCGCAGGTGAACCCAACGCAACTCCCCTCCCATGGAGGTTCGCGCTTACGATCAGCTGTTCTTGGTTGCGCAATAGCGCGCGCGCACACACACACGCGGGTTGTGATCTCAGGGCATAGTGACGCACGAACCAACAGTGACACAGCGGCACTTACAACACTGATGGTAAACATACACGTCGCGGGTCAGGTCACAGAGCTTGGCACAGCAACTTGGCACAGGACGCACACACACTATACTATGTGCCGAATTACACGTGTAAGGCATCATTGGCTATCGGGCTCACTCTGCCCATATGAAGCAAGCGTGCCCACCTTGCACTGACATAGGTTCTGGAGACAAGAGGAGCGATCGATACGGCTATCCCGAAAGAACTGCTTTGGAGAGCAATCATTTGTGCCCACGGTGTCAATGATGCCACATTTCCATCACGCCGAGTTTCCTTACCTTGCCCAACATGTCAATGATGCTCTCCTAGCCCACTTTTAATCTTTAGCCAACTTTGGCCATCTTAAGTACACCTTGTTCCCACCTTTCCAATGATGCCCCCACACTGCCCATTAAACTCTGCCTATGCTTGCCGTGGCCACCATGACAACGGTGTCAACCCACTTCACGGTGTCCACTCTACGCACTGATCCTAATGACTCGTGCCCACCCGTGTCCACCGTCGTACCCATCGCGTCCACCACACCGCCTCTCGTCCCACCATACCCATTCATTGACACGGGAGGTCCACCACAAAGCCCCCGGTGCCAACCCACACCGACCTTGCAGCATGGCCTCCAGTTTCTTGCGGTCCACCCGAAATCTCTCCTCGGCTGCGTCGGGGTCGAGCATCGCGGGGTCGCTGTCGGGCTCGGGGCTGCACGCCCCCTCGGCCCCCTCGCTCTCCGGGGGACTCGCCGGTGACTCGCAGCAGCGTTCGCCGTACGCCTGCTCGTCATGCTGCTGCTGTTGCTGATGATGATGCTGCTGCTGCTGTTCCGGACAGACGGGCAGAGCAAGTGGCGGAGACGAAGAACTATCCAGCTGCGGCTGCTGCTCTTGAGAGCTACTCTGCTGCGCGGCCATCGTCAGCTGGTATTGCACGGGGGGCATGACCCCCTGACCCCCGAACGCCCCCCTCCTCTCCTCCTCCTCCTCCTCCGTACGGTGGCAACGTTGCGCGGAGAGCGCTGCGCCGCACAGCCGCCGCGTGTCTCCAAGCAGCACGCGGTCTCTGCCCGGGCGAGCGGCCACTTCGCGGGACACCGGCTGACCCCCACCCCGTCCGCCAGGGCCACACCCCCTCCGCCACACACACCCCCCACACACACACACACACCGGCATATTTTAGCATACGCAGCCACGCCCATCTCATTCGCAAACATTGCCCGATGCCAACTCCCTCTCTGCATATAATTAACATATCATTAACATATGAAGGCGACGCATGTTCTGTCGTTGGGAGTTATGGACACGCCCATTTCGTAGTTAGCATATTATATCACGCCCACATGCTAGTTCAGAGTTTCGGACACGCCCACGCGCTCGACCCGCCCACGTGCGTTTGTTTACCTGAGCGTGCGTGCGTCGAACCGGACACCTGGCAATGAGTGGGGGCCCAGCAGAGTGGCACCGGGCAGATAAAAATAATAATAATAATTGCACGTACACAGCGCTTTCATCCGAGGGTCACAAAGCGCTGCACAGAGCTTCGGAGAGGACGGGGCGTAGTCTGTCCGGCTACGGGTCGATGTGAGGAGTTACAATGGGCGGATTGGGCTACTGGCTGGAAAAACCGGTGTCCGTTTCAGTGATTTAGCAAGACGCGCACTACAGTACATACTGTGTGGGAACATTCCACCACAGGTATTCAGTGTATCTGGCCACACTGTATCTGGTTTATACATTTCGGTTTCGGCCACGTGTTGGAAGAATAGCAGCTATCATTAGAGATTGTCTCATCTCATTGTCAGAAATTGCTTAGTCCTGTACAGGGTCTCGGTGAGCTGGAGCCTATCCCGGCAGACATAGGGCGCAAGGCAGGGATTTACCCACGATCGGACGCCAGTCCATCACCGCGCACTGCGGGCAATTTTGTCTGCAAGCCAATTAACCTATGCAGCAGCACGTTTTTTGGACTGTGGGAGGAAACCGGAGTGCCCGGCGAAAACCCACGCGAACACGGGGAGAACATGCAAACTCTGCACAGAAAGCACCCGAGCCGAGATTCGAACCCGGGACCTTCTTGCTGTGAGGCGACAGCGCTACCCACTGGGCCATCGTGCCGCCCCATTAGACATTGTTTTGATCATGATCACATTTATAACTTACAATATTGCAGAATTAACCTTCTCCTTGCGCATTGCCCGCGGCTATGCATTGTGGTATCTTATTGGGAGGAGAAATGCAACATCTAACGATGGTACGACACTGTGAAGGCTCAACAAATGATCGCACATGCTTCTGCAGCTCTGGCACATGTGTGCGTTACGTGTACTGCACATAGGGAAGGATCAGCTAAAGACCTCCATGAAAAAGTGTGAGTCAAAGCCTGCGACACTCGAGTCTGTTGCTGCCGACCGTATCGCGTGACTCAGGCTCTGCCACCAAGGAGTGACTGCGCTTGAGAAAAGGAGGAGCGAGCTTCGCCGGGCGAAGCGGCGACGCTCGCTGCGGGCGAAGCGGCGACGCTCGCTCCTCCAACGGGCCTGCACTTTGTGTGCTTTGTCTGTCAAAGGCAATGCGCGTCTCACATCGGCCTTTACGGTCGCTCAAGAACTCACAAAGAGAAGTGGCAGAGGAAGTCATCATCCGACACGATGATGGGTAACCTAAAGGGAAAGAAAGAGGCACAGAGTGGAATTGTAGTGACGCACGTCATCCATTAAACTGGCATTCTATGTTTTACTTTCTATACGAGTTTGTAAGGGATAGGGATTGGGTGAGAGCAGAGTATCACCCTCCTACAGCATCCCATATGTTAATAATAATAATTACACTCCGAGAGCGCCTTTCACCCGAGGGTCACAAAGCGCTGCACAGAGCTATGTTGTAGCGCCGATTGCACTTGGCCACTGCCTTCACCGCTGGTTTCTAAAGCGATGATCGCGGTGGCGCTGATAGCGTACTGATCGTACTTGTTGTACACGACAGCGAGTCCCCCGAATCTGGCGTCACAGTGGGCTCTCTGCCCGCTGCAGACCCCTGCGGTGAACGTAGTGTCTCGTATCGAGAGGTGCTGCGTTGACTCGCATCAATAAACAGTGGTGGGAGTCAATGGTTTTTACGGCATCCGACGCTCCGTCGCAGTGGCCGGGAGGACATGGGGCTCCTCAAACAAAACATCGGGTCCGGGCATCAATAGCGTGTGAGCCGAGTCACGTTTCATCACTTGCGTGACGCCGCGTAATTCTCCCCCCAATCCCCTCCCCCCCGTTGGTGGCTTCAGCGCCAGCGTTAACGAAACGAGGCTGGACGATACGAGCGGACGCGGTGCGACGTTCACGTTCAGCGCACGTCCGTGCGCGGACGCAGAACGCGGAGCAAGGCGAAACGGGCTGCGTCCGCCAGCACCGGTGAGAGCCGCCGCTCCAGAGGTCATCCTGGTACGCGGTGAAATTGTTTTGCTTTTCGACGCCTGCTCCAATCGCTGGGTCGGGAGGTTGCGGTACGAATGAGACGTTTGCAAGAGTAATTCGTGGACGAAGGGGGGTTACTGCCTGGCTTCGTTCGAAGAATCATTTCTCATTTACCGTCCGTGTACAACGAAACGGATGACTCAATCTCCAGAACAGCGAGAAAAGCCGTGTACCGTGAATGCGGCACATTTAAAACGATCACAACATTGCTTAAACATTTGAGAGGCCAGCATTAGTGTGTTCGGCCAATTATTATTCAGAATAATGTTTTTCTGTTCACGTTTATGGCGGTAACGTTGCTCTGTCGCATCACAACAAGAAGGACCCGGGTTCGATTCTTGCCTCGGGTACCTTCTGTGTGGAGTTTGCGTGTTCTCTCTCTCTCTCACCGTGCCCGAGTGGATTTTCACTGGGTACTTCGGTTTCCTCCCACTGTCAAAAAACGCGCTGCTGTCTCGGCGAATTGGCCTGCTGAGTACATTTTCCCCAAAAGTATGCTCTGCGATGTACTGGCGTCACATTCTGGGTATTCCCCCGTATTGCGCCCTCTGTCAGCGGGATAGGCTCCACCCCTCCCCCCCGCGACACTCTACAAGATTATACGAGTATTGATAATTAATGAATGTTTCTGTGTAAGATTACGATTAGAGTTTCATTCATGCACAGTAGATGGTTGCTGTGCGTGCGTCTATTTGTCCTTTGAGTGTATTCGTAGGTCATTTCGAAATCTATTGTGTCGCAGCAATCTCACAGCTTGCAAGCTCGCTGGGTACTTTCTGCTGTGATGAGAAACATCTAAATTAAAATAATCATCTTCTCCTGTGACCCGTGTAGTCCACGCAGAGAGCATTTTGAGAGTTTAGATCCAGGATCATATTCCCCCCTCCCCCTCCCACGAATGAAGAGGCATTTGGCAACTGGTTTAATATTAATGCCTCGTTTGTAATATTGACTCATTTGTAGTTTTACGCAGTTAAAGTTAAGGAATGAAAATCTCATCGTCAGAAACCGCTTAGTCCTGTACATGGTCGCGGTGAGCCGGAGCCTATCCCGACAGACACAGGGCGCAAAGCAGGAATATACCCACGATGGGACGTCAATCCATCACCGGGTACTGAGGGCAATTTAGTCTGCAAGCCAATTAACCTATGCAGCGGCATGTTTTTTGGACTGTGGGAGGAAACCGGAGTGCCCGGCGAAAACCCACGCCGACACGGGGAGAACATGCAAACTCCACACAGAAAGGCACCCGGACCGAGATTCGAACCTGGGACTTTCTTGATGTGAGGCGACAGCGCTACCCACTGGGCCACCGCGCCGCCCAGGAAGGAAAATGTCACGTTGTTTTCTGTCACCGACGGGTGACGCCGTTGAGACGCATAGCGCCATCTTCCGGCCGGTCTTTGTGTCTGGAACTCATCAATTAAAGAACCTCTCATGCAATCTGCCCACCAATCTAGTGATGCAGGGTGTTTTACGCCCTGATTCATGATGACTGCTTTCCGGCATAGCCGTATTGAGCGCTCCTCCTCCCACATTGGAGGCATCCTCGGGCGTTCTGAGACTATGGTCCTTTAGGCTATGATCCTTTAAAGAATGAGCAGGCACCGTTTATATGCAGTCGGGTGTTTCATGCATTCTCGCTCTGCCAGGATCGTCCTCTTTTTGTGGGTGGCTTGTCCAGAGTAATATGAACGAAACAAGAATTGATTTCTAAGTGCTTCTCACCCAAGGGGACCAAGGCTGTGTTGGTAGCTTCCCAATCCATTCAGTCTCCGTGGGGGTCAAGTGGGCCCATCTCCAAACGCCGTTGTTGGCAGGTATAACGTTAATAGTCTGTAAAAAAAAAGACTGAAGTGTGCGGTTGGTTGAGTTCATTTTCTCTGATAATAAACATTGCCTTTGAATTATTGCGTTGTTCTTTCCTGTAAACAGTTAAGAAAAACATCGGAAGCATCGATGTTATATAAATATATCGGTGTACGGTGCTTAGAAGTTTTCAGTTCAAAATCCAGTGTATGAAACTGAATGCAATAACTAAAACATTATTGTAATGAT
>JAZEWT010000012.1:12763995-12774757 GCA_036362905.1 Mordacia mordax
GAGGGCTCAAGGTTATAATGGACATTTAGTTTAAATTGTTAAACCCTTAAGAGCGTTTGAGAACTGCTCTGATTAGATTCGGCAAATTGGTCGTGGGTGTTACGGTAACTATAAGCAATGTTGCTTGATAATGTCACAACCACAGGCTATTTTAGATTGTCCGGGTTTTTCAGTTGATGTCTACCAGGGTCTTTAACGTCCTCTTGACATCACGCAGCTCCAGTGGATATCTTTACTTAAAACCAGGTGAACCAGGTTCATTGGATCCAATCATTTACTCAAGTCATGGGATTGCGTCTCCCTTACCACTGAAGGGTAATTCTTCATTGAAATGCTAGGGACACCACAATGTGGGCTTATGCAGTGACTTTGTGTGATTGTTGTACACAGGGTGGTACAATTGTCCTGGGCAAAGGACATTGAAGTGCACGTTTTATTGTTGGCGCATGAGAGAGATATGAACAGAACAGGATCACAATGGAAAGGCATTCATTGATTCAGAGGCAGAGGAGAGGAAGTTTTGAGTCTGGACTTGAAGAGAAGATACTTTGAGGAGCGCTTGACTGAAGTGGCGAGAATGGGGGGTTATGGGTACTTTTTTGCCAGTATACATATATAAGATTACAACAGGTTGTTCAGATCTGAACACCTGCATAATCGCCAGATACGGTAAAACCTGTTGTAATCTTAGAATGGGGGGTGTTCACTGTGAGAGGAGAGAGAAGAGGATGGTTCATGTTTGCTCGAATGGCTTGCTCTCTGTATTGTAATTGTCATGGTGAGATTTCACATTTAATGGTAAGTTTTGCTTGTTATTTGTGATTAAGTATCGATGTTGGCAGTATTTTGTAAAAAGAAATGCACAATCAGTAAATCTTAATATGCGTTAACGATTTATATATAAGGGCGGCGCGGTGGCCCAGTGGTTAGTGCTGACGCCTCACAGCAAGAAGGTCCCGGGTTCTAATCTCTCGGCTCGGGTGCCTTTCTGTGTGGAGTTTGCATGCTCTCCCCGTGTCCGCGTGGGTTTTCGCCGGGTACTCCGGTTTCCTTCCACAGTCCAAAAGCATGCTCCTGGATAGGTTGATTGGCTCGCAGACTAAAATTGTCCCGCAATGCCCGGCGACGACGATGGACTGGCGTCCCGTCGTCGGGTGTATTCCTGCCTTACGCCCTGTGTTTCCGGGATAGGCTCCGGCTCACCGTGACCCTATATAGGATTAAGCGGTTTCAGATAATGAGATGAAGCTTTTAATCAGGAGTATGCAGTCGGTTTGGTACATTAAATATTGTTGTAAAGATTAACCTATTTTGTAGTTATATGTTATACAAAAAACGTTTTGTTGTAAAAGGAGCATTTTAATGCATAATTCCAGCAAACTAGTGTCCCCTGGTCATTGAAAATTATAATTTCAACGTTGTCACATTAGCATTTGAATTCCAGCGTTAGATTGTACTGTGATTCTGCATAAAAAATACGGTTATAGCTTCGGTTTAATGAAATCCCGGGTTTAATGCCTTTTTTTGCAAGAAAATTACTTTTTAAGTGTGTATATCTGTGAAATACCACTCCCAAGTGGCAAATTATGCCCCCACCCCCATTGGTCGAACCACGCCCCTAGTGGTCACAGATTTTATGCCTCCCATAAAAATAAATGTTCTGCAATTATTATTATTAACAGACTGTAGGGTCAAGTGCTATTCGCGGAGGTGGGTGACCAGCGCTACGCAGGGCCGCCTGTGTCTCCATAGTGGCAATGTTTACATATCGCACCGCGTACGTTACTCACTTGAGGCTGAGTCGTCCCAGGACATGGAATCGGAATTTCTGATGGCCGTGAGTTGGGCGCGAACTCGACTCACCGCAGCGCAGCACGAACCACTGCGCCGCCGCTCCGCTGCCGTCTAGTGTCCGCCACGCGGCACAGCCCAGTCAGTGCAGTACCCGCCAGGAGCAACGATGCTTGCTTTGCGAGACGTAACGATTAAACCATGTGTTGTTGTTTTTTTCTCAGTAATTTCTGGGGCCGGCAGGGTGGCTCTGCAGTGGTATCATCCGCGTCTCAAAGAGGGAATTCTGCTCGAGACGGTTCGATCTGCACTTCGGGTGCCTCTCTCGTGTGGAGTTTGTGTGTTCTCCCCCTGCCCTGCGCGATTTGCCTCCGGGTTTTCCGCTGTCCTCTCTCAACTACAACCCCTCCCCCAGTAATTAATTGGCCGATAACGTCATTCTATACAGGACGCAGTGTCCAGTAGACTGGCATTGGCTGACCACGTGGACCACTTCCCCCTCTCTGCAGTCTCCGCACTACGCCTCCGAATCCCAGTCTCGTCCGTGACCAAGCGTGGAATATTCGTGGAGCGCTACAAATTGCATTATTATTATTTGCTATTATATGCAATACTGTATTTCGCCGTAGGGGAACGGTAATTGTCCATAAATGAATAATTTAACCGTCTCCTGCATGACAGTATTATGAGTAGTGTATATATTACTAGCATTACAGTATTATGACTAGCATAAGAGCGTCGATCAAACGATATATATGGAGCTTAGGGGCACATTTTTTTCTGTGATTTAAAACAAACATTTGTTATTATAGTTGAGCGGCACGGTGGCGCAACGAGTAGTGCTGTTGCCTCACAGCAAGAGATCTTTAGTTCGATTCCCGGCTCGGGTGCTATTCTGTGTGGAGTTTGCGTGTTCTCTCCCCGCGCCCGCGTAAGTTGTCGTGGGTGCTCCAGTTTCCTCCCATCAGCCAAAGACAGACTGCTACCCAGGGTAATTGGCCTGCTGAGTAAATTACCCGAAAAAGTGTGCCCTCATTTGCTGGCGTCACATCCTGGGTATTCCCCCGCCTTGCACCCTGTGTCTGCCGTGATAGGTTCTGGACCCCCGCGACCCTGCGCAGGATTAAGCAAGTATTGATAATGAATGAATTAAGAAATAGAGATCACAAGACATCTGGAGAGTGGCACGGTAGCCCAGTGGGTAGCGCTGTCGCTTCACAGCAAGAAGGCCCTGGGTTCGAATCTCGGCTCGGGTGCCTTTCTGTGTGGAGTTTTCGAGATCTCTCGCCGTGTCCGCGTGGGTTTTCGCCGGGCACCCCGGTTTCCTCCCACAGGCCAAAAAACATGTTGCTGCATAGGTTAATTGGATTGCAGACTAAATTGCCCACAGTGTCCGGTGATGGACTGGCGTCCCATCGTGGGTATACCCCTGCCTTGCGCCCTGTGTCTGCCGGGATAGGCTCCGGCTCACCGCGACCCTGTACAGGACTAAGCGGTTTCTAACAATGAAATGAGATGAGAAGACATCTGGACCAACCCGTACATTATGTTATAGACCACTAAGTAATGCACAGCCATATATTGCTGACATGCCGTTCTCTCCACACCTCTGTGCAGCGCTCTGTGACCCTCGAGTGCAAAGCGCTCTCGAAGTGCAATTATTATTGTATATCTGCACTATGCGAAACTCTGTTATTATTATATAGAGACATGTATAGATCCTACGTTCGTGTCGTTTGCTTTAAATGTATTGCACAAATTATTTCAGGGGTATCCTGCGAAAAAGCAACCCAAGATGACCCGTATTTAATAAGATAAGCCATATTAATTGGAACACTGCAATCCACTTTGAATAGTTTTTTTTATTGTATCATCTACCAGACATAGCTGCACAATGAATGTAACAATTATCTTTTTCATCACTTACTCTGCATACTCTGAACAAACGCGTGCTCTCGGGATTACATTTTGCTCCATGACTTGCCCCTCATGAGATTGATACGAGACAAGACAAACGATATATCAATTCTGTTAGCGCACTGAATCGTTCGATGCGTAATTGTAACTATGATTACTACCGTAGCCTACCTTCTGCCATCCTACACACGTCCTAAGCCCTGTCCATCGCAATATCGAAGACGCTACGCTGTTTACAAATGCCAAGCTGCAAGTCGTTTCATAAATCTTCCCATGAAATGCCGAGTGTGCCTAGTATTCTGGTGAAGCCTGAAGCCCTCTGCTTTGTTTCCTTTCGCAAGTCTGGGCGGTGTTTGGCTCTTGTGATTGTGCGGTGCTGTGACACCGATGTCACTTCAAACACCATCTGCCGTTACCAGGCAAAGCACGCCGGGAACGTCAATCAAAAAATCATTCTGCGCACAGAGTGGCCAAGAACGCAATCATGTTTAAACCAAACGCCCGACCGATGTTTATTATACTATATATGTTTAGCTATTGAACAGTAAGGAGATGGATACATACACAGATGGCTATATAGCGAAACACCATGCAGCATGGAGTGAAAGGGCCCAAACGCAGGCAAACGATATTCTTAACGAGACTCAAGGGCTACATGTGTTTTTTTTTATCTTTTCATACATTTAAGAGCATACTATGCATCTACTGTACATTATTAATAGCCACCAAAACACATTAATTGGAGCCTTTAGTTTCTGACAGTAGACATTCCGTAAACCCAAAGCTTGGCATGACATTAAAAGCGGGTCTCCATCCAGGGAAAGCCGTCAATTGTTTCCATTTCCCGAAACAAAAAACTCGCATCTAAAAAGAACCGATGTGTTTCGATATCACACGGGTTTATATTCCATGTGAC
The DNA here is from genome assembly GCA_036362905.1 of Mordacia mordax. NCBI lineage: Eukaryota > Metazoa > Chordata > Hyperoartia > Petromyzontiformes > Petromyzontidae > Mordacia > Mordacia mordax. Next base: position 12,768,620 of record JAZEWT010000012.1, read on the forward strand.
AGCCCCAGCTCTCGAGAGAAAGAACAATTCTCTGTTCATACAGTTTTCCAGCGTTACTCAAGATGTTGGGTGGAGCTTTGCACAGGAGATTAATAGTGACTTTGTTTTTCATGCGTAAGCCAAATGGACAAAACTAAATTGCATGCAGTGAAAAATTCCCTTGAAAATGAGAGTACAGTTCGCACACTCGAAGGACGGAGCGGCTGTACTGAGCCATGATTCACTTGTGACACTTTTAAAATTAAAATGTTAATTTCCATGGCCCGATAATTTTGTGCTCAGTACTGTGACACCAAATATATGGAAATGTTTTCTTCTGCCTGCGCTTTGGTCTTTAAAAGCCATATGTTTGCAGTGAGTCTTTGACCAAAAGGCAAAGGAAAGAATTGAGTGTTTCCCTTTACTCAAGACCTCACAGAGACACATGAATGCCCTTCCATCTACGAATTAGAAGTACAAAAAGTACACTTACTGATAAAGCAGCCATTAAATTGTTTTCAATGCACAAAATTATGACAGCATGTAAATATCCCTAAACACCAAATGAAATATCCAAAACAAGTCAACATAGATTAATTATATTCACAGCCTCTCCAGAATATTTTTAAAATCTTTAATACCCAGAAAAAATAAACAAAAATATATACGCTGTATAGAAATATGTAACTGATATCGTGAATTAAAACACAGTTTCCTACGGCAGAAGCGGAGATATCTTGCAGTGCGTTTTCAGGTCCCCCATGGTCAGAGCTGGGTTTGGTCTCCGCTCTGTTCTGATTACCTCTCTTCTCTCCAACGTCCCGCTGGGCTGCGCATGCGAGGCCTGTGATTAGATGGCGCGGTGCAGGCATGGACTTACGAGTGAGACGCAGAGTGTATGCCACGTGTGTGAACAAAGTGTACATGTTTACAATAGGGTGTCTTTTCTGAATTTAGCCGTTCCTTTTATTGTGGTTTATATTGTGTCCTAAGGCTCGACTTTTTGTTTTAAATAGGCGTGAATTAATGTTGCAACTTAGCGTTTCCACTGTGGAATCGTCTTAAAACATGCTCCCTTCATTAGTATTATTTTTCAATATGCCCTGCATTTTCCAAACATATTATTAAGGTGCAGCACGTATAGTTTAACGTGTATTTTTGGTTACATTACGGTCATTGAAAAGTTTTGCCCACTGACGCATATTTTACTGCTTCAAAGGGTGTATTGAAATGTAATAATGGCTGCTGTTTTTTGGGGGAAAAAATAATAAAAGTTGACATCAAACCACATTGTATTCTGTGCGAATGGAAATATTTTCAGGAGCTAAATACCGATGACGAGGTCTGCAAGCATTGAGAGAGTTTGAGAAAAAGGTCTTGTAATTGTTCTATTTTTCCTCCTTTGAAGGAGTACAGACTACTGAGCCTGACTATGCTCCATGGTTTTGGGCGACATGGCCACAGTTGCTTCGTGACAGGTTTTTAACTTTTGAGTCATGAAAGTAGACGCGCACATCGGCTTGTCGATGTACCCTCTAATACAGATGAATGTCAAAGCGATGTTTGGGTATTGGTCGGGGCGTCGATACGGTACACAAGTCGACAACAGGGTTCGTGGTATATTTGTGTGTGTGCTTTCTCCACCCCTTCCCGCAGAGGGCAGTATCAGTGTGTGTGAGTGAAATGTTGCCTGGTCTGTGTATCTCGACACCCAGCTGAAGTCACCAGTGACCAATCGAGACAATTCTTGACGCACGACAAGGCCTGGGATGGGACATCACTCAACTCTCAAAATTCCACCGCAGACTCTAATGTAGTAGGCAGCCAGAAACATCTCTCCGACGAAACAGCAGTGACAACAGCGGTAATTTTACCCCAATGACAAACAACGAATGCACGTTTTTAATTGTGTCTGAGTGAAACGCGCGACGTAGTTTAAAGTGGTAATTAGTGGCGAATTAAAATCAGGCCTCTGATCACACTATGCCGAGACTTGCACCGGCTCTGCGCACGTGACATGCTCGAGCAAGATACCGTGGTGATAGCAACTGAAACTATTGTTCGAAGTTGAATCATGCAGCCGTACGTTGGTCACTGCACGATGTACATCACCCTGGCAGAATAACAAGCCTGCCGCGTGTAATGCTTGTGGGTTTGTCATTGTATTAAAGTCCGCATTGTTTTGTGGTAATGCACACAACGCAGGCAACAGCCAAGCCATAATGTCACTCAGACTTAGTGTCACTCAACGTGCACCCTTAACTGAAAGACGTTAACTGAAAGAAATATACATTGGGCCAAAATGTATTTTAATTATTTTAATGGCAAACAATTGCTGTATAAGTAATAGTATGTCTGAGGCGGATTTGTTTTTTTTTTATCAAAACACAATGACAGTATTAGAATTTTGATTCAAGAAGCGACCCGGCTGCGAGTGTAGCGATTGGAAGGGGGACGCTCTGGCGCGCTCACATGATATCTCGTGTCTCACGTTTAATCACTGAACCGCAGGAGGTTCGTTCGGCCCCTTCTCCAATCACAGCCCGTGTTCAAGCAAGGTTCCCATGCTGCCCTGACCACTGTACGCGACCCTGCCCACCCGTCCCTGCATCCCCCCCCTCCCCCCTTGACCTCTATCCCTAGCTCATCTACCACACGTAGCCATCATCACTCTCATCCTCATCATCTGGGTCTTCCTCCGGTTCCACCTCCACCTCCTTATCTTGCTCTCTCTCCCGCCCGGCCACCTCCATCTTGGTCAAATCCTCGGCTCCTGCTTTGCCAGCCGCTTCTTCGTTTTCTTTCTCGCGCTTGACTTCTTCGTTGGCGTCGACATCGTCGTCGTCGTCGTCATCTTCGTCATCGTCGTCGTCATCCGTCCATTCCGCCACATCCCCGCTGCCCAGGTCACCCGAGCCTTCCACCTCATCCTCCTCTTCCTCATCGGCCGTCACCTCCTCTGTCTTTTTCTCACCTGCAAGTAATTCGCCGAGTGAGAAAATTGCGACGGACAATTTTTGCGCGCAAAGACAATTGCTCTGAAACGCTCGGAATACCGGGAGCTCGTCGATTGCATGATTATCCAGAATTTATTTCATAGCAGGTGTTAAAGCAAATTAAGTTGTGATAAAATCAAATGGGCTCAGACGTGATTGCTAATTGCAGCAAAAGCAAATTACAATTTTGGTTTAAGAAGAGTAATTTTCTTTTTTATCATTGCATCTAAAGGTGCCATACGGTACAAGTAACATGGTTAGGGAAAATCAGAGAGATCTTTTTGAGATCGTTGTTTATGCCCGACTTCTAAGGGTCTAGAAATGGTCAGGATAAGAAGTTTTTTTTTTCTGTTTCATCACAAGTGCTGGATTGATATTGCGGAACACGATTTGTAGCTAGTGGAGTTTCACATATCTCGAAAAAACATCGGGGAAAATACATAAATTACCATTGCAATGGGGTCTTTGATGTCCACATTATCCAACGATAATACAAGTGCAAGCAAAATGCTTTGATAACGTACTTTAGCAACGTACATTGATGTACATCATCAGTGTACATTGAAGATTTCTTCCAAAAGCTGCTCTTTAGGGATAACCGCGTCAATCGCTCCTCCTCTCTCCTTCGCGACATTTCGCCTCTCACGTTGGAGGCATCTTCAGGCGTTCTGTGTGTCAGTCACGTGTATGGCTGCTATTCATATGTACTGATATAGGTTCTATGTATATAGGGCATTCCCTTCTACAGCATCACTCCCTTCTAAGGACAAGGGAAAGAGGCGGGGGGTCATTTGAAAGGGTTCCATTGTCTTGCTCGCATATTAGAATTCACATTAACTTAATCTAGTTATGCTTCTGACTCATAAACCAATTTGTATTTCATGAATACCTGCCCAGTTATCTCAACACGTGGTGGATGTTCTCTCTTAATGTTCATCGTTCAGTGTTTTATAGTTGCTCACAGATGTAACATCTGGCTAACTCTGACAATCAGGCTCTAAAGAAAGCCATGTTTGGTGTAAGGCTAATCAATTTGAAGGACAATGCATATATTATCAAAGCTTTTTGTTTGCATATTTTGCCACAAGTATATGTGGCTTTTGCAAACTAGACACTTCGTGAGAGGTGTCTGTTTTGATGTTTTAAGATCTTGACACATACATAATTGCCAAAAATGGTGAAAACCTTTTCTCTTTTTTACAGATGTACACTGTCAAAATTACCCTCGGTGTTCACTGCCACCAGGTTTGGCTGAGCTTTATTCTGATTTCTTGTTGGTGGGTAATGGTTATTCCTGTCTTGTGAATATCTATTGCTTCACGGGATTAATCTTGGGCCTTTGTGGTGGTATAGCCGTCAGTACACACATCTTGTCACAATCGATTCTGTGTTGTTTATCTACACTGTATGCTGCCGTTGCCGATTTATCCGTATGCAGCAGACACACTGCTGCCTCGTTTCTCTCTTCCTTGTGGCTATGTCTCTTCCTCTTTGCCCGATGTACACTTCTTCACAGCTGTCCCCCTCCCTTCCATTGTCCCTGGAAGGGAGCGATGCCGTAGAAGGGAGTGACTTAACATATTGTACCCACATCAGTGCATATTAATAGGAGTCATACACTTGACTCACACGCAGAACACCTGAAGATGCCTCCAACGTGGGAGGTGAAACGTCGCGAAGGAGAGAGGAGAAACCGACATTGCTATCCCAAAAGAACAGCTCTTTGAAGCAATCGTCATGCATTGAGCCATGAAACCCTACACTAGTTAAGTGCACATTATCATACATTATTAAATAAAAAAAATGTTGCATATTTTGCCACAGTTATGCTTTTTTGTTGTTGCAAACTTGACACTTTGTGCAAGGTATCTATTTAACGTTTTAAGACCTTGACAATTGTTTTATTGCCATGGGTGGCAAACCTCTTCTTGTTGTTTTTTTGTTACAAACATACCACAGTTGGGCTCCCCTTGCGAGCGAGTGTCGGGGACCTCCTTGCCGTACTGGTCCACGCACCAGCACTGGCCCGTGCTGGCGTGGCACTGCTTGGGTCCGTAGTAGCCCTGCTCGTCACACGCGGGGGCGAACGCACCTGCGGCACGAAGCCGCACCGGACGCGTCGATCACCGGGGGGGGGGCAATGGACGAGGTGCGGAGAGGACGGGATTTGACCGGACCGCGGAGACCGCGGAGACCGAATCCGGGCACCGTCGCGAGACGCGGGCGAGAGTGCCGCAAAGGGCGAGACGAGGGCGGGAAACAAGAGTGCGACGAGCGGGCGTGGGCGGTCGAGTGATGCAGCGGGTAACGTCTGCATCTCATACGCAGAGAGCTTAGCCTGACGTGGCTCCATTCTCACCTCGGGCGCCTTTCTGTGTGGCGTTTGTGTGCCTCCCCCCCCGTCCACACCACCCCCCCCCCCCACGTTCTGCGTGGGTTTACTTTGAGTTCTTCAGTTTCCTCCCACAAATAAACAATTAAATAGTTGAAATAACTCGTTCAGTAATTGGCCAATAACTTCATCATTTGGCAAATGTTGGCATCGGCTGGCTGCGCGACTGCATCCCCCCTCCTGCCTCTCTGCTGTTCCCTCGCTGCGCCTCTGTACCCGTGTCTCATCAGTGACTTAGCATGGAATCTGAGCGACGCATTACAAATGGAATGATCAATGGTTTCTAACGAGATGTAAACAATTCCTGAGTATGACTCAACACCGCGGGTGCACGGAGGCGGCAGTGAGTAGCACTGCTTCCTCGCAGCTAGAAAGTCTAAGTTCAATTCCCCGTTCATGTTTTCCCCATGTAAGTGTCGGTTTTCATGAGACACTCTGGTTTGTTCCCAAAATCCAAAGACATGATGCTGCCCAGCTTAATTGGCCTGACTAAATTACCCTAGTGCCTTATGGTGGACTGGCGTTCATCATCGATATAGCCTCGTCTTCCGCCCTTTGTCTGCCAGGATAGCCTCCAGCTCACTGTAACTCTCTGCAGGATAAAGCAGGTACTGATAATAACTGAATGACACAACACCTGACAGTGCGATCATCGTGACAATACTTCGACAATGGCACGTAAGCAGAATGGGGCCACTGCACTGCCGCCCGTGCGAATCATCTTGCGCTAACGATGGCCACACACTGGTCGCGCCGAGCAACTAACTTTGA
>JAZEWT010000012.1:12775001-12788954 GCA_036362905.1 Mordacia mordax
AGCCGATGATACGCTCAGTTTTTTTTGTCTGGGTCCGCAGCGAGCGGCGGATCCACGCCTAGCCTCTTGTGGGTTGTGGACATGGGGAGTCGTGGTTTGCGATGTGGGGCGAGCGTGGGAGAGCGGTTATGGAGATGCGCGCGAGCGTTCAGAGCAGAGTGACGCAGACAGCCAGGAAGGTGCGAGGCAGCGGTGAGCGAGCGGACATCGAGACTAACGGAGAATAAACGAGCGGTGGAGCACGCGGTTTGGAGGTGGGGAGGAGGGTGGTATAATTATGGGGATGTGTAAACCATATGTGTGCCTAACGTATGATGATATATTCCGTTGCAGTCAATTAAAATAAATCTAAACAAAATAAGCAGCGGAATACATTGGAAGCAGGGCCTGGTGAGCATTAGAAAATCGCCACCAGGAGCCTTCCTCGTATAACCTCAGCAATGTGAATGATCTGCGTGTGTTTGACAGATCCATTTCCAAAATGTAATTTCCATTACAAAACATACGCAATGTATCCCTGTTTGCCACATGTGTCTGGATATATGCAAGGGTCCTTCGGTAACGCATTCTCTGAATTTATATTAATGTGAATCGTATGAAGAAAATTAAATTTGATGAATGTGATATTAGTCTCAAATTAATAAACATAAGAGACGCTTAATTTGGGCATTTAGTCTCAATTCCATGCCACACCAGACAGTGCAATGCTCGTCGCATTACTATAACGACTGCATTGTCTTACCCACGAGCTTCTTGCTGTGCTGAAGCTTTTCTTTTTCTGCGTGGCACGGGGGCTCTGCAACGCACGAGAAGAACAACCTATAAACACGGGCCGTGCGTTACACCGGGTCCATTTGTCTGTATTTCCGTGTGCTTCTTGGCACTCGCTGGACGCAAGTCACAAAATGGGACAGCGACACAAAGCATACTGACACGAGAGCCACACGTAAGAGCATTGGGTGCAAGTTTGCCAAAGCTACACCACGACATGCCACGGCACACTGGAGGAAACCCCTAATGGCACATCATCACTCGTGGCCAAAACAAACTAGAGGGAGTGGTGAAAGAATCGCAGCCACACCTGACGCGAGTATAAGACACCACGCACGTACGTACAATAGAAACAAGCACAACATTACCGCCACGGCAGGTATTAGAAAAACTCAACACAACCATGCCGAGCATTGGGCACGGGCCGCGACCGACACTCACGCTGGGCATTGGCACAACACAGCACAGGCACACCAGTTATCAGCAAGGCTCATCGCAGCCGCGCCAGGTTCCGATATAACACATTGCAACCGCGGTGGGCGCTGGCACACCTCACTGGCACAGGCAACGTGTCGGCAACCGCGAAGGTGGGAAACGGGTAGGGAGGAAGGCCGCTCCCCAGCAGCGGTGAAACGCAGGTAAATTAAAATCACCGACGCGCAGCAGCAACAAAACGGCGACAGGCGGCGGGTCCGCTTACTTTGGCGCTGGAAGCAGAAGCACCACTCGTTGTTGGAGAGCAGGCTGTCGCTGTAGGTGTCGCACTCATCCAGGAAGGTGGAGAGGCATGGCTCGTGTCTCTCGGGCGACTCGAGGCCGCCCGCGACCCCGTGGCCTAGCCCCATGGTGCCCAGCTCGCCCTGGTCCAGGAAGAGGTCGCGATTGGAGTCCAAGCGGTTGAACATCCACCCGACGTGGTCGCGGCAGATGGGCAGCATGCTGGTGTCGAAGGCTGCGGGGACGGTGCGGGAGCAACAGAGCCAGCGAGTGGGATGACGATACAGCGGAAACTGGATATAAGCACACCTCGTCTAAGAGAAACATCTCGGAAGTTGCGTGTCTCCTGTGCGGTAGCCACTGGGATCTGCTGGAGAGCATTGGCGAGGGTGGCTTTGAGCATGCCGACGTTTGTTCTCAGCTTTAAATAAGGACAGTGGTCATATTGGCAACAGGCACAGGCATCACACCGATACAAGTACGCTGCTTAGCGTATAAGCACACCTGGCGCAAGAATTGCTTGTATCCAGATGTTATCGCATTTGGAAAGCTCTGGGGGCATACGGTGGAGACAGAGCATGGCTCTCCGCGGCGCTCACGGTGAATCGGCTCTTGGTTAACGGGGCACAGAGTGAAACGCAGGGCGCCCTCGCGAATTCTACAAAGTGCGCCAACAACAGCAACGAGGAGCTGCAGCGATTGGGGATCCATGCTCAGCGCAACGAGAGGGGCGCCGCCGCGCTGCCACATTGTCACAAGGGACAGAACTACTTTCTCAGGTTACCACGAGGGCTCACGTTTGATAGATTACATAATCACCGTCTGCGATAAGGTGTTATTTCCCTGCGCGGAGTGATTAACAACACGTCCATGACGCCACACACTGCAGGCCCCTTCCACGCGGTGGAGTGATATTAAACGTTTGGTGATTAGTGACGGCGGCTGTCATGCGGGTGGCTCAGGGGTTACTTTGCTGTTGTCATTATTGCAATGACACTGCAATCGGCGGGCTGACGCTGTCTGCTAATGCGTCCTTCCTTCATTACGGCTATCATCATCTGTACAACACTATGATGCATAACATTAGCAATTCCACGTGTATTGCATTAAAAAAAATCCAATTTCCTGCTCTATTTGGTTTAATAAGGTTTATCACCTTCAATCACATAAAGCAGCGGGGGGAAATAGCCGTCTTTGTGAAAGTTACTTTCGTATTTTTCTTCCAGTGATTTGTTTGGTGGCATAATTTCCTGCATTTTTTTTAATCTTGTTTAATTATGGCCGTTTAATGCAAAACATGCGCAGGTGTACACGAGAAACAAAGCTACCTTCATTAACACGTGATCGTTTTAAACCAAAGCACGGCTCTCGGTAATGCCATGAAGCGATGCGCTATTATCATCACGTTTATGTAACATGGAAACAGAATGGCAAAATCATCCTGCGAGTGTCTGGCTTACGGGCGGCGCGGTGGCGCACAGCGTGGCGCTGTTGCCTCACAGCAAGAAGGTTCCGGGTTCGGTTCCCCAATCGGGTGCCAAATGTACTAGCGTTATATCCTGGGTATAGCCCCGTCTTGCGCTCTGTGTCTGCCGCGATAAGTTCCATCGACCCGTGACCGTGTACAGGATTAAGCAGGTTTCGATAATGATGATGATGATGGTGTCTGGGTTATAACATGGACATCAGCTCATTTAATGCTGCGTAAAGTGATAAGCTAACAAAGACAACAGCTGGTGGGATATGTGATAGCCAGTGTATGGCATAGTTTATGAATTGTGTTGACAGGGCTTGGTATGTGACGTGTGTCTGCTGGCGGTGGTGAGCAGTGCATTGAAGGTTGGTAGATGATGTAAGGGTGGTGGATGGATTGCGTCGAGGGTGGTAGGTGGTGGATAGAGTTAACGAGTAGCGGGTAGGGTGGAGTGTTAGTACTCGGGGAGGTTGAAAGTGGGTTGTGAATAAGGTAGTTTGTCAAAAGTAGGTGGTCTGGGGAGTGGGTAGTGCAGAGGCAGCTTTGTATGTGTTGAGGAATATACGAGAGAGAGAGAGAGTGGCATTTCTCTTGACTGCGGGTTCAACTACAAACACTGAAAGATCTGAGCTCAGCACACTCAACAAAACCCACACTCATTTTTCACATTTTCACGGCATGCAAACCAAAAGGGGAAGCACATTAACAAAGATGTTGAAAAGTAAAGATGTATAACATCTGAAAGATTGTTACGAAAGGGAAGTGAGCAGGTTATGCGTTGCCCTTAATTTAATTCCTTTACAACACTCAGTTTTGCTTTATATACAGACTGGTAATTTCTTCTCGAAGAGAATGTGAAGCTTTGTTTTGTACGGCTTGAAATTAATCTCAGCCTAGGTGGAAATGTGATTCTGTGCTTTTGTGTGACTTTCGAGTGAATAATAATAATAATCATCTCCACGTGGCAGCTATTGGAATTTTAGGTCAATGAGCCATCACGAAAACAATTAAAACGTAATCAAGGAAAGAAAGATGCTGGCGTTCACATCACCGAGCGGGCAACAAACCAACCCGTATAGCGCATTAAATACAGATTCATTTAGATTTAGTTATTAAATGTTAATGTTGCGTCGTAGCCCTCCCGTGCGAAGTCATGATGTTGTTTATGTGCTTGTTCCCACTTGTGCGAGTGCAGCATTGCAGGCATCGTGATTTAATTCATCTCATCTCATGTCATTGTCTGAAACCGCTTAGTCCTATACAGGGTCACGGTGAGCCGGAGTCTATCCCGGCAGACACAGGGCGCAAGGCAAGGATATACCGACGATGGGACGCCAGTCCATCGCCGGGCACTGCGGGGCAATTTAGCCTGCGAGCCAATTAACCTATGCTTTTTTGGACTGTGGGAGGAAACCGGAGTGCCCGGCGAAAACCCACGCGGACACGGGGAGAGCATGCAAACTCCACACAGAAAGGCACCCGAGCCGAGAGATTCGAAGCCGGGACCTTCTTGCTGTGAGGCGACAGCGCTAACCACTGGGCTACCGTGCCGCCTTCGTGATTAAATTATGAATTGAATACCCATTGCAGGTATTAGGTGCGGTTTATATTTCCTCGTCTGCACTCGGCCGACACCAGTTCAAACGTGCAAATGAGACTATCCTGTCCTGTTGTGTTCTCACCTCGTTTAACAGCCCATGGAAACATGTTATCCCTGCATGAAGCGCTCTTGCACACGAGGAACACACTCCTTAGAGCTCTGAACTCGCAATCAGAAGGTCTCGAGTTCAAATCACATTCTGAAATTGACTCAGTCCATCATGTAATGATGCAGGGTTTCACGGCTCGATGCATGATGATTGCTTCGAAAAGCTGCTCTCTCAGTCTATCACCTCTACAGACTCAATAAAAGAAGTACTACTTTGTGTCAAGTTAAGAGTGATTTCTTTATGGAGAGACCGGTCATTCTTGATAGGAGTGGGTGGTCCACAACGTTGGCTCAGTGCCAACGACCGAGATGAAGGCCACTCCACGGCTACTCTGAAAATAAAGAGGCTTTGACACTCCATTGAATGTGCGGGCAGAAATGGAGACGCTTCATTCCGTGCAACGTGAGACCCGTGCCAACTCTACTACGCCACTGTTTGTTGTGACACCCTTGCCCAAACATTCGCCCGCCCTTGTTGGTCTGGGATTAAATTCCCACCCCCCTCCTCCTACTCCCCACCACCCCCACACTTCCTCCTCTACCCCCAATCCCTCCACACCCAGGCGCTCACCGGTGGGGTCCGTGGGCTGCGCGCGGCTCCCGGCGTCCCTCGCTGCATTCACGACAGCTCGCTGGTGCAGAACTCGGAACCAGTCCTTGAGGCGCGACGCCATGTCGGTCAGCTCACGGTCCGAGCAGACGTCTGGTCGCGGCAGAGAGAAGTTGTTTGTGGGGAGGAGGAGGCAGAGGACGAGGAAGAGGAGAAGGAGGAGGACACGGCTCCACTCACAGTGGCCCGCGGGGTCAGATATATGAACTGCAACCAGTGAGACACTGGGTTTGAATCCGGGTTTCAGCAGCAAGGAATAAATTGTGCAGCGCATCTCAGTTACAAACTGCAAGAGAACTCAGCCTATTACATTTGATTTAGATGCTAGTTTGGGATATATATGAATGTTATTGTTGTTGATTTGCCGTTCGTATGCCGCTGTTGTTGCTGACATGCCGTTCTCTTCATACTTCTGTGTAGCGCTTTGTGACCCTCTGGTGAAAAGCGCTCTGGAAGTGCGATTATATTTCACTTCTTAGACTGAAGGAACACACTAAGTTAAATGAGCACATGATAAAAACCTCCAAGGTAGTGCGTGAGTGTGTGTGTATGTGAAAAGGTGCACCACCACCCAGTGTGGACGATATGTAGCTCACGGGACCTCGGAATTAGTTCTGTGATGTCTTCGTGTAGACTGTAGAAGGTATGTTTAAACACTATGGGTGCTCAGCTCCTCTTTGCGAGCATTCCAAACGGAAGTTTTTTTTTCTCTCCCCATCGTATCGCAAATGATAGTGGAAGTGGAATGTCATGGAAAGACGAAAAAATAAAGAGCCACTGAAAACAAGCCAGGTTTTAAAATCTTTGCGGTTCCAAGGCACGTAATAGTGAAATGCTCGTCATACGTGTCCACAGCCAGAGTTTGGCGTCGCGCAAAGTTAACGTCGATCTGTCATTCGTTAATGGCCTCCTGCAGTACAGAGGCTCAACCTGTTGTTAAGTCAATGACCTTTGACCTTTCGAGGTTGCGTTACATATCGAAATCGACCAGAGCCCAACAAAGCCAGAAGCTGTGAGATTCAATTTATCCGGTGTCGAATTTGAAATGTTTAAATCGCACTTCAAAAGGTAGCCGAGGAGAAATATACGCCAACACTTCACCTTCAATAACGAAGGCCGTTGCCTGGTTCATACGTGGTATGTGTTAGTATGTGAGATGTGTTAATGGACCTTCCGTTTGACCGGATAGAGGGGCATAAACGGGCGCGACGCGGACTGGAGAAGACACGGACCGATGTGGCACGGGAGGACCTGGAGCGCAGTGAACTTGCTGTGGACTGGTACCAGCGGTGTTAAGATCGACCTCTGTGGAGGAGGATCGTGAAGGACGTTACGAGACAGTTGGAGGCGGTCGCCCTCCAACAACAGCGGAGAGCAGAGGGACGACGCTTACGGCAACGAGCGGAGCGCCGGGCGGCTAAAACGCAGAAGGTTGGCAGAGTAGGGAGCACGGGTGGTGCATCTGCCAGTCATCTCAGTCAGGCAGCCCATAACACCTGGGTCTATCCCTAACCTGTCGGCGAGCCTTCGACAATTCACGTGACCTCAAGGTGCACCTGGCCTGGCAAAAGCGCTGCTGAATAGCGGTTGTTGTTATTGTTGTTGTTGATATGTTAATGTTATGCGTATGAACAGGTGCTTATACTTTGAGTGGGTATCTGATGAATATAGGGAGCGTTGGAGTTGAGTGGTGCATCCAATAAGCTATGACCTCAGTGAACGAAGTTCGATTCATAAGCTATACCTGAAACAGTTATTGGCCTCCCCTAGGTAAACTCAGCCATGAATGAATACCTGATGCTGTGTGAAAACAGCATGACCGGGAATACAAAGGCGGTCGGGGTGTGTCACCAACGACATTACCGACTCCTGCGTCATGCCAGCCATCGACAGTGTTCAACGCTGGCACAGGATGCCTGGACAGAGTATGCAGGCCACACGGTTGATTTTTGTCTTTGGGCGATTATAAACGATTGTGCATGTCAGCGCGTGTGTGTGTCAGTGGCAGTGGTGGATCCCGAGTTCGAATCCCGCTCACGGGACCCGAGTTTGAATCCCACTGACGGCCTACACCAGTGACGATTTTCTGACCCAGGTTCTGGGCCTCCCCTAGGTCAGCCTCAAGTACATAGTCTCTGAGCTCATTGTCAGACACCACTTAGTTCTGTACTGGGTCGCGGTGAGCCGGAGCCTGAACCGCAAGACACAGGGCGCAAGGCAGGGATATACCCACGATGGGACGCCAGTCCATCACCGGGCACTGCGGGCAATTTAGTCTGCAAGCCAATAAACCTATGCAGCAGCATGTGTGGGAGCAAACCGGAGCGAAAACCCACGCGGACACGGGGAGAACATGCAAACTCCACACAGAAAAGCACCCGAGCCGAGAATCGAACCCTGAACCTTCTTGCTGTGAGGCGACAGCCCTACCCGGTGGGGCACCGTGCCTCCCTCAAGTAAATAGTGCGGTATGTAAACATTGTCACTGGTGAAACAAAGGCGGCCGGGCATGGTGCTGGTCACCAACTTCCTCGCGTGCCGTGTCGACCTTAACAGGTGTTTGCTAAGGGCACTTGACCCCACGGTCTGTTCAGACTACACCGGGGAATCTCACTGTCACGTTTAATGTCGCGTGGCAGGTAATGAAAAAGAGATTCGGATCAAATGCCCGAGGAATGACTTCTATTCAGAGCAACCAATTTGATAGCCATTACTTCATCCCTGCTGCGAGCCAAATTAGTGTCACGCGATTTCAATCGAGAGGCCGACCTGACACGTACCACGCTCCATTTGCTCGCTCTCTGTTTGTTTAACCTCTCCGCAACAAACACGTCCTTCCGCTTGGCATCAATTAAAATCAATTATGTATGTAAGTAACAAAACGACACGCCTTCACATAGCGGGATGTGCCAAGCGCATCATAAGACATGCGGCTCCACGCTAGGCAAATAAGCATAATCGCGTTAATCTGCAAAACGGTGAGCGCTGTAGAGGTGTCCGCATGTCCGCATGTCTGTATTCTAACCGCTGCTCCGAGAGCACTTGAAAATCCGGCCGGTTTATTCTGCACCGCTGAGCGAACTGTTCTCAAACCTGCTGTAACCGAAAGCGTGTGGAGCAGTAAATTGATAAATTCTCACGGATGAGATTCACACGAGGAAGCGGGAAGTGCCCAATGGCAGCCGACATCATTTTATCCCTTCCTTCGTTTGTTTAACACTTATTTTTATCGCTTATTTTTAAAAATGCTCATCTCTAGATTAATGCCATTATTTGACTTTCAATTAAACTGCTGCGATGTTGTTGTTGCTGACACGCCGTTCTCTCCACAGCTTACATTTGTAACACAAAACAAACACAAAAAATGTTATTGTTGTTAATTTGAAGTTCATACGTCGTTGTTGTTGTTGCTGACATGAAATGCTCTCCGCAGCTCTGTGCAGCGCTTTGTGACCCCCGGGTGAAAAGCGCTTTAGAAGCGCAATTATTGTTATTACCCTCAAATGCTTGGCAGGTTGGCGTTGGCTAACCGCGTGGTTTGACTCCCTCCTCCTCCCCCCGCCGGTTACCTCGCGTCTCTGCGTCATTCTCTCTTCGAATAAATACCTTGGAAACTGAACGAATGTGTGCCGCGCGTAATGAGTTGTATTTAAATATTATTATTATTATTATCTTGAAGGACGCTCAAGCTGAGCGAGGCTGTGCATGTTATTGTCTCTCAAGCTCGCCAGCATTGCGCGCAGCGCCACGCGTGATGAACGCCGCTGCCGCTGGGGTTGAGGTCATTTTCCCACCATGGCCCGTATCCAGGTGAATCGTCTCCAAGTGAACCCCACCCAAGTGAACGGTAACCATCTGGACAGCATCCGCGTAAACGCGTGCGGACCGCGCCAGTCGCTGGCAGCTTCGTCTGGGTGGCGGGTAATGCCCTCGGTACATATTGATCGATCTCAGACCAGACCTCAACATCACATCTTCTTATAAAAGTGTGACCGCTACAGGCCGGATTGAGATCATTGTATTGTACTGAGGGCGGCGCGGTGGCGCAGTGGTTAGCGCTGACGCCTCACAGCAAGAAGGTCCCGGGTTCGAGTCTCTCGGCTCCGGTGCCTTTCTGTGTGGAGTTTGCATGCTCTCCCCGTGTCCGCGTGGGTTTTCGCCGGGTACTCCGGTTTCCTCCCACAGTCCAAAAGCATGCTCCTGGATAGGTTGATTGGCTCGCAGACTAAAAAAATTGTCCCGCAATGCCCGGCGATGGACCGGCGTCCCGTCGTCGGGTGTATTCCTGCCTTACGCCCTATGTTTCCGGGATAGGCTCCGCTTCACCGTGACCCTATATAGGATGAGATGAGATTGTACTGACGGAGGTTTGCATGGCTCGATGTATGACGATTGCTTCCCAAAGCTGTTCTTTCAGGTTAGCCGTGTCGAGCGCTCCCACTCTCTCCATCCTCAGACGTACCGAGACTGTCTCAGTTCATCTGTGGATGCTTCCAACGTTGCAAGCGAAATGTCGAGAAGGAGAGCGGGGGAGCGCTCGACCCAGCTCTCCCGAAAAGGCAGCGTTAGAAAGCAATCGTGACCTGTATATAGTCCATAATGCGTAGTTTAGGAATGTCTCATTCGCAGTGCAAATCACTTAATTACCGAATGATTATCTCAATAGACGTTCGGCTGTGTCAACTCGAGTCTCACTGCGTGGGAGGTGCAGTATGAATATTACACGACGACGAAAATGATGATTTTGTGACCAAGCAGCTGATACACATCGCCCCGGAAATGTCCCGCATTGCCGGTGACGGATAAGGCACGAGGTGCTCTATTGGCAGACCGGTCTAGCGCCCTGCTTCACAGCATCCCGCCACCGTGCACCCAACCGCCTCGTTCTCACCGCGAGCGCCATCTGAACCGCGCGCGGTCGCGCTAGAGCGAAACGTGTTAAAACATCGTCACCCGGGGGTGAAGGGGGAACGGTCAGTTGTTTAATTTGGTGTTGGGTTCATATCGACGTGAGACGACACGGAGGAAGCTGATCATTCAGCTCCCAGCAGCAAACATGACCTCAACCCCGAACTCTTCGCAGAGTCTATTATATTCATCGGGCCCCTGCGCGGCTCTGCGATCATTAATTTGCAACGGAAGCACAACTCGTCCGCCGCGAAGGCCATCCCAACATTCAATATTTCAGCTCGAGGCGCAGGGAAAAGCGTGTGCATTATTAATCAAAGCTCACTTACTTTCCTGATTAGTTCTCCCGCGATTGTATGACTTGATGTTTACTCAAATACCCCCCTAATAATTTACCCGTTCGTTTCGCACCACATGATTAAGTGACGACGAAGAACTGGGATAAAAAAAGCCTCTCGCCGTGGTTCGTGACACGCGAGAGAAACGGAACGGATGAAAATGATAATATTTGCATTTCTAAAGCGCCTTTCACCCGAGGGTCACAAAGCGCTGAAAAGAGGCGGCTGCAATGCTCAGTGACAAGCCCCAAACACAAAGGCCAGAGTGGCGTTTGTGGTTAATGCGTCGCAGATAGAGCGGTAAATGCCGACCTCCCGTGTTCAGACGTGAGTTAGTCAGTTGCGGAAATTCCATATTCATATGGTGTGGCTGCGGTTTTTTTTCCAAACAACCGCTGTGACGCTCCCATGTGGCGGATTTCATTTCCATTTCGAACGCTGGGGCGACCCCCCCCCAACCCCCCTCCAACCCAAAAATGTAACTCACAACAATTTCAATTTCAGAGCTCCTGAATTCGTCCAGAAATATTAAACAGTGCCTATATTTAACCCCGTGCGAGCAAAAGTCGACAATTTGTAGCACACCTGCCTGCATTAATAAATGTAATATAAGCAAATATCAAAGTCCGGAGCCGCCCTCACTGCTCAAAGAAGGTTTGCACACGGGCAGACCTGTGCGCATCAATATTTTCAGCTATAAATTTAAACGGTACATAAGGTTTGCAAGGAAGGAAATCAACAGCAAAAATGGGATAATGGCAGGACGGCAGTGCAATAATAACCGTGAAAAAAATGTGATTCTTTTTTTTTTGCTGAATATGTTTGAAGCTCATAAACAAGGGAACACAGTCATAGGCCAGGGTTAGGTGACTTCGCTTGCACGACATTAACCAGCCCTTCTTTTTTTTTTAAAGCAGCGCTTCAGTTTAGCCGCGCGTGACATGGATATAAAGCACACTTGTATTTATCGACAGTGACTCACAGCAACATCGGCAATGACTCACAATGGCCCTGCGCATAGAATGACACTGTATAAGGGGAAATTGTACAATTGTTAAGGAAACCCTTTGATCCACGGTTCCAGCGTGCGCGGCGTTTGTTGTCGCTGCAAAATTTGCGGCGGAAGGCGACAATCATCACTCAGCGGCGGCGCGACACAGAGAGTGCAGCGAGTGAGATACGCTACCCCCGTGGCGACACCTTGATTCATGCCCCCCCCCCAAGACAAGAAAAACAGCCACGGAAATAAAACAAAAGCAATGCCTGACGATGTTTATCATAACCAAAGGCCACGTGGCTCGCCTCTCACAATCAGCCGGTCCCGCTCTCGGTCCGCTTGCTCTCGGAATCCCAACCGAGGTTTGTAATGGCAGCCCGGGTGCATGGTGGGAATATGGACTGCGTAGAAGATGGCAGGTGGAGTTGAGCTGTGACATCGGGTCGTCTGAGTAAGTGGTCACGAATACGTGTCGGTGCGAATACCTGACTAAATGTGTTTTATTAAAAAAAAAACATGTTGGAGAGGGGGGGGGGAAGTATTTGTTCGCACATGTGCCGCTGGAAGAGAAGTCACGAGTGCGTCTCTGGTGATGTCGTTGACTTCATCAGCCGAGTCGTACTGGGGGCGTGGCTTTAGCGGGGTTTCCTGCTTTCACAAGGCAGCATGTGGGAGCGCCGACCGAATTTTAAAGCGACCCGCGTAATTGATGACCAAAGAGCGGCCGGTTGCAATGCTTTTTTTGTTGTTGTTGCAGCCGTTCGACTCAATAGATGAACCGTCCTGGCAACACTCGAGGACGATTCCTGGCATGTGACCGATGCGGCGGCGCCGCAACCGTAACCCGGAGCGCGAACATCGCGCGTAGCGTCACGGGCGCCTAACGTCGCGACGGGCGCCGCGTGCGTGCGCCGGGTCCCAAAGAGCGATTTTCCTCGTCTCTGGAGCGCAGCAAAGCTGGCTCGACTCAAGGTCAATCACTCATTATGATACCGGTGGTGACTTTTTCAATGACGTGGAACAATTCCACCATCATTAGGCAATTACCTGGTGAGCGCGGCTACAAGGGATTGCTAATCAAAGAGTTATTTTTGTTTGACCTTATTATGTGTCCGATGCCCCAGGTTGCCACGAATTAAAATATGAACATTTTTTTTATCACCATAATGCACCGTGCGAAACTTGCCTCTCTCAAGTTTAAATTGTTCAACTCTTCACTAGTAAAAAAATTGGCTTTCCTTGCACCTGCTTCATTCAAGCCATCACCTCTGAATATATAATTTAGCATCACACATTCCAGGCACGTGCTCTCTCCACCTTAATTTGCCTTGTGCTGCCCGCTCTGAGACACTGCGACGTAATTGCTTCATTAGTCATCCTTACTTGCCACTACGTGCTAGCACATCAGGCCATATCTACTCATTTCAGCTTCCCCCTCAAACAACACTAACGGGCACGTTCAGTGTAACTTCGGACCGCCGGCTGTAATTTAACCGCGCGCCAAACCGGGGCCTCGGTGTCACCGTGACTTACAGCGGGCCGCGAGAGCCCGGTGATGGATTCATCAGAGGCCCAGGAACGAAATCACATTGATTAGTGGAGTCTTTCATCTCGCCTAATGGCTTTCCTGCTCACTGCCCCTGCTTTCGGTCACAAACGGGCGATAGTGAGCAAAAATGTTCGAAATGAGAAAGGACCGCTCGGACCATCGAGCCGCCTGCACGGCGAATCGGAAGATGGATGAACGCACCGCGCACAGCCTCCCAACCGCAAACGGCATTCCCAGTAACCGCAGGGAGTGATGAGATTCATCACAATGTACCGTGCGGAGCTGCCACCGTTGTGAGCAGCGGAGACGGAATGGAAAATCACTCCATTCTGATCAACGACCAAACTGCGCACAATAGCGAGGGACTCACTGTTGGACAACACTGCCCGGATGATTTGCAAGTCAGGAAATTGGATGGCGGTGTCACGGTGGTGATACATTGAGCAGCCCAGGCGCAGGTGTTCGGCTGCTCATGAGCTCTGCCACATCATCGACGCCCCATCAAGGCAACTCAGAGCCACACATAGCAATGGATAGTCACGGGTGGCAATGGACAGGCTTTTGATGATAAGAGAAGTGACGGGGTAGGGAAGTGAGGGACGCAGCGGTGGGGCGTGGAGAGTGGAGAGGCAGAGTGGAGCCACTTGCACTGTGGTGAGAAGTAGGATGGTGAGGATTAGGATGGCGAGCAACAGACTGGTGAAGAGTGCGTGGTATGAGAGAAAAGGTAACGTTGGTTAGCGTAGTGAGGACCATTCAGACTGATTTAGTGGTGAGGAGTTGAGATTGGTCCCGGCGATGGACTGGCGTCCCGTCGTCGGGTGTATTCCTGCCTTACGCCCTGTGTTTCCGGGATAGGCTCCGGCTCACCGTGACCCTAT
>JAZEWT010000012.1:12788971-12799142 GCA_036362905.1 Mordacia mordax
GGGGGGGGTTCTGACGATAGTCTATGGGGTGCAGAGGTGGCGTTGATGTCGCCTCACCTTTGCCGCTTGTACCCGGGGTGCTGTTCTCCGTGTGGCATGGGCACGAGGTGGCACACTTCACCGCGATTTGCTTTCCGGTCAAACACGCCTGGTACTCCAGCTTGCACTGAAACGAGAGCAGTCAGACAAACACCACGCAGCGGTTCGCATTTACTTTCTTTAGCGCCCTACTCCCCAAGGCACGGCGTCTAACTGGAGAAACGATCAGAATGAAGATTTGTATTGAGCGCTTAAAATGCTACCGCATCTTAAAAGCAATTGCAACCTCCCCCCGCACCCTTCTCCCCCCAAAACGAAAGAGACATTCTTGAGAGTGGAGTGACATGTTTCTTAATGGCAACAAAATCCTTAAAAAGCTAAGATCAGCTACTCCATGATGACACTTTAGCGATCACTTTAGCGATGTCAGTGATTTCAGACTGAAAATTATTTCATGCCAATGCTGACATCACTTCAGCACTTACGGAGGCCGTGGCTATGGTTTTAAACGTTTACATGTTTTGATAATGAAACTTTAAACTCATGTCGGACAGCTCTCTATGGTTATTAGACTTGTCCGTTAAAGCATCGCGAGACTCTTACGCTATTTTTATAATATGTAATAGATCACGTATTAGACTATGAACCAAGTCACCAGCAACCAATTCCTGGTCATCATGATTAACAGCAGCGAGTGATGCCTGAACCGTCCTAGGACCAGCACGGTGAGGTATGGTCAAATAGCCCCCAACTTCGTAGAATATGCTCCGATGCCCCCCCTCCCCCCCGATCACACGATCGTAGCGTAGAACAGGCGGTTTGAGAGGAAGACAGCAGCGTCTGGGGCGGCGCGGTGGCCCAGTGGTTAGCGCTGACGCCTCACAGCAAGAAGGTCCCGGGTTCGAATCTCTCGGCTCTGGTGCCTTTCTGTGTGGAGTTTGCATGCTCTCCCCGTGTCCGCGTGGGTTTTCGCCGGGCACTCCGGTTTCCTCCCACAGTTCAAAAGCATGCTCCTGGATAGGTTGATTGGCTCGCAGACTAAAATTGTCCCGCAATGCCCGGCGATGGACTGGCGTCCCGTCGTCGGGTGTATTCCTGCCTTACGCCCTGTGTTTCCGGGATAGGCTCCGGCTCACCGTGACCCTAGATAGGATTAAGCGGTTTCAGATAATGAGATGAGACGGCAGCGTCTGCACCTTTCCCTTTGCCTCCATTCACGTCGCCACACGTGGCCGCCTGCGCTGGTATCTGCTGCTCAAGGGCTCACACCGAAATCTCGGCCGCGTACAGTTCGGTCACAGCGGAGGTCAGCGGCACCCGCTGCAAGGTTTGTGTCATGCGAGTCACGCCGCATAAATTGAGAAATATCGACTGCCTCCACCCCCCCCTCCCCCAGAGCCATACAAACCATTTCCTACGACCGATTTAAAAGCTCTCTGCGAGATCAGTGATTTTCCTGGGTGGAATATATTTCGTCTAAAGTGAATATTGCTCGTGGTCCTGAGTGGGCACTTAAACTAATTGGAGCTGTTGAGTTGGCACCGCTGCCACCCTCTGAGAGCGAGCGGCGATCAGTGTAAGTGCACGGTTCTCACCAGAGCCTCCCCGCAACCTTTCCAGCCAAGTCTTCCAAGGCACGGTTTTTGTGCGTTTAATAAGAAGTGATAAATTAAATTCTACCTTTGCATACATTATGTTATCACTAAAATTACTAAATATGTTAATTGAGCTGGAGGAGGCTTTTAAGCGGATTAAAAACGACATATCAACGCAATTAAGTTTAATTTGCCATTTTCAATGATGGCAACGATGCGTCAGACATCGTGAGAAATGGCACCTACCCAAGAGGGCAGAGCAGCGCGCAGAGATTCACCGCGGGATTTAATAAGATCTGGAAACTGAACAAAGTGATTCGGAGCGCATGCCATAGTTTCCGAAGCTTCGGCGTGAAAGAGATAAACACCTTGAGAGCGTGCGACTGAACGTCTGGGCCGCTTGACTTTGGAGCTTCGTAAGAGAGAAAAGCGAGAGAGATCAACGCTGCAATTCGGTGCTCTGGCACGACGAGATCAACAAGAACGAATTGGGGGAGGTGGCAGCAGACCGCTCGACTTAGCGTCATCAGGTATCCCGCGGAGAATCAGCGACTCAGCAATGAGGCAGCCTGGAGGCTCCTGCAGAAGGAGAAGGAATCAAACCCGGGACTCCACCCCCACTAGCTCTGCCAATGCTTGTGACTCCAGAATTGCATTTCTTAACGACCTCGAAATCCGTAAGTCCAACCGAAGTCATCCTTGACTGCGCTCGATCGCCGACGGAACTGCTGGCGCTGATCTTCACTGCTTCCTTCATCTCATGAAACTTGACAGCGGTGTCAGGAGGACCAGGACACACAGCCGGGTTGTTATCATAAAGCAATCATCATTACCCTGTTTCATTTATCAGTACATTTAAGCATGTCACGCATTTACGTCAGATAAACATCAAGGTATGTCTATGTCTGTCTATCGATATATATCGCACGTGTATCCACCAGATACCGCCAGGCTGCTCGCGATCAGATGGTCCCGAGTTCAAATCCTGATTGGGGTCTTGACTCAGCCCATCAACTTTCTGGGGTCGATAAAATGAGTGCCACTTTGTGGGGAAGTGAGCAGTGGTAATCATATGGAGAAATTTCACACCCGTCGTGAAGTGTTATATCTAAGCCACTGCCTCGTGGCTTTAAACTGGAGGAAATGAGCAGCAATGCTTCAACGCTAATCAGAGCAAAAAATCACGTTTAACCTGACAGAGCAGTTAAGGATGCCTCCAACGTGGGAAGGAAAACATCTTGAAGGAAAGAGAGGGAACGATTGACACAGCTATCCCGAAAGCAGCGCTTTGGAAATGGATTCTCGGAACACAAGCTGTTAGGTTGTTTTTTTCTTCTCTAACCCAGCGATGATGATGTTGTTGTACCGACAATGAAGAGCAACTATTAGAGATTCAGTTCTAAGTAATATAGCCATTAGCTGGGAGAGTAGGCGAAATGCGAGATACATCCATTGATCCACCCACCCATGCACTCACGCACTCACCCACTCGTTCACCCACCCGCTCACTCTCCCACTCACCAACCCTTCAATGTGTATTTGCAGCAGTGCAAAGTTCTGTGGTTCATACTTTGTTAGTCGTACTCTGCGGTCGCATACAGAGAATATAACCCTTTGCTCTGATAAGGTTAACGCCTAACCCAGTGATTCTCGATTACAGCCTCTTCACTTTTACCAATCGCTGCTATTCAAATGCAAATGAGGCCACTTTGCACGACCGCATGCGGCCTGATCTTTGGTAATCACGGAGACCATGGGGGAGCCGCCGGGACTGGAGCCAAGGTACTCTGCTCGCACCCGGCACTTAGAGATTTCTGGGAGCTGCTCTCGAGCAATGAGTTCACGAGAGAACCTTGATGGGATAGAGAGAGAAAAAAATAAACTCCGCACCCAATCATCACCGGTCATGAGAATTAATGGAGGGCACCTCGAAAATATATTTGCTGCCATCGCTGTTAAATTGTTGAGGTTGTGGGCAATAATAATAATAATATGTGTGTGTAATTTTACTTAAGTTATTCTGATGTTGTTGCTGATATTCCATTCTCTCCACAGCTCTGTGCAGCGCTTTGTGACCCTCGGGTGAAAGGCGCTTTAGAAATGCAAACATTATTTTTATAACCGTATCGTACATTAGCGTGACCGTGTGGGGAACCGTGAGGCAGTGGTTAGTTGGTGGTACTACCAACACGACCACCTGAGTTCGATTCCCAACCCTAAGTCTTGGTTATCCACTTGGTCAACTCAGCCTTAAATGAATACCTGGTATGCTGCGTGAACATCAGCACTAGGAGTGGGATCAAGGCGCCTGGGCGTGATGACCACTCCCACTCCTTTGTACACGTGCCAGCCTTTAATAGGCGCTCACTAACAGCTCGGTGATGTAATTACGTATTAATTCTTACAGCTCGCGTTACATGCATCAAAACAGTATCAGTACCCACTTAATCATGTACAGGATCGTGGGGGACCTGAGCCTATCCCTGCAGACATCGGGTGCAAGGCGGGGCTATACCTAGAATGTGACGCCAGTCACATCGCAAGGCACTGGGGGCAATTTACTCAGCCAGCCAATTGACCGAAGCAGCCGCGTGTCCTTGGACGTTAGGAGGAAACCGGAGTACTGGGCGAAAGCCCACTCGGACACGGGAATAGAGCGAACTCGTAAAACTCCACACAGCGCGTCATCCGAGGTGGGAACCGAATCCAGGACCTTCCTGATGATGAGGCAGCAGCGCTAATCACTGTGCCATCGCACCGCCATGCATCAAAGCAAATTTGTAAAAATCGGCGTTTTCTCAAATTTGTTGAAAGGTATATAATAAACGTGACCTTCTCCAGCCACTAGAGACCGCTATATCCACCACCGCGAGAATTTGTTCCTAAGAGCGTTCCGACACTAAGGAGAGAGGTTGGTTGAGAGGTGCGAACGGTCAATAGGGCCACCCCTTCAAGGAGAGAGGAGGATCTCTGCTCAGGGCTATCACGAAAGAGCCAGCTCTTAACAGCGATTCTCTCACGGCGAGCCGTAAACAAACCTACAATCAATACATTCGCCCTAATGCAAGAGATAAATAAACGATAATCGAGTGGATTTGTGACTAATGATTGAATCGCAAGGCAAGGGGGGGGGGTAATCGTTGCTAGACTCATACTAACAGGGTTTGCTCAGGCAGTCTGTTACCCGAAATAAACAACCAGTGCTTCTGTCGTGTGTGCACGCGTGCACACATGCGTACATGAATGAAATCCTTCACGCACACCATTTGTTATTGCACGGCTGTGAGTCGACCCTTATCTCCAAGATGGTTGTCTCCGCCGTAATCGTATAGCGGCAGGAGACACGTTCTTTGGACAATGCATCACTGGCACGGCCGCATGTGTTCGGAATGGCCAATTTCACCCTGTCCGGTGAAAACTTGCGGAAAATTGGTGCCGCCTTCACGGCAGAGGCGCAAGGTTTTGTGCGGATGAAGTGGAGTGATTAAAAGCTCAGCGGTGAAACAATCCGACCCCTTCCCCTGCCGTGATGCCCTCTCCAGCATCCAATGTCTCGCCATCGGCCAGCAGCTGATTGTCTCAATGTTCTAAATATTGACGCAGGTTTTCACGGCTCGATGCGTGATGGTTGATTTCTAAAGGTGTTGTTTTTCGGGATAGCCGTGTCGAGTGCTTCTCCTCCCGAGCGACGTCCCACCCCCCCCCCCACGTTGGAGCACGGTCTCAGCAGTACGCCTGAAGATGTCTCCATGTCGTCGCTCCATACGGCGATCACAAAACAACACGTTTGGACATTGTAAAGCAACCATCAATGTTAAAAGTCATTTATCGGCTTATCGCAATGGAAGTTTGCATTCGGGGCACTTTAATACGAAAATAACAGCAACGTCTTTTATACATTAAAGTCGTTGCCACTAATAATAATACGTGTTTATAATGACAACTTTGCCACAAACAATATTGTTTGATCTGTATTCCTGCATTAGATACATTATTTAATGTTTGTACTTGAAAGCGCGGGGCAAATTCTGGCTGGTTTTTGTCGTGGTAATACGGTATTATAATTGCTGCGTACATGTGTTTTGCAGAGATAAACCGTATGTTTGGTGTGTTTGTGCAAGAGCTTTGCGTTTTGGTTGCTTAACGCATAGATACACAGGCACGGCTGTATTAATCGTCGTTTGTGAAGCGCTCTAGTGGAAGCACACCGATACGCACATTGCACAGGGCAGTGTTCATCCCTTGTGTTTGTGTGCAGAAAAAAAACGCGCGCGTGTGTGTGTAGGGGCAGTGGTGCAGTCGTTAGACTGATTGACTCGGCCTTAAATTTGTACTTGGTGTGTGATGTGAGCAACATCAGCGCTGAGGAGACAAAGGCGGCCATGTGTGGTGTTGGCCATATATCCCCTCGTGTGCCGTGGCGGCCTTTGCTAACGGCACGTGCTCTTTAATAATAATAATAACAATTGCAATTCTGGAGCGCTTTTCATCAGAGGGCCACAAAGTGCTGCACGGAGCTGCGGAGAGAACGACATTTCAACAACAACAACATTTTTTTCATGCTGTTAAGGGCTAAAGTTGGGAACGGTTGCCTTTGCATGCGTGTGCGTGCTAAGTATGAGCTGTGGTTAGAAGGATTCAAGTTTTGGATACTCTGACAAATTCTGATATTTTTTGGGACGTTTCAACTTGTGGGACCATCCACATCGTGGATTACTTTAAAATGTCTCGGTGTCAACTATTGTGATTTCATCCAATGCCACGTGACACCATCTACGGTAACGGGAAAATATGAAGTTATTACATTAGTAGTGCCAGGGCTACTGGGAAGAGCTCTGTCACCGAATTATTACGCGGTTATTACAATAAAAATTATCGCATTGATATATACGTATGTGTGTAATAGGTGCTCACTAACAATCAGGCCCCATGCTTGAACGTATGCATGTCTCTATCATTACATGAGGGCGGTGGCAAGGAAGTTCGCGCAATGAGCTGTGACCCCAGCCACCCCGGTTCGATTCTTGGCCACTGCGCACGTCATTGGTCGGGTGTTTCGTGAAACGGTCTCGGGCCTCCATTGGTATTCGAGGAAAAACGATTAGTAGAGGTAGAATACAAAAAATAAGTCTCTGCACACTGCCGCGTCGCACGTCACATCAGCCTTAACAGGTTGTTGCAAACTGCACAGGTGCGAACATGGTATATATAATTATTTTATTATTAACTTTTTAAAAAATCAAACGCCCTTGACTAAGGTGACTTACATCATTATAGAGGTATGAGGAAACCACAGAGCGGCGAAGGGAAGGCAGCCATGCATACAGCCGGCGCCAACATTTGCCAAACACCGCGTTGTATTATGATGTTATCGGGCAAATAATTCATGAGTTTTGTTTTTTTTTACGTGGGAGGAAACCGGAGAACTCGGGGGAAGTCCACGCAGAACAGGAGGAGAATACAAAAACGCCACAGAGAAAGTCGCCCTAGGCGGAATTCGAAACACCTAGGGCCGTGACTTTCTGTTCGGCGCAGATGTTACCGCTGTGCCACCTTGCCGCCCACTCGTCTAAATGGGGTAGTTGTACCTCTTGGTGGGAATGGCAGTGACTGTGGTGATGGTATAATATTAGTTCCCCGGCTCTGCAATTTACGGAACCCAACGGGTTCGGAAAGAGCGAAGGCTTAAAATGTGAAATAAGTATCACCTCTTGAGTGGCGAGATGTTCCCGGCGAGGTGGCGAGACAAAGGCAAATAGAGATGGGTCGCCCACCCCCATTAAAACCACTCCGGCACTAAAGGGACAGCGTTCTATTTTTTTTTACATGTGAAACGTCTGGCTGTGTGGTAAAGAAAATATATTAAGTTCATTCAGTTTCAAAAGTACTCATTGAGCGGCACGGTGGCACAGTGAGTAGCACTGCTGCCTCACAGCAAGAAGGTTCCCGTTCGGTTCCTGGCTCGGATGTCTTTATGTGTGGAGTTTGCATGTTCTCTCTCGCCGTGTCTGCGTGGGATTTCGCCTGGTACTCCGGTTTCCTCCTACCGTTCAAAGAAACACGCTGCTGCCTGGATGAATTGGCCTGCTGAGTAAATTGCTCCAGGTGCCCTGCGATGTACTGGCATCACACCCCCGGGTATAGCCTCGCCTTACGTCCTCGGTCTGCCGGAATAGGCTCCAGTCCCCCGCGACCCTGTAGAAGATTAAGCGGATACTGGGATTGACTGACAGTCTAAGAGAGATAGTTGCGAGGAAACCGCAGAGAGGCGAGGAGGAGGAAGCCGGCGCCAGCATTTGTCACACTGCTTCCTAATATATTACGATATTATCAGCAAATTAATCAATTAATATTGTTTGGTACGGGAAGAGACTGGAGAACTCGGACGAAACCAATGACGAAACACACAAACGTCGCATAGAAAGGCGAGACACGAACTGCTTCAGACAGGAGTTTTGTGTGTGTGTGTGTGGCGTAGATGTAACCACTGCGCCACCCAGCCGCCCACGCTGTGTATGCGTACAAGGTATTCGGGACACTGCCCTTTGAGCTTAGTGAGCGGCTTTCAATTCCGGATCATGACCAAACGTCAGTGGAGAGTGACGTCTGAACCGGCTGTGTCCTCCTCCACGTCAACTCAGCCTTAAGTGACGAGCAGCTGACTAGGCGACTATTGGCCACAGACATCGAGGTGTACAGGATGTGGTGTGCTGGGAGGTGGATATATTTATCCTGCTTGCTGGCTCAAATAAACAGACTCAGCCGAAATTCCGCCATGACTGAGTTGTAACACCGCGTATTGATCCGGTGCGGCCGTACGCAGGGACCGAGACCCACCTGCGAGGAGTACGTGTGTCCATCGGTGCCGCACACCGGCGCCGGCCGCACCACAGGGCAGCTCTTGCAGCCCCCGGGTCCCTCTGCTGGCCGCTGTGTCACCTTGGCGCGCTTCATGCTTTGAAGAGACAGGCGCACGCGCGGACGTGCGCGTTATTAACCGCAGGCAGCCCTGCCGGCCAGAGCTGCCCCCAGCACCGTGGAGGCGAGGGTTGGTGGATCGCACAAATGTCCATAGTCATCATCATTATCAATATACCCGCCTTATCCTGTGCACGCGGCCGGAGACTCCGCCGGTAGATAGAGGGCACAAGGCGGGGATATACCCAGCACGTGACGCCAGTGCATCGCAGAGCACTGCGGGGAAATTTACTCTGCAGGCCAATTATCCTAGGCAGCAGCGTGTCTTTGGACGGTGGCAGGAAACCGGAGAATACCCGGAGAAAACCCACGCGGACACGGGGAGAGAACACGCAAACTAGGAACCCTATTGGCGTGGGCGTTGAGGAGGATCCATACCCTGGCTCGCCACGAGAGAGCGCTACAGGGAATACGGACCCCCCCACGTGGCCCGCATATGAGGTATAGAGTGTTGTCCCATCGCACGCATGGGGTTTCTCTGGTGGTGCCGTTCATTCTCACATAAATGAGTAAATTACGCCTTAATATAATACATTTCCCAAATAAAAACATTTATATAATTAGTTAGCAAATAACGGCTAAATGTTATTTGCAAACAGCGCCTTCATGTAATTAATTAGCAAATAACGCCTTAATATATCGAGGACCGCAGATCTTGCGGGGGGAGGGAAACGAGTTGGTACCAGCTTACTGTGTAGATGCCATTCCTCCTCGATTGTAATTCTGTGTGCCTCTGAGCCATCCTCTCTTTTCGACAGTGAGCGAATACTGCGGACGATGCGAATTGAAATTTAATAATGACCGCGTGGATGTACGCGCCAAAGGCTTACTGTCACGTGAGCGGGTGAGTCAGCAATCCGAACATTCAGCCCTGCTTACATGCTATGACAGTGGCCATAAATCACGTGCATACTCCAGTCCATCAACAACTCAGAGTTCATTCATTGAGAAATATAAACCCTGCTTATACGCATATTAGTCTTTCACAGACAGCCATTGATCACACGCCTGTTTTTCACCCGGGACTTCACATCTATTATCCGTCTTTGTAGTTTAACCAACTAGTCACACGTGCCACCTACCACACGCCACTCACACCCTGTGTAGATGTCGCTCTTTTATTGACACTTTCGTCATATCCTGGGTATCGCTTCGTCTTGTGCCCTCTCTCTGCCGGTATAGGCTCTTCCCCCACCCCCACCCCCTTCCGGAGACCCTGTACAGGATTAACAAAGATACTAATACTGAAATGTGGGGCTGTGGACATCACCATTCTGCTCCAGGACAGACAGGTTCCTGTTGTTTACCTTGGTGGCAACTCAACAGAGGAGGGGCAGCGTCGTTACCAAGAGTCACCTGGAGCATCAGTTTGCCAAGAAGGAGGAGATCAATTCTACGCATGATTCCCAATTGAGCGTTGTTTGAATATACTTCACCACACTGGTCAGTGTGGAGTGGTGAAGGAGGGAAACGCAGATGCGCCCGTTTAACAGTATTCACCAACAACAAAGACAGATCTGTCTCTGTGCCAGTTTAACAGTATTCACCAACAACAAAGA
>JAZEWT010000012.1:12805037-12821296 GCA_036362905.1 Mordacia mordax
CAGCGCTAACCACTGCGCCACCGCGCCGCCCACGCAGCGCAACCCATTAATGTTTAAACACAGTGATGGGCCTCGTTAAGAGCCACCACTTGGGCAGAGTCTTCTAATTAGATAGTGTCCGTACGTTGGCTCGCACCGCCAGTGCTAACTATGACTCATAGTTCGATTCCCTCGGTTGGTCGCGTGCAATGTAAATTGTTTAAGCATCATAAAACATTTACATTATACCTACAGTATCGACTGTATTATTAAAAATTGACATGATACGGTACCCACAGGGCGGCGCGGTGGCCCAGTGGTTAGCACTGTCGCCTCACAGCAAGAAGGTCCCGGGTTCGAATCTCTTGGCTCGGGTGCCTTTCTGTGTGGAGTTTGCATGCTCTCCCCGTGTCCGCGTGGGTTTTTGCCGGGCACTCCGGTTTCCTCCCACAGTCCAAAAAGCATGCTGTTGCATAGGTTAATTGGCTCGCAGGCTAAATTGCCCCGCAGTGCCCGGCGATGGACTGGCGTCCCATCGTCGGTGTTTCCTTGCCTTGCGCCCTGTGTCTGCCGGGATAGGCTCCGGCTTCACCGTGACCCTGTATAGGACTAAGCGGTTTCAGACAATGAGATGAGATGAGACGGTACCCATATGCTCTAAACCGAGATAAACGTATTATTAATCAATTCATATTACGTTTGCGATAATCAATTTGAGTCATTCTGGAATCCCATGGCATTTCGCGTCCATGCGGGCAGCACCTTGTGTCTCCCGGCAGTCTCTCCACCGCTGCGCTATCTGTCACTGCGCCTCTCACCTGACATGGCGTGTGTCCTGTCTGGTTGTTGATGTTTGACGTCCACTCGGGTCGAGGTCCTCAACCACCGTTAGCACTGTCCAGAGTTTCAGTCCGTCATCGCCCTTTGCACAACATCTTGATTGTAGTCTATTTGAATGTAATCCAGGCAGCGCGTGGTGGCGCAGTGAGTAGCGCTGTCGCCTTACAATAAGAAGGACACGGGTTCGATTCCGGGTGCCTTTCCGTGTGGAGTTTCCGTGCTCTTTCCCTTTGTCCGCGTGGGTTTTCGCTGGGTGCTCCGTTTTCCTCCCACCGTCCAAAGACACGCTACTGCCGAGGTTAATTGGCCTACTGAATAAATTGCCCACGTTGCCCTGCGATGTACTGGCGTCACGTTTTTGGTATAGCCCTGCCTCATGCCCTGTGTCTGCCGGAGTAACCTCCACACCCCCCCCCCCCGTGACCCTGTATTAGAATTAAGCGTGTATTGATAATGATGAATGAAATCTAATCCAATCGTGCTGTTCATGTACACTTAGAATTCATTCTTTGGATCCTAAAGCCATTTAATAAAGCCAATTATATAAAAATTAACCTTTGTGCATCTGTCAAAAATGTTGAAGCTGAGTTCTTGTGGAGAAAGATTGCAATAATGTTGCATGAAAGGAACAATGCATTTTAGAAGTTATCGAGGGCGGGGGTGGGTGGAATGGAAATGTTTTCTTCTGGACAATACATATGGAGAGCACAGCAACGCATGATAATTAAATGCCAAACCCTAAATGGCTGATAAGGACGGCGTTATTACATCAAACTCCTCCACAAAACGAAACGAAGCTGTTGTGCAGTACCAACATGTTAGTGAACAAGTGCTTCAAATCTTTGATTGTTCATAATTATATTTGAAGAGGTGACACGTTGTCTCACAAACACATAACTGTAACACCTGAAGGCCCATAGTCATTGTTGTGCGGTAGGCCCAAGCACTCCAGCTGTCGATTTATTGGCACATAGCACTGATCGTAAGCGATTAGAACGAGCAGACAAATGCCTTCCTTCTTCACGCATAAAATATATTTTTTTGGCAGGACGTAGACATTTGGATCTATCATATGCCTTTTCCAAAGTTCTTCTGTTCATATGAATAAAATTGATTTGATTTTATAATATAAATTGGACACCCATTACAATAAGTTCAAAAGGCGTTTGCCTTTAAGCACAAAAAATTTAGCTGCTTATAACAACCTCGAATTCCCTGGCTCTTCTAGCAAGGCATATTTTACATTTCTCAATTATCTCAAACTCTATGATCCTAATTGTGCCTGATGTTGTGAGACCTCGGCAGGTGAGGAGCGGAGGAGAGCCTCATTATCACTTGGATGCTGGAACGCTTAGTATTGTAGGCACGAGTTGCATGGCAGCTACAAAACCCCAGTGCCCGACCATTACTCCCTCGAATCCCCCTTCCTTCCTTGATTTGATTTAAAATTATTATATCTGCAATTTTTTTGTCCTTCATTGATTTATGGCCATTGTTTTACTTTCATTCATCTACTCTGATGTTGACATTCGGTTTTCTCCACAGCTCTGTGCAGCGCAATGTGACCCTCGGGTGAAAAGCGCTCTAGAAGTGTGAATATTATTATTATTAATGCGAGATTTTCTCCCGGTTCTCTACTTTCCATCTGCAAGCGAAACGCAGGACTCTCCTAAAAAAGAATTGAGAGACTCAACGACGATTTAATTGACACACGATTGGGATTTTAAGCTCTGGATTATTTACCAGCACGGTATTAATGTGTCTTAAAAAAAATGCGTTGAACCTGTCTACAACACAGACATTATTTCATATGGCTCGATTGAAGCACACTTGTGGCTTTGACTCTTTGTACTGCATTCCTTTGATTTCTCTATTTGTATTGCTATTCACGCCTTTCATCGTCTGCGTGTTTTAACCCAAGTCCCCTTTGAAGAGACTTTTCATCTCAATAGTCTGCCGACTATTTTTACATCTAGGGCACATCACTGAGTCGGCACGGTGAAGCCGTCAGATGTGCCGCCGCTGCTGCGCTCACAACCACAAGCCCTGGGTTCGATTCCTGGTACCGGTACTATTACGGGTGGCGTTTGTATGTTGTCCGTGTGGCTTATCGCTGGGTGCTCTAGTTTTCTCCCATTGTAGCAATACATGCTGCTTAGGTTAATTAGCCTGATGACTAAATTGCCGCAGGTGTTTTGCGACGAACTGGCGTTCAGTCGCAAAACCCTGCCTCGCACCCTGTTTATGCCAGGATAAGCTTTGGCTCACCACGACCATCCACGTGATGATTGCGTTACCGAGCACGATGATGACGCGGCCACAGTTTAATAATAATAATTGCATTTCTAGAGCGTTTTTCACCCGAGGGTTACAAAGCGCTGCACAGAGTGTGGAGAGAATGGCATGCCAGCAACAACAACGACATATGAACGGCAAAGCAACAATGCTTTATGCTTCTATTTATATGAAACACCCTGCAGTTATCGGCCAAATAATCATTAGCTTTAAAATTATGTATTTTTTTTAAGGAAATAATTTTTTGTTGTAAATTGCTTTAGTCCAGTTTCACAACGTAAAGTGTTAACATTGAGGCTGACATCTCCACGTACACATTTCAAATATATATTAATCTTGGGCGGAAGGGTGTCTATGCAGTGATCACATCCACGCCTCGCAAAGAGTCAAAGGCCTCCCCGAGGCGGTTCGACTCCCGCAGGGAGCGGTGCTGCGGTGGTTCCTGAATCGCACGGGTAGAGCGTGGATAATCGTGATGATTGCGTCGAATTGATGCAGAAGAAAATTAAATAAAAAACAACAACTTACTAAGAAAAATAAATGTTGGGAAAAGTCACGGCGACCGGGAGACAAAGCTGATGTTGAGGCCACTTCCCTGTGCGGTGATCGTGTGGGACAATGCGTTAACAAACAATAGCTTTAATGCTCTGAAGATATTTTTTGACGGGGGGGGGGGGAATTAATCCTAAAAACTAATGTCCGGGATGAAATTACTTTCGAACGTCTCGTACCACAAGTCGTCTCGAACACGCGGAGGCGCGTGGACACGGTAATAGAAAAGAAAAGCAGCACGAGGGATCATCTCGCTCTCTCTCCAAACTATTTATCCGCCGCTTCTGGCGATGTCTGCTGTGTATTAATCGTAGGCTCTGCTGCCTCAATAACACGAGGTCTCTGCTGGGACTAACGTAGTGTGGGAACGCGCGGTCAAAATATTAATGACACTGCGTTCCCGACTCGTAATTAAATTGCGCCGGTTTGCCCGCATTTAGTTTTATATCAAGCGGTTGGAATTGTTGTTCTCAAAGAACACCGTAATCGTGTTAATATATAAAAAAAACGGGCTGAGGCAGTAATAATAATGATAGTGGTGATGATGACGTCATCTAAACGCAATCCAAGCTGCGGTAACATTAGCATAATTGCTGTCAAAAGCTTGATGAGGGTCAAAGTTTCATCTCGCAGCAAAGAGAAGAGAAGCTGAAGGAATCAATGTTCGCTGTTTCATATCGATTAACAAAATGCTCACAAAGGCTTCTGACCGAGAACTCGCCAGGAAGGCAGGGAACAGTCCGCTTAACAGCGCATCGCAAGATGTTCCTACAGCGCTCAGAGACAGAGGCTCTCTCACACAGGGCCTTCCTTTGAGATTGTGCCACGTGCTCACGTAGATGAAACGCAAGCAACATTCAAGGTTCGCACTAAGGCGCGCGGCGAGCAGAATGGATCAGGGTTGCAAATGGGGCGCCACGGTGGCCCAGTGGGTAGCGCTCTCGCCTCACATCAACAAGGGGGCCGGGTTAGAATCTCGGCCCGGGTGACTTTCTGCGTGGAGTTTGCATGTTCTCCCCGTGTCCGCGTGGATTATCGCCGGGTACTCCGGTTTCGTCAAACAGTCCAAAATCATGCTGCTGCATCGGTTAATTGGCTTTCAGACTAAATTGCCTTCAGTGCCCAATGATGGACTGGCGTCCCATCGTGGGTATATCCCTGCCTTGCGCCCTGTGTTTGCCGGGATAGGCTCCAGCTCACGGCGACCGTGTACAGGACTAAGCGATATCTCACAATGAGCTGAGACACCTTGCAAGTGGTGCTGAATATGCCCATTGCGTCAGCTCGACGATCATGAGATCGCAGGCGGGGTTGGGAGGTTGCGGGCACGGTATTGATGGTGAGAGTAATCGTGGCAGGTGCAATGAAATTAGAATTGTGCATTAAATAAAAATAGCCATTCTCCGTGGAATTCACATAACGGTAATTCACTTGACATTTATATAGCAAGAGCAATGATAACCAATGCTAACGTCCTTTGTTTACGCGTAGAAGGCCTCACCCCAAATGTGTATAATAATTACTTTCAGGGGTTCTACAGTAGATAGACATATAGATGCTTATTACGGCATAAAGTACCCGGTCATCTTGCAAGCTCTGCATGTGGGATACCTACGATATAACAAACGTTTGAATGAAGAAACGCCGCACCGTACAACATCAAAGGGCAAATAAACACGTTTCACAGAAACAATTTGCGCATTGATGGAACCCCGGTCATAATTATAAAGTAAACAATAACTCACAAAATTGCACGGCACAAAAAATGACCAATAATGCCAATGAATTATTATGAGACTAATAATTGTGTGGTGCGCTTGGCACCGGTACTTGGCCAAGAACAAGACTGCGTGTTCTGGGATCGTGGTTCGCTGCCGACCTGCACCTGCTCAGAAACAATTATTCACTCCTTCGTTTGTTGAACAATTATTTTTTATCGCTTATTTTACGTACTTCTCTAAATTATAGCCGTTTTTTTTACTTCAAGTTGAACTGCCCTGATGTTGTTGTTGCTGACATGCCGTCATCTTGGCAAACTCAAAATTTTATAAATATCGTCTGCACTATGCTTCTGGATACATTTTGCAAGGTCAGTTTATAGTTTATATTTACAATGGTATTCCCACTGCAGTACACATTGCGCGAAAGCAGGTTTGTACATTTCTCTTCAGCGGCAACATTCACTGCCATTGCAGTTGTGTAATAGAAAAACGAAGCCTCTGCCCCCAGCACTATCTTCATTTAAAAGTGCCGAATGGCTAAAAACATTTCATACACCTTTACACGGCTCAATGTATTGGGCGAATTCTGAATTATTATTTTTTTCAAACCTCTGACCTGGACAACTCTACACGGGAGCTACCGCTCGCACCCTCGCACCCAGCACAACCTCTGGCAGCTGACAGCCCCGTGCGAATGGACGCAATCGTAGTGGCTAAAGGTCACTCAGAATGAGTGTTTAATTTGGCGGCGACCTGGGCCATGGGCAGCGCGTTCACCAATTGCTGCAAAGGCTTGGAGCCCGGTTCACTCACCGCCCCGGTTGTGGAAACTGCAAGTGTTGTAACGACCGCCGCGAAAATACTACGCTCCACGTGCTTCACGTTGCGCGTCAAGGACACGCCGACGTCTATCAAAATGCCGGGCGTCAGGATACAGACGTTTCCAGAGTCTACAAATGACCCGCCAGCTACTGAATTGGGAGCAGACAGAGCAAACGTCGCCGCACCGCTGAGTGCAGGGTCAGGCGCAGTCAGAGTACGCCGCCCACTGGGACCGCTGTCACTGAGTTTAGGGTTACCGCTTTAAAAATGTTATCAAGCGGTCTGAGAAACCTCGGCATTAATGACGCGCCGTTGAAAACAACTTATTATTATTGTGATCAAGGGCGGCACGGTGGCCCAGTGGTTAGCGCTGTCGCCTCACAGCAAGAAGGTCCCGGGTTCAAATCTCTCGGCTCGGGTGCCTTTCTGTGTGGAGTTTGTATGTTCTCTCCCCGTGTCCGCGTGGGTTTTCGCCCGGCACTCCGGTTTCCTCCCACAGTCCAAAAACATGCTGCTGCATAGGTTAATTGGCTCGCAGGCTAAATTACCCCGCAGTGCCCGGCGATGGACTGGCGTCCCATCGTGGGTGTATCCCTGCCTTGCGCCCTGTGTCTGCCGGGATAGGCTCCGGCTCACCGTGACCCTGTATAGGACTAAGCGGTTTCAGACAATGAGATGAGTTGAGAATAAAAACGACAGACTACGCAGCCACAGAAGATAACGACATACACACACAGCACTTAACTAATGCAGCGAACAACAACCTCCTACCAGAGTGTGCTACTCATTATGCGATGCACACAGCGATTGTTTAAGTAATTTAATTTATAACGTTCAACGGTGCCCTCTATCCATAAGATGTAAATAGCAATTACGAGTGTAATTCAATTCTTTAAATAACTCCCCCCTCCCATCTTCCCATTTCTTATTTACAGAGCAATTACGTTGATAAACGCACAAAAGATCCACAGTACCCTCCCGCATTACAAACATAATTTACCCACGCAATTCCCTTTAAATTACCAATATCACCTCACTGCATCGGCTGGCCCTCTAGCGCACCTCACAAGGCCCAGTGAAACCGGCCACGTGCTGCTGGGCACGTACAGGGGCGCCGCGCGTCCTGTACAAGCCTCGCTACGTGATAGACTCTCGCGCTGTGCGTGGGCCATCAAGTACAAGATACAAAGGAACTGCGAGGGCCCATCGTCCCAGCAGCATTGATCTCAAAGCGCGAGGCAAGTATTTTTTAAACGGCAGGTTGCATTTTCAAAGGTTCAACTGGGACCGGGATTTATTCAACGACGGCATTCAGTGTTTGGTGCGAACACATTACAGGTGTTGCAGCCCCCCCTTCCCTCCCCCCAGCAGGAAGAATGTGCCGAGCTTGCGAACTCGAACACAAGACATGCCCTTGTGCTTGTGTTTGCGCGTAAGCGGGCGCGCATCGCGCATCTATTGTTACACGCGCGCGCGTGTTTGCGCAAACGTAAACGTGGTGTGCATGGATCGCTTGCTCGGGGCGTGGAATACAGATCGGCCGTGGTCAGAGAGCGATGCGTTTCGGTGCATTTAAAAAAAAGCCTCCGCCGCTCCATCGGCGGAACAAATTGTCGTCATCAGCACACTCGCACCGTTTGTCAGCTTGTCAGCCTGAGCGGCAGCATGTCAACCGGCGCGTCAGTACGTAAATCATCGGTGTCAGCGCGCCGGTCTGTGTGTGCAGATTTAATGCGCTCATTCCCCCCCCCCTCTCACCCCGGGGGTAATCACTGTAACTAAAGAACGGAGAGAACGGAGAAGCACTCGCGCTGTGGCTTCGGGGCACGGTCTTCACCCCCCACACCCCGCCGCCTAGCAATTTAGCCGGGCTTCCTTGCCTCCCGGTCTGGGTGAGCTTGGCTCAGTTCACACGTGTTAATTTAATTGCAGCCCGGCGAATGGAGGCTTCCTACTGGGCAGTCCGTGTCCGCGCGCGACGAATGCCTGCACGAGTCCAGGTGCGTCTCACCTTGAACCGGAACGAACCGCGGATATCAGGGGAGCGCGGCAGCGCTGCAATGTAATCGCATATCTCGACATGCACTGCCCCCAGTGTCACGCACGGACACACGCACAGAGGGAGCGGTTGTCTGCCCCTGGGTCCATGACTGGCAGACTCATCGCCCCGCGCCGGATGGCTCGATTGCTCGGCAGGGGGGCGCAGCGGTCGAAGAAATGCCTGCCCAAGTTGGTTCGATCCCTGCCTCGGGCGCCTTTCTGTGTCAAGTTTGTGTGTTCCCCCAACCCCAACCTCCCCCCCCCCCCCCCTCCGTTTGTGCGTGAGTTTCCTTCGAGTTCTCCGGTTTCCTCCAACAACAAAAGAGCACTACTCATTAATTTGTCAGGAAGCAAATCTCTGGCGGGTTGGCGCCGGCTGACCGCCTGCACGGCACCTTCCCTCTCTGCTGTCTCCACGCGCCTCCGAATCTCGTCCATGACCATGTCTGAAACTTGTCGGCGTTGGAAACTATTCTTAAATCATTCGATTTTCACAAATTCCCTCGTAATTTAAAAATAACAAAAAAATGACACTCGCAAGAGGGTAGCACTTTCCACATATTTCATTGGCAACACATCAAATCGTAACATTTGCCAGAACAAAAAAAAACAGGAAAAATATGCCCTTTTGTAACAATTCTCAGCAAGGTGCCTCCTGCAGTTGAAATCATTATCCTCAAAATGCTGTCCCACAGGCTCAGACTCAAAAGGACTGAAATGTCAGAACACTTTCACTGAACCTGACATCTCACCACGCGACGGCTTGCCCTCTGTCATCGCTCACTCACGAACGCTCGCAGAACTGCCCACTTATTCTCCGCAAATTTAAAAGCGGGCGGTCGGCCCACCCGTCATGATGGCACGCCGGCGCCGTGTCGCCCCTACCACCCGTGCGTAACTGCTCGGCACCCATCGTACCTCCTCCTCCGCTGCACCACCTCCGCCGCCAGCTCACCTGTGCACGAGGCGCTTGCGGCTGACGCAGCTGGCGGAGCTGTAGTCCCGGGCGACGCACACCTTGCGCCGGCTGCACTTGACGTTGCGGCACGGGTCCTTAGATGGGTCGAGCCCTGCGCGTCGAGAGAAAAAAAAAACTGGGCGTCAGGCGGTGAACTCTGGGTGTGAACGCGACTCTCGGCGACCGCGGGCCGCAGGAAGAAGGGAGCGCGGGCGGAGAACGAGACGGCGCTCGTGATTTGTGAGAAGATCTGCGATGTGTGGGTTCACGTAAGCGCCCGGGACTCACATGGGCGCCGTTCTCCGCACGATGCGAGCGGGCGCTTAACGCTCAAAAGCGGAGCCTTCCCGCGCGCACGTCTCCCCGCATCAAATTGTATCGTCGGCGTTACAAATGCAATGCGTGCGAACTCGAGATTGCCAAGAGGTCCCTGCGGTGGCAATTAGCGACGCAGCCTCCATGT
This sequence comes from Mordacia mordax, assembly GCA_036362905.1. NCBI lineage: Eukaryota > Metazoa > Chordata > Hyperoartia > Petromyzontiformes > Petromyzontidae > Mordacia > Mordacia mordax. The sequence goes on from JAZEWT010000012.1 coordinate 12,814,708, forward strand.
GAACCAGCGCAATCGGCTCGCTTGGCGTTGTTGCAGCGAATGTTGTCTCATCGTTCACTCGAGAGAGGCCACTCTGGTCATAGTGACCCATCGGGGAGACGTTGGAATGCGATATTCTACACATTTGCGCAGTTGTGCTTTTGTTTTCTCAAAAAACGACGTCTTTGAGGCCCCCGGTAGGCTGTTACAATATTAATAAATACAACTCAGAATGCGTGGCATTTGCTTATTTATTTATTCAATGTCTAAGATGTTCATTGAAATATAGGATGGCGCGGCAACGCAGTGAGTAGCGCTGCTGCCTCGCAGCTAACATTGCCGGGTTCGATTCTCGACCCGGGTGATTTTCTGTCTTTCTGCGTGGCGTTTGCGTGTTCTCTCCCCGTCCCTGCGGGTATTCCGGTTTACTCCCACCGTCCAAAGACACGCTGCTGCTTAGGTTCATTGGCCTGCTGAGTAAATTGGCCACCACTGCCCGGTGATGGATTGGCGTCACATCCTGGGAAAGCTCCGCCTTGCGCCCTCTGTCTGCCGGGATAGGGTCTGGCTCCCCGCAACCCTGTACAGTGTTCAAGCGGATTTTGGTAATGATGATGCCTCCGAGGCGCGAGGTAACCAGCAGCGGGGGGAGGGGGAGGGAAGTAAAGCCACACGGTCAGCCGATGCCAACCGACCAGGCACTGCATCCTATACATGAAGACATCAGACAGATAATTAATATGTGGTTTTTAAGCTATGGGAGGAAACCGGAAGACCCAGAGGAAACCTTGTGGAAAACAAACAGCGAAAGCACAAACTCCACACAGGAAGGCGTCCAAGGCTGTAATCGAACCTCCTCGGAGGCTGTAACCATCTGCGAGGAGGCGCAAATGGTAACCACTTCGCCGCACCCTGCCGTCGCCTCTATGTTCATGGCCGTGACAATGACGCCCAGGGTCTCCGTTGCCCCAGGACAGGGAGCGCTCACGATTAGAGACGAGCTCCCCGGGGCCGCACTGCGGGCTGAGACATTGCAGGCGCTCACGCCGCTCGCCACCTAGAGTGGCTACCTCTCCGTTGTGTGGCCTTCGCCGCCGTGGCAACGCAGAGGGAGACGCAAACAACGCGCAGCTCCTCTGACGACGAGGAGATAATACACTCGTGACATCCTCCACCTCCAACGCTGCACATCACGTAGAGCGGAGCGGTGGCGCAGCGAGTCGGGCTGTCGTCTCACGGCATGAAAGTCCGGGTTCGATTCCTGGCTCGGCTACCTTTCCATTTATAGTTTGCGTGTTCTATCCCCGTGTCCGCGTGGGTTTTCGCCGGGTACTTCGCTTTCATCCCACCGTCCAAAGATACGCTACTGCCTAGATTTATTGGCCTGCTGAATAAAATGCGCCCCAAAAAGTGTACCCTGTGATGTACTGGCGTCACATCCTCGGTAGATCCCCGCCTTGTGCCCTCTGTCTGCCAGGAGAGGCTCCGGCCCCCCGCTTCCCTGTACAGGATTAAGCGGGTATTGATAATGATGGGCGCGGTGGCGCAGTGGTTAGCGCTGACGCCTCACAGCAAGAAGGTCCCGGGTTCGAGTCTCTCGGCTCCGGTGCCTTTCTGTGTGGAGTTTGCATGCTCTCCCCGTGTCCGCGTGGGTTTTCGCCGGGTACTCTGGTTTCCTCCCACAGTCCAAAAGCATGCTCCTGGATAGGTTGATTGGCTCGCAGACTAAAATTGTCCCGCAATGCCCGGCGATGGACCGGCGTCCCGTCGTCGGGTGTATTCCTGCCTTACGCCCTATGTTTCCGGGATAGGCTCCGGCTTCACCGTGACCCTATATAGGATAAAGCGGTTTCAGATAATGAGATGATAATGATGATGATATCCATAATGGCGCAAGTGTTTGTATCCGAGGGTGCTGGATTTAAGTTCTTAACAAGCACAAATGTTATCTGCACAACACATTCATCAGTTTACTCGCCGCGCATGGATTACTCTGCTGAAACTTTAAAAACAATTTCAGCTCTCCAGTCTCACATGTACGCTACAAATCAACCTTGTTAAAACAAATCTTGTCATTTTGTTTCGACTGCCGTGCCGGGAGATCGATTCGAACCGGAGTCTAGTGTGGATTACACATCTAGTGCGCTTTGCAAGTATAGTGTGGATTGCAAGTCTAGTGTGGTGCTATCCACTACACCAGTAGCGAAAACGCTACCAAATAAATAACCCCCACCCCCATAATTTACTGATAACAATGCCTCTGATGATTGCTTCGAAAAGCTGCTCTCTCGGGACAGCCGCGTCGATCGCTCCCCCTCTCCTCTCCTCGCGACGTTTCGCCTCACACGTTAGAGGCATCCTCAGGCGCTAACGTGTGAGGCGAAACGTCGCGAGGAGAGCAGAGAGAGAGAGCCATCGACGCGGCTGTCCCGAGATAGCAGCTTTTCGAAGCAATCATCATGCATCGAGCCGTGAAAACCTACATCATTATCACAATGCCTCTGTTTATTTGTAAAATGTGTACAAGCCTAAATGCTATTTCAGCAGGGTAGTGTATTCGGAAGAAAGTCCAATTCCATTAAGAAGCGTTTGGTTTCATGTCCGAAGAAACCGGAGAGTATAAATGAAACCTGTGGGTAACATTCAAAACTCCGCACGGATTAATAAAAAACAAACATATTTTGTTGAATCGCATCTCCTTCTCGCCTCGACAACCACTGTGATTTTGCCGTAGACTCGAGTGAGAAGAAATCTCCTCGTCAACCGACAGAATGAGTATAGCCTCATCGCAGGCCCGGGTAAACACATGGGACAGAAGGATGACAGCTGCTGACTGAGTGCGGGCCCTGTAAGGCTTTTATGGCATAAGCTTAAGCTGTAGATGTGCATTCTGTGTCTTCTCTAGGAGAAGGGGGCGGAGTTGGGGGACGGAGAGAGTTTGAAGAACAATGGGTGGTACTGCATTTTTTTTTACAAAAATGTCCTGCAGCGCCAGAGTTTGCAAATCCAATCCTAGTCAAAACGATTCCACCGCGGACCGACATCCCAATGATCACCAGCCCTTTGTCATGCAGCGGGGGGCAGCTTGGCCATACGTCACACTGGCCCAGTGTCGATGCAAACCACACTCAACGCTAAGGTTTCCCATGACCAGAAATCGAAAACCCGGGACGCCAGGTGCAGAGTGCAACACAGAAATTACCGTCCCCAAATAACTCTCTCTCCCCCCCCAAAAAAAAAAAAGAAAAAATCCACGCGTCAAAAACGAATCGGTGTTTTTAGCGATGCGCAGGATGTCTATGCAGTGGTGACATCTGGACCTCACGCATTGAAGCGCCTGCTCGAAGCGATTCGATTCCCACCTCGGGCACCTTTTTGTGAGGAGTTTCTGTGTTCTCCCCCTGTTCTGCGTGGATTTCCTCCATATTCTCCAATTCTCTCCCACAAGTAAAAAAAAAGCCACTCAGGCTGGTCGCCTGGCTGACTCCTCCTCCCCCCCCTTTCTCTCGACGATTAACTCGCTACGCCTCTCGATTAGAGTCTCGCCCATGAGCAGCGTAGAATTTGCGCATTTTATTTTTATTCCTTTCAATCGTTGTCTCTTTACTTGCTTTCAACGAAGTGTTTATAATCTGCAGGATTAGTGGTGGGCAGGATGCACCCTTATTTACGTATGATTCGCCGTTCTTATTTCGTTGCTGACGTGCCGTTCTCTCCGCAGCTCTGTGCAGCGCTTTGTGACCCTCGGGTGAAGAGCGCTCTAGAAATGCAATTATTATTATTATTATTACGTAAACCGCAGGGTGATCAAACACGACCCTGCAATATCACATGCATACAATTATTGAGGTACTGTGCTGACGGCAATTAATTTGGTTGTCACGGGCACGAACAACTTGTGTGTTTATTATCCGCGTCATGCGTGGAATAATCCACATGCCGTTGACAATTTGAAGGCATAAATCACAGGCGCGTTCTGCTGCCCGCGCTGTGGTAGCCGGAGCTCTGTGCAGCGCTTTGTGACCCTCGGGTGAAAATTCGCTCTTTAAATATTGTGTCTCACAGCTGCTGCGGAAAGCTTCATTGAAGAAACACTCGCTGCAGCTATGGAAATATTCGGCATACGTCTGAAAAAGGATATTGCATGCGCAGCGATCACATATTGAAAATGTTTTCGCATGAATAAATCTCTCGTGCTCCATTGGTGTTGTGATATCAGAACGTGTGCAGCCAGTGGAATATTTCCGCAAGTATAGGCAACTCAAACTGGAGTGTCTTTATAGGATGACCCTGAATTTATTCTGGAAGATTTATTTGCACAAATTACAATGATTCCGCACATTGGATGATTTAATGTCGCCATTTACCTTGACGCCGCCGTGTTTGCGTGTACGACATCTGGTATAAAATTAAAAATGATCCGTGTATAAATATAACAAAGGCTTGGAACGCGTCCACCGGAGGTGCTGAGTGGATCATTGCGTCGTCGCGCGGGGTCATGAGCAAGGGTGGCGACGGATTAGGGAGGAGGACTTAATCCAGTAATGGGTTGACCGTGGATTTGAGTGATGATGAGGACGATGATGTACAGGTACAAAGAAACAGATCAAAATATTAAGTTAATAAGCCGAGAGTGAAAGAAGCCAACAACTCTTAAACAGACGATCCCTAGCTGTGCTGCGAGTTAATGCTTGGTCGCATGTGTGCGGACACACGTGTGTGAGTGCGTATGTGTGTACACATCTACGTGCGTGAGAGCATACGTACGTGTGTGTGTGTAAGCGTGAATGCGTACATGGATTGTCTTATCCCATTGTCTGAAACCGCTTAGTCCTATACAGGGTCACGGTGAAGCCGGAGCCTATCCCGGCAGACACAGGGCGCAAGGCAAGGATATACCGACGATTGGACGCCAGTCCATCGCCGGGCACTGCGGGGCAATTTAGCCTGCGAGCCAATCAACCTATGTAGCAGCATGCTTTTTGGACTGTGGCAGGAAACGGAGTGCCCGGCGAAAACCCACGCGGAAACGGGGAGAGCATGCAAACTCCACACAGAAAGGCACCCGAGCCGAGAGATTCGAACCCGGGACCTTCTTGCTGTGAGGCGACAGCGCTAACCACTGGGCCACCGTGCCGCCCTACATGGATTGTGATCATGAATATTGTTTATAACGCGCCCACGCACATTCGTTCGGTGTCGAAGGTTTTTCGTTCGTCGAGAAAACGACTCAGCGATTCGAGAAAACCGTAGAGGCGGGGAGGGGAGACGTCAGCCACTCGGTCAGCCGGCGCCAACATTTGCCAGACACCGCGTCCCATGTGTCATCATGGTATCGGCCACTTAATTAATGAGCGTGTTTTTAGGCGTGGGAGGAAGCCGCAGAATCCGCAGGAAACCCACACAAAGCAGAGGGGGAAAACGCACAATTTCCACGCAGAAAGTCGCCCGAGGCGGAACACGAACCACATCGGGCAGGACTTACAGTGAGACGCAGATTATTACCCCTGAACCACCCTGCCGTGTGAGTAAGAGTCGTGCGCATGTGTGTGAGCGTGTACGTGTGTGATTGAGTGCCTGCGTGTGTGAGTGTGCACGTGTGTGTGTGTACGTGTGTACGTGCGTGAGTGCGTGGGTCACTGTGTACATCATCGCCGAGTGAGGAGGAGTGGATCTTTTCAGTATCAGAAGTTTCCTCAATTCAATCCCATCTTTAGCTCACAGACCATGTCATCGTCACCAGTCTAACCATTGCGATATCATTGTTCAAATAATCATCAGCCACAGCAATATAATCTTAATCGTCATGATCATCAACATACCAACCGTAATCATCACAACATTCATATCATAATTAGCATACCTGTCATCATCGTTATCATAATCTCCTTTATTTACTTTTATATAACCATCATCACCACATCATTAGTTCCGACTGTAGTAATTATTATTAACGAACCTTCATCATCGTGTGCACATTACTCGATGTGAATGATTACGCGTGCTTATTTAACGCACTGCAGCTCTGTAAGAGTAGCCCAGGTGGCTGAACGGTAGAACGAGCAGCTCTCAATCAGCTTGCGAGTTCAAATCATGGTTTGGGGGATGCATTGACCCGACGCATCATCCATTTGCGGTCAATAAAATGAGTACCGCTTTGGAGGCGAAGTCCACAATGATTGTTCCGTGGCCAGACTCCTCACACCCCGCCACAAGAACGTAGAATTGCCTCCACCTGCTCACACGTGAAATGTAAAAGCCAACCAAATATCCATCCCAGCTTTCATGCACCTGTACCTATAACGCAAGCCCACGCACAGATCTCCAAGATGCCCCCGATCTTAGCAGCTCTCCGAAGCAAAGCACCAAGGTGACTGCGTCACGCTCACACATTGGCGATTGCCCTGCATACGGCGTGAGTTATCGGCTGCTGCGGGCCTAGTTATGTTGTCGACAGATGGCTCTGAAGCAAATCCATCATTGTACTATACTACGTTTCAGCGTCGGTCAAACAATCGGCACTGACCAGCATGGTGAAGTATATTCCAATAATCGCCACCGGCTCCACGGTGGTGTGTGAAGGCGTCTTGACCAATGGGCCGCGCTTGTA
>JAZEWT010000012.1:12830972-12843735 GCA_036362905.1 Mordacia mordax
CCTGTGTCTGCCGGGATAGGTTCCGGTTCACCGCGACCCTGTACAGGACTAAGCGGTTTCTGACAATGAGATGAGATATACCGTGGAAGCCACTCTCAGCGATGTACCAGTCGATGTATACGTTTATAACATTTTCAATTCATGTAACAAATGTATGTCCACGTTTTGCAGTGACTTGCACCTTTGACATTTTGCCTTTTGTTGCTTTTTGTTATTTAATTTGGCATTTTTTTTAATTGCCAATCTTACAGTATTGTTTTTTTGCCGTTGATTTCAGCGGCACATTTATTGAACCATGAATGTTTGCTGCCCAGTCTAATTTTTGGGCACGGACATCAATTCCATCCTTGCTCATGGCAATACGTTGATGAGCTAAATGCCAATATTGCAAGGTCTGCAGTCCACGATAGGGCTTCAGGAGAGAGTTCATGTAGTTTGCATGGACCGCGTGGTAATCCAGTGTCTTCTGATTTTTTTCAACGTAGGAGGAATAGACAAACTGTAGATATCTATAACTAATGAAAATACAGTTATTATGGAGCTAACACATAAGCTTCATTTTTATAACCCGGGCCTCAATTTCAAAACACGCTTGCGTTTCCAAAGGCTCTCTCAACGCGTTCTAAGTAGAATTCTATTGATCTGCTGATTGATTGAGCGATTGATTAATTTCGATGCACAGCCAGGCGATTGGACAGATCCGGAACGTGGGCGGCACGCACCGAGCCGAGGCGACGACGTGTTCAAGCAACGGCCCTTAATGATTTACGCCGAAAATTTGTAATTTAGATTTGCGCCGATTGTGACCCTATCGGATTCGCCATTCCAATTAAGGACCCCGCGCAGCGCGGGCCCAGCACGCGCTGCCGGGTGCCGGCGGTCAGGTGAGGGCGGCCGAACAGATGGAGCCCGCGGCGCGTCACGTGTGCCTGCGCCTGGGGGTAACGCGGGAGGGTCGGGGGTGGTGGTGGTGGTGGTGGTGGGGGGCATCTGGGTCCCGTGTCTCGCTCTCTCGAAGCCACCGTGATCGCCGTCAAACAACAATCCGCGAACCAACAAACCGCGCTCCGACGTACACGGAGGAGCTAAAACCCGAGCGATTTGGTTCAATCGTGATGATGTCAGTTAAAGAGAAGGCTTCAATAACGAGGTTAAAATAGCAGACAACGATCGGTTCATCCAAGAATTGTTCAGTCGATGCGTATGGATTTTAATTGTCAGTGAAAAATAATGCTGGATTGCGTGCTTTGATTTCTGTTTCTGAACCTTAATTGCTTAATTGTCTGTCTAGGGGATTTCAAATGGAGAAATCTCGCTACAAAAGTGAGCATTCGAAGCCAAAATGCCTCATTTTACTGGAAGCACAAGATCTCAGATGCCTAGCACAGCCGAAACCCATCTCATTGTGCGGTGCACAAAGGATTTCATGTTATTTTATAGCACGGCGCACTTCAGCAGTGACACTATGTGGCGAGGGATAAAGCCTGATATGCATTTGCAGCCTGGATACGGACGCGTGAGGAATTTAAAACAGCTCACGAGCGGCGGCGGCGGCGGTGGCGGCGGCGGTGGCGGCAGCAGCAACGAGGCATTTGGATGGACGTTGGTAGTGACCCTAATCCCAACATTATAGAGCAATATCGCTCGCACTCGGGCTACAAAAAAAAAAGCGCAGAGCTGCACGGGCCCGTAATCATAATATATCTCAAAAACGGACTCATTACTATTCCACGGTCATTGCAAAACTCAGAGGCGCGCCTATCTCTTCCCCGCTGGTCGTTCTATGCTATCGCGAGCCCTTCCTCGCTATCTTCATCACGCTCACCGTTTCAATGGGGGGGGAATGATTATCAGTCGTTAGCAAGAACACAGCGAAGCCCACCCGTGCCTCCCTAGATCTCAGTTCTAATGACATTCAGTAATTGGGTCGGACGTATTCGGACTCTCTGCGGGAAACGATTGGCGACTTTATTAACAGTGTCGGAGACAGTTTCCGCTACGGAACGGACTGTCGCCCCGCTAAGACTGCACGTGAGGCCGCAAGCACAGTGTGGGTATGGTGAGCCTGCGCACTGTGGCTACTGAGTGTGATGTTTAACGATTTCAATCAAAGGGTAAAAGCACATTCACATTAACTCTGTCCGTAAGCCCATCTGCAGTGGTGAGGCGCTAGATATTTACGTGTGACAAATACTGGAGTATGAAGTTGTGCCGATATTATGGACTTAAAGATTAAGATGTCATGATGACCAATATCGTTGATGTTTGCCACGCCAAGTGGTGTCTACATTCCTCCAGAATCAGCAGCTTCGATAGCTGTCGCAGAGTAAACGCGTCCCCTCAAATATCTGGCCGAACGGAATGGCATGCGTGGATGTCGGGGACGCGGGCGAATTTCTGCTACACCGACAGCCGACAGATTTAACAACTATCATTGAGTTTATTTGAAGCAGCCTCTGACTCCCATCTCGAACACCGACTCCCATCTCCAACACTGCGACTCTCATCTCCAGCACTGTGACTCCTTTCTCTAACACTGACTCCCATCTCCAACACTGCGACTGTCATCTTTAACACTGTGACTCCCATCTCTAATACCGTGACTCCCATCTCTAACATTGACTCCCATCTCTAACGCTGACATATCTCTATACCGTGACTCCCATCTCCAACACTGCGACTGTCATCTCTAACACTGTGACTCCCATCTCTAATACCGTGACTCCCATCTCTAATACCGTGACTCCCATCTCTAACACTGCGACTCCCATCTCCAACACTGTGACTCCCATCTCGAACACTGTGACTTCTATCTCCAGCATTGTGACTCCTATCTCTAACGCTGACTCCCATCTGTAACGCTATGACTCATGTCTCAAACACTGTGACTCCTATATCTAACACTGTGACTCCTATCTCTAACACTGTGATTCTTATTTCTAACATTTTGACTCCTATCTCGAACACTGTGACTCGCATCTCGAACACCGTCACTCCCATCTCTAGCACTGTCACTACCATTTCTAACACTGTGACACTTATCCATTTCTCCCACCGTTCAACGACGTGCGGCTCTCTAGGTTGATTGGCCTGCTCAGTAAATTGCACCAGGGGAGGTGTCCTATGATGTGTTGGTGTCGCATCCTGGGTGTGGCCCTTCCTTGCACCTCGTGTCTCCCGCGGTGGGCTCTGGCCCCTATTCGATACAAACAAATACACACGCGTGGCTCTAAAATGCTTGATTCATACATCAGTTGCCTTACCCCCCAACCTTCTGGCCATTTGCCATGAGCTGATGATACTTCGACGCCCTCGTTACATCCATCGGGACACCAGCAACAAACAGCCCATTAACTTGCCGACAATTGATTTAGCGATCCACATCCCCGTATTAAGCCACACATATCGGCTGCCTAGAAAACAACAAGTTAGACGATTTGCAACTCGACATTTCTTGAGAAAAATATTGCTGGTCTGTGTCCCCTTATGGCGTGCAATTTATCTGCAACTGAAACCCACTTTGCCCCGCTGAATGTGCGCTCTCTGAAGACAGAACAAGCACTACTCATCACTGAGCTGATCTCGGACAACAGTCTAAACCTACACTGCCTAACAAAGACCTGGCATCATCAAGATGGTTTTCTCACATTGAATCAGGCTCTACCGCGAGACTTCACATTCCATCACAAAGCTCGTTCCCATGACCGTGGTGGTGGCCTTGTAGTTCTCCACCGTGTGTCTGCCAACATCTGACAGATTTCGTTACTGACCCTAATTCATTCGAGCAAATGTCTCTGGATTGGAGGTCAGCTCAATTTGTGAAGTTGTTGCTGCTCTACCGCCCACCTGGAGACTCCACTTCTTTTGTCAATGAAATGCCTTAGCTGCTTTCTAAGCTGTGCTTCAATTTTGAAAGGATCCTGACTCTTGGCGATTTCAACATCCATGTTAACTCTCTAAAGAGCCCTCTTATAAGGGATCTCATGGCCACTCTTAACTCACTTGTTTTCACTCAACACGTGATATCTGCCACTCACATATACGGCCATACTCTCGGCTTGGTTTGCTCGTGGGGCATGCCAGTAACTAACCTGTCCATCACTGATCCTGGTCCGTCTGATCACTCTGCTGTGTGGTTTGATGTTCAAGTACCGCCTCCCATTTGCATCACCAAGTGCCAAATCTGTCTAATCACTTTGCTATGTGGTTTGATATTCAAGTACCGCCTCCCATTTTCATCACCAAGCGCCAAATCCAATTTGGAAACCTTAACGCCCTCACTCCAGACATATTCAACGCAGCAATCAACAATTCATCACACTCTGCCTCGGCTCACTCTGCATCTGATGCGACAGTAGAAACTTACAAGAGCTTGCTATCAAGCATACGAGATGATTTGGCCCCATTAAAATCACGCTATGTCTTAGGCCGAAAAGCATCCCCCTGGAATACTACTGAACTCTGGGATCTCAAGGCGAATACACGCAGGGCTGAATGGACGTGGATAAAATTTGACCCCACCGTTCATGGTCAAATCTTTAAGGAACAGCTCATCTGCTACCGTAAGGCACTTGACTGTGCCCATACCAAACATTTTTCCAGTTTTCTGGTTGATACCTTCGACAAGTCCAAGATTATTTTCTCGACAATTAATCGGCTCCTTCATCCAACCAGTCCCTCACGCTCACATCGCTTCACTAATAAAGGTCATGCGATCAGTTGATTGAGTTTTTCTCAGTAAAAAATGAAGCCCACCGTATCACTACCCAGCCTCAAACACCAACCAATACCTCAATACATTTTTTTCTACCTACCTTGACCTCAAATCTCCTAGAATTTTCCAAATTAACAGAATCCGAGATCTCTTCTTTATTTACGAGGTCTCGGCCCACAAACTGCTCTCTGGACCTCTTCCCATCAAAAATCATCCGGGAAATTTTCAAATCTCTTGCCACTTTCGTCACTAATCTCTTTAATAATTTACTTCGCTCTGACATCGTTTCCCCACTATTCAAATATGCCACAGTTACCCATCCACGTAAAAAAACCTGGCCTCGATTGCAACATCCCTGATAATTATCTTCCCATCTCAAATTTAACATTCCTCTCTAAGGTCCTTGAACGTGCAGTCGCGGCGCAACTCCAGAAATACGTTCTCAACAATGTCTTCTTCAATCTCTTCCAATCTAGGATCAGATTCAGCCATAGTACTGAAACTGCTCTGGTCAAAGTAGTTAATGACCTACTTGTCACTGACGATTACGGCTTTCCAAGTATTCTTGTACTCCTGGACCTCAGCGCTGCATTTCATACCATTGACCACCCGATCTTACTTGAGCGACTGGAGGGTATAGGGTTCTCTGGCAGTGCCCTGCATTGGTTGAGCTCTTACCTCTCCGACCGGATGCAGCAGTTCGTCATCCTCGGAGGACCAAACTCTATCCTGTTTTGTCTGGAGTTCCTCAGGGTTCAGTTCTCGGCCCACTCCTCTTCAGCATCTACATACAACCACTTGGCCATATCCTGCGCAGCCTCAATCTCAGCTACCATTGCTTTGCCGATGAAATCCAAATCTATATCCACGCAAAGCCATCCATCAATGTCGTCCTCACTGTCAACTGCGAAGGCCTGGCGTTTTAAAAGTTCTTAAAACTAATTGGTGACAAAATAGCAGTTTTGCTTTTTAGAACCTCGAACCAGTTGTGCACGGCTGGACCTATCCAGTTGATGCTTGTTGATCAGACCATTAAAGTTGCTAAGGCAGTCCAGAGTCCAGGCGTGACTCTGGATTCCTCACTCAGCTTCGAGACACACAACAACAAGGTGACGAAGGTAGCCTATTTCTATCTCGTAAATATAGCCAGACTGAAAAGAGTAGAAACGATTTTTACCATTTCTGGCAATTATACAGGTGCTAAGATTTTACAACACCAAAATAGACACCTTTCACAAAGTGTTTAGTTTGCAAAAGCCACACATGCTTGTGACGAAATATAGAAAGAAGAAGCTTTGATAACGTATGCATACGTTATCCGTATGCATATCCCAAGTTATCACAGCTTCTTGATTGCATATTTCTCCGCAAGTATGTGTCGCTTTTGTAAACTAGACACTCTGTAAAAGGTGTATATATTGGTGTTCTAAGATCTTAACACCTGTATAATTGCCAAAAATAGTAAAAACTTTTTCTACGCTTTACAGATGTACGCTGGCAAAGTACCCATAGCATAGACAGAATGTGCAACATCCTCTCACGTCACCCTATGATGCTGAGACGCTAACACATCTTCATCTACTCACGAATCGATTAATGCATTGCACTGCTCCCTGGCATCTCCTGCATACCTGATCAATTGTCTCCAACGTGTGCTAGAGTTCTCACTCGCACACCCGTCCAAGATCACATATCCCCAGCACTGATATCTCTCCACTGGCTACCGGTTAAATACAGCACTGAATTCAAGATCCTCCTCCTCACCTATAAGGCTCTCACTGGCGCTGTTCCGACTTCCATCCGTGACCTACTTCAGGCACCCTCCTCAAAAAGGCAACGTCAATCCTTCAATACGGGCTTGCTGCATGTGCGCAGATCATACCTCCATTCGATGGGTGACAGAGCCTTCTCGCGCACTACTCACAGACTTTGGAAGGCCCTTCCATTGGAGATTCGATCAGCCGAGTCCCCTGGGCATCTAATAATCTCGTCTTCAGACTCACTTGTTCCGTAAGGCTTTCAAGACCTCTGGCTAGGACTGTTAATGTGGCTCACTGATGTCGTGCCAGGATGATGGCTCACCCAACCTGTCCCTGCTCAGGAACATTTATTCCTTCCTTGTTTGTTGAAGAATATGTTTTATCACTCATTTTTTGTCCTTCTATAATTTATTGACACTATTTGACTTTCATTTGAACTGTCCTGATCTTGTTGTTGTTGACATGCCGATCTCTCCGCAGCTCGGAGTTGTAGCAACAACATCAACACAAACCCAAAAACGTTATTGCTACCGATTTGCTGTTCTTATGTCGTAGTTGTGGCTGACATGCCGTTTTCTCCGCAGCTCTGTGCAGCGCTTTGTGACCCTTGGGTGAAAAGCGCTCGAGAAGTGCAATTATTATTATTGTTGACTAGTTCGTCTTCGGACTTACACGATTGAAAAACGGCCAGGTTGATCAAAGTGCTCCTCAAAACTTGGAGACACAGACCAGACAAACGAAATTATTTCCAAATACCCAGGGAAACATTTCCCGTGACAGGTGCCCACCAATTTCTATGCTACTAATTCAAAACTTCCGAAGAGAGATGCTGTCAAAAAGCATGAAATAGTCGCTCGCTAGGCGTTATACGTCCTTAACTGTGTTGTTGTTGCTATGAGTACTCTTTGCCAGTATACATATATGAGAGTAGGACAAGTTTTACCGTTTCTGGCGGTTATGGTAAAACCTGTCCTACTCTTAACTGTGTTGCTGTTGTTTGTTTGCATCCCGTGCATTGGTGTTAAACGCAATGACAATGTGTATTTGCTTCACGCGCACGTAGCTCAGCACTAAGACCAGCTGACAAAAGAAGGCAATATTTGACGAAAGGATCAGTTGACTTCAATTTGTCGACCGTATTTAACGTTTTCTTTTTTTCACACGACACAAATGCATTTCAACATTCGGAGCAAACAAAAAGACTTCCACTTCAGCCAACAATAAAAAACACACACACACAAGTGGCAACAAATATTACTGCAAAAAAAAATATTGAGTGCCAGAAGACAGATATCTGACAGCATTACAATGGCAATGCCGCGGGAATGTAAGCGGAATTAAGCATGTACGTGTCAGCACTTTATAATTTGATGGATGGAAAAAGACTTGCCCGAATCGTATCGGTCATGGGGCTCTTTTGCCCAGAGTTCCCCATGCCCACCGGTGTTGTGTGTGGGATGGGAGCCAATCTTTGCAACAACAACAACCGCCATTCGCCACTGAGTGGAGGTGACGTCACCACGGCGCCTGTGCCAGGCCATATGCACCTTGAGGCCACGTGAAGTGTCGAAGGCTCGCTGACAGGAGGTCACGGGACAGATCCAGGTGTTATGGGCTGCCTGACTGAGATGACTGGCAGATGCACCACCTATGCTCCCTACTGTGCTAATTTGCGTGTTTTAGCCGCCCGATGCTCCGCTCGTTGTTGTGAACGTCGCTCCTTCGTCCTCTGTTGTTGTTGGAGCGCATTCGGGCTACATGACCCAGCCACTGCAGCCTCGCCTGCCGGAGGAGCTCACAAATAGGACCTTGTCCAGATCTTTCGAGCGTTTGTGAGCTCCTCACACAATCCAACCTGATACAACCCAGGATGGATCGTAGGCAGGCAAGACGGAAAGTTTCAAGGCAGTGCAGATGTTCCGCCAAGGGGGCCCACGTTTCGCAAGCATAAAGAAGAGAGAGCATGACTGCAGATCAGAAGATCCGAAGCTTCGTGTGGAACGACAGGCCATGATGCTTCGGCACAGCATTACGTAGCCGATGAAAGTATAATGCCGCCCAACTGATTCGGACCGAGACCTCTGCTGTCAAACCGGAACGGGCCATAAGCACACTACCTAAGTATGGAAATTTCTCCACTGTCTCCGCAATTGCCCCATCACTCGTGGAGATCTCAGGAGGTGGAATAGGTGGCGCTAAATACCCAGACAGGTGCTTTGTTTTGGTGGGACAGATGGTAAGACCCCACCTTTTTGTGGCATTCTCCAGCTTCAACACCAGAGCTCCCAACTGCTCCTCAGAATGAGCAGCAATCACCAAATCATCGGCAGAGATAACATGGTTGGCCAATAGGGAGCCATCCCTTGACCGCACCCAGGCATCGATCAGCCTCCCATAGTACCTGTACCAGATGGAAATTCCACTGGAACATTCATGGAAAGCCTCTCGAACTACGTGGTCAAAAAGATGTTGAATAATGCAGGAGCCAGAGGGCATCCATGTTGCATTCCAAGGTGAACAGGGAATGGCTCTGACTCCCGATCACGTAGCTTTACCCGGGCTTGCCCACCCTCATGAAGGTCCTTAATGATGGTGAGGAGGGTGACAGGGATTCCGAAAGCACGAAGAATAATACACAGCCCTGGCCTGCTGATGGTATCGTAGGCCTTGACCAGGTCAATAAAGGAGAGATGCAGGTTCTGTTGGAATTCCTTACATTTCTGCTGTAGCAACCGGAGAGAGAATATGGCGTCTGTGCAGGACCGCCTCGGCCTGAAACCACATTGGGGTTCCGCAAGCCTCTCCTCAGCGTACCAAGTAAGGAAATGTTGAATGATCCTTGGTAGGACCTTTTCCGGCACACTGAGGAGCGAGATGCTCCTGTAGTTATTACAATCGGTGTGGTCCCCCTTCTTTAAGAGGGGAACCACTAGGGCATCCTTCCATTCTTGCGGGACCCTTCCTGTGCTCCAGACGATTTTAATGATGTAATACAGGGCAGTCTGCAGACAAGCACCACCTTCCCTCAGCATTTCGCTTGGAAGATTATCTCTGCCCGGTGCTTTTCCCCATCACAGGCTCTGGATCGCCTTACTTATTTCCTCTATAGGTGGCATCTCCGCTAGCCACTCACGGGGTGTGGCTACTTCTTCCATTATTTGAGGCACCACAGCCCCAGCAGGGTCACCCCCATGTTGTACTATGGTATTATCTGATCCGATGAGGTTTCCCTCCCCCAATACCTTACAGAAATACTCTGCAGATCTGCAAACTTTTTCCTGAGGGTCGGAGATTGGATCACCATTTTCCCCTTTAAGAAGGGTAATCAGTCCAGCGTTGCAAGTCAATCTTTTAATGGAATTAAAGAATGATTTTTGATCACGGGCTACCGAGGCAGACGCCATCTCCTGAGCAGCCTGCGACCACCACTCATCCTTGCAACGCCGCACAGCTCTTCGAACCTCAGAGTGAAGGCTGCGGTAAACCTCCTCGTTCTCGTGCGTGGATGTTGTAGACGGTCGGAGTAGGCCTGTCGTTTTCTCCCCATTAGCTTGAACACCTCTTCCATCAACCAGGGTTTCTGGGGAGGTCTGGACCGTGTACCTAGTGCAGCAATTCCAGCTGCATGAACCAAAGTCCTCAACCTCACCCATTTTCCCTCAGCATTGGGAGCAGTGGGGGACGATGTCAGCCCCAGCAACAAACGATGTTGAAATTCTCTTCTACAGCTTTCCTCAGCTAGCCAAGGCCAGGGCATTGTGGGTTTTAATGGGGTCCTTTGTGAACGCCTATCTCTGTCACGGAAGAATGGTAGGCGGATCTTTGAGATGACAAGCTGATAGTCAGAAGTCAGATAAGCTCCTCGGTAGGTACTGGTGTCAAGGATATGAGCCCGCATCCGCCACTCCGCCAATATATAGTTCAACAGATGGTCTTGCTTGGACCCGGCATGCATCCAAGATGTTGTGTGGATGCGCCGATGACGGAACAGCGTGTTGGTTATTACGAGTCCATGGGCTGCACAGAAGTCTAGCAGCCTCCTGCCGTTGTTGTTGAACTGATCTAGCTCATGCCTTCCAATCACTCCAGCCCAGGTGTCTGCATCATGACCCACTCAGGCATTAAAGTCACCAAGAAGGATGACTCCATCCCGAGGGGCCACTTTAGCCAACACCTTGGAGCCAAACTCTGCCACCGCTACCGTTTACAAGCACAACGCAGTGCGCAGACCGCAGCGCCACCGTTCATTCCGTGAGCGATCATTGCTCCGCCGTTTACTTTTCAACGAGTCGTCAAGAACTGGGGTGACGGTGAGACCGACACGCGCGCACGTGCGTCGCTCGGAGGAGGTCCGCCTGCCATCTGCCGCGCGCGTCTCGTCCCAGGCGGGCATCCGCAGCGGCAGCGGCAGCGGTCTCGTTACACTTGATTGAAATTAATACCGCTGCACGTGGCACCGATTTGGGAAATGTGTGAAAGATGCCGAAAAGTCCGCTCCCCCCCCCTCCCCCTGCGACTCCCTGTGTGATATTCAGTTCAGCATCAGTACCAGCTTTATCGTGTACAGGGTCGCCGGAGGGGGGGAGGGGCGGAGCCTATCCCGACAAACACAGGCCACAAGGCGGGACATTTTCCGAGGATGTGACGCTCGTATATCGCAGGGCACTTTTTTGGGGGGTAGGGGGGGAATTTTGTCAGCAGGCCAATTAACCTGGGCAGCAGCGTGTCTTTGGACGGTGGGAGGAAACTGGAGTACCCGGCTGAAACCCACGCGAACACAGGGAGAGAGAGAGAGAACATGCAAACTCCACACACAAAGGCACCCGAGCTGAGAACCAAACCCGGGCGCGCCTCGCTGTGAGGCGGCAGCGCTGCTCGCTGCGCCACCGCCTCGCCCTCCGCGCGCCTATTTCACGGGGAGAAAATGATGCCTTTGCTCACCTTGGTCAAATGGCTTGGCTTGCTCCCAGGAACGAAAATAATCCTCCTGCAAAACACCGACACTCCCGTTAGACGGTGCGCGCACACGGGGGAGGTCCTAATCACACGTTGCCAGCGATTGTTGCTTTTCACGGGATGAACAAATATCGGTGACTCAAGTGAATACCGGTAATAATAATGATATCAACTTGCAGTGCGCCGTACGGTATCCGTTTGCTCTTCAACAAAATGACTCAGAGGTACCAGAAGGAACTACAGACAGGGAGTAAATGCACCAGGCGGTTAGCCGGTGTCAACATTTTTCTAAACTCTCTTTATATTGTTAAGCTGTCATTAGCCAATTAGTGATTGCTCAAGTGCCGCGGCATCTGAATAAAGCTCACGCGTGCAAGGTGACAATGCTCTATCCACCTCACACAGACGAAAGAGGTGAGAGACCGCTTTTGTGCTGCATCGCATTTCCCGGGAGAGCCAGGGCATGGAACCTCGACAATCACGGGAAGCAAGTTTAGCAAGATTTGTGTGATTCACCAACCCTCACCGCTACAGTACTGGATTAAAAACATGCGCACGTTACCACTGGGAGGCGCGGTGGCGCAGTGAGTTGCGCTGTCACCTCACAGCAAGTCACGGGTTCGATTCCCGGCTCGGGTGCCTTTCCGTGTGGAGTTTGCGAGTTCTCTCCCTGTGACCGCGTGGGTTTTCGTCGGGTGCTACGGTTTCCTCCCACCGTCCAAAACACGCTGCTGCCTACAGTAATTGGCCTGCTGAGTATATTGCCCCACTCTTGCCCCTGTGATGAACTAGCGTGACATCCTGGGTATAGCCCCGCCTTGCACCCTCTGTCTGCCAGGAGAGGCTCTGTGACTCTGTGCAGGATTAATCGGGTATCCATTATGATGATGATAATGATGACAGCTACTGCTGTATAATAATATGGCAAATAGTCAAGCTGATGCATTTCGGATTTTTTTTTTGCAAAACCTGAACGAACAAATAATAATAATAAGTAATAATAACGAAATATCTAAAGCCCAAATGCCAGGTCTGGTCATAGACGAGACACGGATACCAAGACGGATGGAACCTACAGAGAGATAGGGTGTCTGCCAAGCGGTTAGCCGGCGCCAACACGCCAGACACCGCCTCCTATATATTACGATCCTATCGGTCAATTAATTCATAAGCGTTTTAAGTTGTGGGAGGGAAACCGGAGAACCCGGAGGAAGCCCACGCAGAACAGGTGGAGAACACGCAATCGCCACACAGAAAATCACAAAAGGGTTGACTCAAGGTTCCTCGGCAGGACTTTCTGTGAGGTGTGCGCGTCACCACCGCATATCCACCA
>JAZEWT010000012.1:12843775-12857900 GCA_036362905.1 Mordacia mordax
ACGTCGTCTAAACCATCCGGGAGACATTCACCTTGGAGTAAAGTTATGGTAAAGGAAGGGCACGTTTTACTTAAGGCGTTTTATGCAACTAGCTGCTGACCCTTAATGCGCTATAAAATATCATACTGCAAATCTAAACATCCCCCAGACATCATGTTATGGGCTCGTGTAGTAGGTGCTGTTTGAGAGAACCTATGAACACCAGCTGGGAGCACGAGACGGTTGTGTGGTCAGCACACCGCGCGCCATTTCATTAGGATTCTCGTCTCATCTCATTGTCAGTAACCGCTTCGCCTTGTACAGGGTCGCAGTGAGCCGGAGCCTATCCCGGCAGACACAGGGCGCAAGGCAAGGATATACCCACGATGGGACGCCAGTCCATCACCGGGCACTAAGGGCAATTTAGTCTGCGAACCAATTAACCTATGCAGCATTAGGATTGATTCGGATAATGCCTAACACAGGTTGACGCTTTGGTACCATAGTGCGGTAACCACTACGCCACCGCTTCTCGTGGGGGCAGACACACATGTAGACGTACACACTCACACGCACATTAACGCATGTGTCGTAAACAAAAATAATCGATGCCAACATTAAAAGATTGGCATTTACATCGCGCTTATTGATATGGATTTTGCAACAAAACTCAATATGGCAATACATGGTAACTGAGGCATTAGGAATTAATGCTTTAAACATGTTTTTTTGTCAGGGCCAAGAGTGATTATAAATGGATCGTAGCGCCGCTCGCTGGAGGGAATCGTGTGATTATAAACCTAGCGGTTGCACTCGCAATCGCTAGCTTTATAACCAAATGAATGTGATGTGAGTGTGAATGACGAAATATAAAGAGAGTTAACGACGTACTGACCTCGACCTCCTGAGCAGGCCCAGCAAGGACAAACACAAGAAGCAAACGGTTAGAAACGCGGGTATTCGCTGGGCAGGCAATACGATACGATACCCGAACGTCGACGTTACCCGTTTAGCCCTGCGCAGGGTCGCGGGGACCCGGGTCTATCCCGGCAGACAAAGGGTGCAAGACGGGACTCTACTGAATACCCAGGATATGACGCCAGTATGTCGCAAGAGCGGAGGGGGGAAGGCACAATTTTCTCAGCAGGCCAATTAACCTATGCAACAGCGTGTTTTTGGACGGTGGGAGGAAACCGGAGTATCCGATGACAACCAACGCGGACACGGGGAGAGAACACGCATACTCCACACAGAAATGAACCCGAGGCAGGAATCGAACCCGGGTGTTCTTGCTGTGAGGCGACAGCGCTACTCACTGCGCCACCGCGCTGCACCCAATCGAATCGCCCCTCGACCTAATGGCAAATTTCATCTTTTTAAAATCCGAGTACCTATAATGCAGCGATCGCATTTTATTTTGCGTAGCTTAATTTTCATGGTGAACTTCTTAAAAGTCGATTGCAGGGAAGCAAAGTGTGTTTCCACGTATGTATCCGCGACACAAAAAGTGATGATTGCTTTCCAAAGCTGCTTTTTCGGGATAGCCGCGTCGAGCGCCCCCTCATCTCTCCTTCACGACGTTTCGCATCCCTCGTTGGAGGCATCCTCGCGAAACGTCGTGGAGGAGTGAGGAGGAGCGCTCGACATGGCCATCCCAAAACGAACAGCTTTGCAAGGCAATCCACCATGAACCAAAGGATAATAATATAATTTTGCATTTCTATAGCGGGGCGGCACGGCGGCCCAGTGGTTAGCGCTGTCGCCTCACAGCAAGAAGGTCCCGGGTTCGAATCTCTCGGCTCGGGTGCCTTTCTGTGTGGGAGTTTGCATGCTCTCCCCGTGTCCGCGTGGGTTTTCGCCGGGCACTCCGGTTTCCTCCCACAGTCCAAAAAGCATGCTGCTGCATAGGTTAATTGGCTCGCAGGCCAAATTGCCCCGCAGTGCCCGGCGATGGACTGGCGTACCAGTGTGGGTGTATCCCTGCCTTGCGCCCTGTGTCTGCCGGGATAGGCTCCGGCTCACCGTGACCCTGTATAGGACTAAGCGGTTTCAGACAATGAGATGAGGGGAGATTTCTATAGCGCCTTTCACCCGAGGGTCACAAATCGCTCGCAAAAGGCGTTTTTTGTTTAAATGTGTTCATTTCTCTCGTGATTAAATTTCTCTGTTTCATGGCTTTCGCTCGGCGCGTTGCGTCGTCAGCGTGTCGCCGTTTCGACAAAAACAACCCCGACGCCACCTTCGTCGCGACGAGGCTCCATCCTCATCTCTCGAGTTCTCACCCGGTTAAACAAAATAAAATATAAATGGAACGTATCGTCGGGAACAATGATAGAAATATACATTTGATTGCAGTGTAAACAAACAAGTTTTTAATTTCGCGCTCTGTTGCCCACTCCAACCCGATGCCCTTTATTTTGTGCGCACATTTTTAGACCTCCTAGAACGATTTGCTGAGCGATTTGAGACATTTATTCAGCAACTTTTCCGTCTGAATTTCCCATCATTTCGTTGAATGCCTCCGCACATATTTCCTGGCCTTGTTTTGTTTTGGACTCTGATGGAACGCCTGTTCAGAGCGGTTAATACCACCTGGCGACCTTGAAGGCCACCAGAGCACTATCACGGTGACACTAACACGCGCTCTCCCTTCCAACAACCTAGGGCTTCTATCAAAGTCTCCAGTCAACCTCAACACAGCGGGAGGTCACGCATTCTTCCCCGTTGCTCCCATAATCTAGAACTGCGTTTCCTCCAGTCATCCGTGCTGTCAACTCCCCGCCCCTATTAAAGTCCTGGTTCAAGACCTTCCTTTTTTTCCCGTGGCTAAGACTGACTGACACGCTTCACAAAATAAATATTTTAGCTGCTTCAGTAAGAAACCTTGAGATACTGACGCCATTTGGATGCAACTTTAATACACCATGTATTGTACCGGTTTCTTTCAACCTAACCAGCCACGCTCATAACGCCTTCCCACCTCCCAATAACAAATAACATCAATAAATCTCATTGCACGAGGAAATCAGCAACCACAGCCGATTCCAACGTATGTCTATTATTGGTCAGTGATCTCTGCACTGATGCAAGGCCCTTCTTCACCAACCAGCACTGACCAGTGTGGTGAAGTATAACACAATCACTACGACAAAACATAGCGTGCAAAAGCCATTATCCAGCAGTACATTGACAACTGTAAAACTATTGTATACCCCATGTATTAAACACGGGTGCACCTGATGTGACAGAAAGTTTAAAACAAAGTGATTTCTTGCTCAAATGTGCGTGTGAAGTTGTGCTCATCTCCTGTTTGCAGCCCTGAGTCAGTGACACAAATTCTTCATTGCTCTGGTGGGGACAAGTTGCTCCACATGGAAACCACCGCTGCCTCCCCTGGAAGGATGACCTACTGAGGCAATTCCAACCAGGATTTTAAACTCGCAATCTTCCGATTGCTCGCAAGATTGCGAGTCACCTCGCCGGTTAGCGGGCGTACGAGCACACGCTGCTTTGGCAGTGACTGACACAAAGCTTAATGCGACCGCGCGGCGAAGTCTTGCGTTACACGCAGCAGTATCTGCAATGTACCCGTAACGTGCACGAGTAATTGCTTAACACACGCTGGGTGCTGCATCGCGGAGAGAGGAGAGAGAGAGAGAAAAAACCCCTAATCGCAGGATTTCCTCATTTCTGATTTTCCAAGCCCATTTTGAGCACAGAGAGACGCCTGAGCGAATCCATCAACAACAAAAATCCCACGAGACATCGCAACACCATCGGCACAAACGAGAGCTGCACGGCAGCTCTGCGGCTCTAACTTTCCCTCCTGATGGGATGTGCAGCGGAATTAAATGTATTTTTTTTCGACACCACTCTGCGGGCTTACTGCTTGCAGCGAGCAACGATAATCGTGGTATATCCCTGCCTGTCGCCAGTTGCCTGGTTATCGTGGTCTCCTCTCTCCACCGGCGTAGGGATCCCTTAATTGGCTCCCGAGAATATTTCATGGCCGATTAGCGTGGCATGCTGAGCCATATGCTCCAGCGCATCCTCACCCCGGCTGGTAACTTTTCTTTGAACAAAATATATAGGTCGTAATTAAGCTGCAGCAAATGCATCTGAGCATGTATTAAAGCGGAGCTCGATCTGCTGTGGCTCTGCAAGCTCTTTTTTTCTCTCTCTCTCTTCTTTCTTCTATTATAGCCGGGGCCGATGTACGCGCTTCGCAAGACAACATGAGACGGCTGAGCACAGCCGGTGCCACCCCCGGGGGCACCGTGTCAGGACGGATTATTCCACTGATGGGCTGTGACGGTCACAGAGACGGCGACCCAGCACTGAAAGGTCACGCCGTAGAGCGACACCAGCGCCAAGGTTTCCCGCATCGTCGTCAGATTTGGCAACTGCATCTCTCAAAAAAAAACTCGCCCTTCAGCCACCCAACGTGACATTGAGTTGCAACGCTCGATGATTCCAATAAATGGGAGGGAATCGTTGTTGTAATCGGTGCCCGCTTAATCTTGCACAAGGTGGCTGGGGGTCGGAGCCTATCTCGGCAGACACAGGGCGCAAGGCAGGACTATACTCGGATGGGCCGCCAGCCCATCGCGGGGTACTGGGGGGCAATTTCATCAGGCCAATTAACCTAGGCTTCAGCATGTCTTTAGATAGTAGAAGGAAAGCGGCCTACGCGGAAAAAGTCCAAATAGATATTGGGAGCATATGCAAACTCCACACAGAAAATCATCCGAGCCAGGAATCGAACCCAGGTCCTCCTTGCTGTTGGACAATATCTCTAGTCACCGCGCTACCCTAGGGATGGTTGATGTGTAATCAGCTTTACAGGGGCCTAGCGGACGGGTTGGGCGGGTGTTGTAGATGTGATGCCGTGACACTGCACCTTGCAGGTAAATAACACACCTGGTAAATATCAGAGCTCGGGTGCACACGCTCAGAAATAGAGCATGGCCACCCCAAACGCATCAACCACACAAACGCGGAGCAAACATCTGCTGCTGTGATCAAAAGCACCGGCTGCAACGGTACTCCTTCTTAGGGAATAGATGAAATAAATTTACCCTTGCTTGCAACCGCTTGTTTTTTTCTATATATATATAATATGTGCTTTTATCATAATATTAGCAGGAAAATACAACGTATGGTTTTACAGCGCCTCCGTGAAAGATTTCCAGAGACTGAAAGACATCGAAATTCTAATGTTTTATTCATGTGGGTTGAGTATGGCTATCATGTTTTTTTGCAAAATCGTTTTCACTCCGTACATTTTTGTCCATTAAGCCCTCAGTTTGTCACAGCCTGAGTAAATGTTGTACCGCACCTCACGTTATGTATTCACATGTTGTCGACGCAGCGTTTGCAAATTACGCCCGTAACTTATCCGAGTTGCTTAGTGAGTTAATTAAGAAATAATCACAAAATGTTAAGTTAACTTTAATGGCAACAATCACATTTCAATTAACAGGAATGGGCTGCGTCGATGGAGAGAGAGAGAAAAAAGAGAGCGAGTAGCAAGCGAGGAGAAAACTGCAGCGAGGCAAGAATTAAATGAGGAGAGAGAGCGGGAGAAGCTGCGATCGGTGATTAATCGGTTAGGCAGGGCACAAGGCCCTGATGGAATCCGCGTTAGCGCCTCCCAGCAGGGGGCGCTAGAGGTCACAACGGCACGGAGGTGCGGGCGATTTCACAATTGTCGTCAGCTCGCAGTCGCTCCACTGTTGCATGAAGGCGTCTTTGAGCCGCCACAAAAATCGGCGGTGTAACAAGCCATCCAGCATCTGCACACGGACTTATTTCATCGCTACATCTCCTCAGTGGACGTCCTCTTGGGCGCGGTTCCATTTCTGGGAAATTATTTCGAGAAACCAGTAGAACGTAGAGGCTACTCTGCAAAATGCCGAATAAAAATGCGATCGACGATGAATGTATTGTTTAGTCAGTCGGTGTCAGTACCGGCTTAATCCTGTACAGGGTCGCGGGGGCCCGGACCCTATTCCGACTGACACAGGGCGCAAGGCGGGGCAATACCACCCTCCGTCACGTCGACCACTGCATGGGGAGGCCCTCATCCAGCAGTAGATTGACACCGGGCATGAATGTACAAATTGGCTACGTTTGTGTGTGTAAATATACTTACTACAAGGTACTGCTGTAGTACAGTATTTGCTAAAGTATTTATCATGTAGGTTGACATGCCGTTCTCTCCACAGCTCTGTGCAGCGCTTTGTGACCCTCGGGTGAAAGGAGTTTTTAAAAATGCAAATGTTAATATTATATTATTATACGCTGGACGTGACGCCAGTAGATGGCAGGACACTTTTTTGAGACGATTTACTCAGCAAGTGAATTAACCGAGGCAACAGCGTGTCTTTGGA
Organism: Mordacia mordax; assembly: GCA_036362905.1. Lineage (NCBI taxonomy): Eukaryota > Metazoa > Chordata > Hyperoartia > Petromyzontiformes > Petromyzontidae > Mordacia > Mordacia mordax. The sequence goes on from JAZEWT010000012.1 coordinate 12,850,147, forward strand.
GAATGGGAAGAAACTGAAGTACCAAGCAAAAAACCCACGCCGACACAGGAGAGAGAGAGAGAACACGCAATCTCCACACAGAAAGGCATCCGAGCCAGGAACCGAACCCGGGCCCTTATTGCTGTCAGGTAGCAGCGCTACTCACTGCGACACCGCGCCTCCATGCATGTATTCTTCATTTTGCTAAATAGTTTAATTGCGTAGATTTTATATATTGCAAAATAGTGCCATTTTCGTAATGCTTTAAGTACCTCTCGTCTAAGTGACACCATGAATTATTAATTAGAAAGTTGCAACGATTAAAATACTTATAGCAGTCTAATGCTGAGTGAATTACAGTTGTAGACACTTAAAAGACTATCTTTATTTGAGCCAGCGGTACAGAGAAACACAAGCAATATTCGATCGCATTATAAAATACTATCGCCACATTATTGGCAACTTATATCTCATCTCATCTCATTGTCAGAAACCGCCTAATCCTGTACAGGGTCGCGGTGAGCCGGAGGCACAGGGCACAAGGCAAGGATATACCCACGATGGGACGCAAGTCTATCATCGAGCACTGCGGGCAATTTAGTCTGCACGCCAATTAGCCTATGCATCAGCATGTTTTTTGAACTGTGAGAGGAAACCGGAGTGCCCGGCGAAAACCCACGCGGACACGGGGAGAGAACATGCAAACTCCACACAGAAAGGCACCCGAGCCGAGATTCGAACCCGGAACCTTCTTGCTATGAGGCGACAGCGCTGCCCACTGGGCCACCGCCCCTTTATATCGTGATACTTGATTTTGTACTGGTGACAAATTATATTGCGGGAACGCTGTCAATTAACAGGATCCGACGTCACCATGAAGGAAGGGGCAGGAAGGCGCGGCAGTAACAACCACGACTCACAGCAAGGAAGTCCTGCCCAAGGCAGATGGAGTCCTGACGAGGGCGCCTTTCCTTGGGGAGTTTGTGCGTTCTCTCCCCCTGTTCTGCGTGGATTTCCTCCGGTATCTACCGTGCACGAGCGCAGCGGATCACAGGCGCCTGCGAATTGAGGATATTCTGCGCAATGTGAGGGGTGTGAAATTCACACTTTAATCTCCGGATTACAAGACAATATTCTGCCCTGTGCCAAAGGTATACCGCAGTCCTGGTCAAACACGACTGCTGATTGTAAGAACGCACCCCAACGTTTCCTTTATTATAAAGAGGAAGTGTGTGTTATGATGATTGCTTCGAAAAGCTGCTCTCTCGGGACAGCCGCGTCGATGGCTCTCTCTCCTCTCCTCACGACGTTTCGCCTCACGTTAGAGGCATCCTCAGGCGTAGTGTCACGAGGAGAGGAGAGAGAGCCATCGACGCGGCTGTCCCGAGAGAGCAGCTTTTCGAAGCAATCATCATGCATCGAGCCGTGAAAACCTACATCATTACGAAGTGTGTGTTGTAATCTAGAAATATTCTGATTGTGTATTTTATATTTCATTTTGTAGCATTGGAGTGTTTATCTAAATCTATTTCTCTTTTCCACTCTCAAACCAGTGTGGATGAATTTCCCGCACAACGATTTGACCCATTGGTGTATTGATTGTGTCACTCATGCCCGCTCAGGAACAATTCTTCTATCCTTTTTTTGTTTAAACATTTTTTTTATTTGACGACCTTAATTGATTTGTAATCATTATTTTACTTAAGTGATCTATTCTGAAGTTGCTGTACACATGCCGTTCTCTCTGTAGCTCTGTGCAGTGATTTATGACCCTCGGGTGAAAGGCGCTTTATAAATAGATTTATTATTATTGTTATGAAAAAAAACCCTTGTAACATAATAATGTACATGATGCAGTGTCCAGCAAATGTTGGCACCGGCTGTCCGCTTAACTGCCTTCCCCGCTCTCTGCAGTTTCCTCTCGCCTATGAATCGAAATTGAATGAATATGTGACACGTGGTGACACGTGGTACAAATGGTATTCATTATTATTAATCACAATCCGCGTGTGGTAGGGAACTTTACCAGACCACAAAGCAATGGCGTTCGTTCTACGTGCCATGACATACATCGTGTCATCTCCTTAAATTCTCATTTCATTAAATAACGCAAAGCACATCATAACAGGAACACTGAGACCAACAAGGATCCCATACCTTCGTAGTTATGCGAGTATGCTGTCACCTAATATCCGCAGGGAGTTTATACATTGTCTTGGTAACGGCGACCAACGTATGCATCGTCAAGCAACATCTCAGCAATGTCACCTTCGCCACCACCTCAATTTCCCATCTCCCTTCTGGGATCATGCAGCTGTCACCATCCTTGAAGCTCATCCTCGCCGGCAGAATGCTTATGAGCAGTGGAACAACGAAGATGTCCACAATAAACACCTAGTTCGAGAAAACAAACATCATCGCACCTTCTGGTTTTAACTTTGCTCCTGGAAGACATTGGTGTAACTGTCAAGCGCATCAGAACATCAACAGCCCGTTGTGTGCATCTCCTTCGTGAATTGACGATGGGAGACAAGCTACAGTACTACGGTGGATAGGCAATCCAAGCTGTACACCACATACTAGACCAAACCTGTTCGCTCTGGCTAGCCGTGTCGAGCGCTCCTCCTCTCTCCTTCGCGAGGTGTCGCCCCCCCCACCCCCACGTTGGAGACATTTTCAGGAGTGCTGCTGGGACTGAGTGAACATTTCCAAGTGCTTGTTTCAAGGCAGTGCGAGCAAGGTGTTGAACAGACAACAGAATCATCACGTGCATGACAAAGGTCAAGGGAATGTGAGTGAGGCAGTGAACCGCCTTTGACGTAAATAGCGCAGTGCACGCTCATTTTCCCTGGGTCTCAGCAACACGCCTGAAAATGCCTCCGACGTGGTGGGTGAAACGTCGCGAAGGAGCATCGAAAATTCTACATCAATGCAAATAGTAAACCTGTGGGCTTTCAGTGGAGGAGAAACGGCAAAACGACGTGACCTCTCTCCTGGAGCCCTCTCGTCACGACTCGCAGACCTGCATGAAGACATTTCGTTCCTGAACATATTGCAGTCGTACGCAAGAATAGAATTTCCTTATTTACCGAGCCATTCACAGTCACCAATTTGGCAAATAGCACTCTCTCTCTCTGGGAGGAAAGCACACTGGCTAATTGGTTTATTTATCCATGGCCCTGACAAACGCAGGACACCCACGGCCCAATAGCAGGCCAGACTCATAAAATGATACCCTGACCATGTGTTGTGTCTACGCCTCTCCCACCACTCCCTCTGCCAGAGCTGCAGATGGATCTTTGTCATGCAAAAGTTGTTATTGGCTTGTCTTTTTTAACTGTAACCATACAGAGACCATGTGTTTTTGTAATCACTCTATATTGCATGTACTGGATTGTTTGTATGGGAGCGGGTCTACTGTAGGCTTAAGGATAAAACAAGAGTACGCACAGGGCTCAATAATACATTGAGTAATCCTTGCACGTGTTGTCAGCTAAGCTCTAAAGAAATCACTTTCCACGCTAATTAGAAGCTGTTAAGAAACAACAACATCCGGTAACACTCTCATCATGTGACGACAGCACACGGAGACCACGATCCACGACCAAACAGAGTCATCGCTTCACCACCGACCAGTAAAGTGTCACCATGTGAAATAACACTTCGCGAATTGACGTCTCATCCTTGCGCAGTGGCCATACCAATCGTCTGTGTGTCGTTCAAATGCTAGAATATGTACTGGCGGAGGATGCCTTCAACGTGGCATGAGAAACGGAGAGAGCGGAAGAGCGTTCGCCACGGCAAACCCGAAAGAACAGCTTTGGAGAGCAATTCTCAACAGACAGGACTCACGAATGCCGCCCACAAGGCCATGGTAACATGAAATTACAGCCTAGGCGTGTGGCGGATTTACCGCTCTCCAACCTCTGATCTTCCAGTGCACAGCGTTTCAACAGTTACCAATGTTTTGGGCCCATACAATTAAAATAACCTCAAGTAGCGTGGCTCTCAGTGAGCTGTGCTCGCCTCGGAAGTGAAATAAGTGACATCAATACCGAGATTAGCAAAGGGACACAACACAGAGCATAGCTTTGCATTGCCAGGGCGCGGCTAAACAACGCTGCTCAAGACCGAAAGCAAACATCGCAATTCCTGAACGCATTTCAAATGTGCCATTAACTTTGGAAACTTTTTTTTTTTGGGGGGGGGGGGTAGACGGGGTGTGAGGGGGAGAGAGGCGGAAGGGGAGTTGCAGGGACAGCCCCCCTTGTCTCCCCAACTTCAGCTCAGACCTAAGAAATCGAAATCTCCCACAGCGGAGAGGGTGCGTCAGATCTCACGCCGGTTTAAATCTGTGATGTGCAAAGCATGCCGAGCACCGCGGGATGCGACGCTCGATTGGCGAACAAGAAGCTGACGTTCAATCTGGGTTTAGGAACAATAACGCATTGTGAGCGGGGGGGCGTCGCTCCGTGCGTCCCACGTGCGACGCACGTGGGACGCACGTGTCCGCTCCGCAGCGCGACAACCGTGCACGATGAATCCGCAAAAAGGAAGAGGCCCCGCTTGAAATGTGCGCCGCACAGGGCTGATAACATATTTTATTCATTTTTTTAAACGGGACAATGCTTCTGCACACATTATCCGTGTAGCACATTTCGTTGCTATGGTTTGCTCCTTTACATTTCACATTTCGGGTTGTGGCAGCCGGTCCATTTAGTTTTTAAATATAAATATACGTGTCCACGGTGGCCCAGTGGGTAGCGCCGTCGCCTCACAGCAAAAAGGGCCCGGATTCGAATCTCGGCTCGGGTGCCTTTCTGTGTGGAGTTTGCATGCTCTCCCCGTGTCCGCGTGGGCTTTCGCCGGGCACTCCGGTTTCCTCCCACAGTCCAAAAAAAACATGCTGCTGCATAGGTTAATCGGCTTGCAGACTAAATTGCCCACAGTGCCCGGTGATGGACTGGCGTCCCATCGTGGGTATATCCCTGCCTTGCGCCCTGTGTCTGCCGGGATAGGCTCCGGCTCACCGCGACCCTGTTACAGGACTTAGCGGTTTTCCCGAATACGGTGTCGGCGAATGAGCGTTGAACGAAGCCACGCAGCGTTGTTGTCACTGACTCGCGTGCGCGCACGTGAGACGCACGTCTTCGCTCGATTCGCTGATGGAGAAGCTCATCAATGTCGAACCGCGACAGCAGTTTCAGCAGCCTAAGTGGAATGATTTAGATTATTGCTGTAATATTCCTGTCTCCTGCTCTCGTCTCACGCGAGCCGTTTGCGTGAATGGTACCGTAATGCACTCCCGCGCCGAGCTACTGGATAACCCGGTGCTTTGGCGAGTTCAGGTGGACAATTATAATGCCTGCCGGAAAAAAAAAATAATTTACGTGAACGGTTTCCCTTTGCCGTGGGCAGAAGCAGCCTTGCGTCAGGCTGCTCACTAGCGTTAGATTGGCCGATTCTTTACCTCCTCGTGTCCTGCCAGGACGGTCCATGTGTTCATCTGGTTACACGTGTGGTCACGGAGCCTGGTCTCCTAGCCCTGGTAATGACCTCCTTATTGGATTTATCTCGTTAAGACTAACCAAAGCGGCTGCTCTCGCATGTATCTCAATGAGCAATGAGTGCGTTATTGGTAAACAGTCCTGTAAGTGAACAATGCAATGACCTCACAAGTATCAGTTGTGCTGATATACGCAATTAAAAAACGCGCACAAAATTAATGTAGTGTTCATTAGTTACCCAGGAGCGTGTTCCTGTATTTGGATCTTTGGCCAATCTATATATAAAATGTTTATAATGAAGCACTTATTTGTATATTAATCCACACTGGCAGTACTTGGTTCGAAGCCTTTATAAGCACGCATCTTATCTGCACAGCAATATCGTTGATTTCATCTCATCTCAGCTCATTGTCAGATACCGCTAAGTCCTGTAACAGGGTCGCGGTGAGTCGGAGTCTATCCCGGCAGACACAGGGCGCAAGGCAGGGATATAACCATGATAGGACGCCAGTCCATCACCAGGCACTGCGGGCAATTTAGTCTGCGAGCCAATAAACCTCTGCAGCTGCATGTTTTTTGGACCGTGGGAGGAAACCGGAATGCCCGGCGAAAACCCACGCGGACACGGGGAGAGCATGCAAACTCCACACAGAATGGCACCCGGGCCGAGATTCGAACCCGGGTCCTTCTTGCTGTGAGGCGACAGCGCTACTCACAGGGCCACCGTGCCGCCCACGTTGATTTTATTTCAGCTTTATTTACCACTTATTGAAAACTCTGCTGACACTTCAGAGATCCATAGAAACTCACAAAGCGACATCAAGAAGAAGAAATGCAGGTGAGATTGTCAAGAACAAAAAGAAAACCTCATCAATAAGAGTTATTGGAAAAATGTGATACAGGCTTAGCGCCAGATCGATCTTGGGCAGTACTCTACTGGGTCTAACAATGTTTGTTGGCATCACGCGGTATCAAGCTACAGGACCCGCAGAAAACCCGCTATGCATATGTAGCTGGTGTGAGCTGGCGATGTGTCAAACAATAGCATTGTGATCCGCGGTTATAACGTCATGTTGAGTGGCAACGATTAGCCACTGACGTCAGTGGCTAATCGCTGGGCCACGCCAATGCCCAGTACTTGATCGATGGCGCTCAGGTGACTAAAGAGGTGAGGTCTCGTGAAATTGGTGATGGCACTGATTGCTAACTGCACACGACGCTGTTCCAAATCGCAGCAGCACTCTCTAATGTTCACAGGGAACACGTGTGGCGAGTTTGTGAACCCGGAGGTGCTGATTATAAATGTCGTTATCGCAGGGACAGAGTAGTTATCAACTGTCCGATTAAACCATCTGCTCTGCCGACCTTTGGATCCAATCACACCTGGACTGGGGACGCGTTCGAGAGAAAACGAGTGATCATCATCAAGAAGTTCTGTCAAGAACGCTCGCGTGCACACGCATTGACTGACCACACCATTCCCTCCTCATCTACCAATTATTAATAATTACGTCTACCGTGTGAGTCGAGTCTTGGGTACGACCACCGGCCACTCAACAATGTCTAAGACAGGCTGACACCGGCTGCATGTGAAAGGGGAAGACAGTCAGCATGATCATCTCCCAGACACATTCTGCAGCCCCCACACCCATAACTGGACAAGACCTCGCAGTGATCCTCCGTCCATGCGGTAACCAGATTGAAACCGGCTGAACTGTCAAGATGCGATGTGATTGGGCTCATTTATGGCCATTGAATTGTGGAGCAGAGCCCATAGATAAGTTCGGAAAGCCCCGATAGTGGAATGAAAGGGTTGACTGAACTCAAGGACTTGGCAGTTGAGTGTTTTGTACATCGACCATGTGATGGCAAACGCAACAAGATTCACGGCGCTTTAGTCACAGACACTACGGTAAGGCGTGGCGAAAGACCCTCGCTCCTTGATGGTCTCTTGCTGCGCATAATCAATCACACATCACCAGACAGCCACTCTCACCCACCGCCCATCGTGCAACCTTTGAAGAGTTCTGCCCAATACGTCAAAAGTGAAAAAAAAACCTGCTCCAGACGTTAAACCGGGTCCGTGTCAGCGGCAGAGTCTCTGGCAGTTGGAGAGCATCATGAATCTCAGGATCGCCTGGATTTTCCTGTCTCTGCAGCTAAGAAGCTTTAGGGCTCGGCCAGGAAACTCAATATAGAGCTGCGACAGCTCCCAGCTTAGAATTCAGCTCATGCCGGTTGGGTGAGGCTCCCCCCCCCCCCCCCCCC
>JAZEWT010000012.1:12876381-12898863 GCA_036362905.1 Mordacia mordax
TTCTTGCTGTGAGGCGTCAGCGCTAACCACTGGGCCACCGCGCCGCCCACAACAATAGTTTACATTCTCAAAGCACGCACACACAAAGGTCGCCAAACACAAACAACCCAGTTGCACGTAGGCTGATAAACACAACAAACGATGAAACCCCACGGCTGGCAAGGAAAACATTAGAAAATATAGAGCGGCGTGAATATAAATGTCAACTTCAATGCGATTGTATTATGTAACAAAAATAAATAAAATCGTATCAATGGAAACTGAGCTACGACCCGATTTAGTGCCGCGCTGCTGAGCGGAGAATTGTGAATCGTGAGCGGTGATGGTTGAGCGATGAGCGGAGATCAGTGCGTGGTGAGCGGTGAGTGTTAAACGCTGTGTGTCTCTACCGACAGTGTAGACGGTCGAGACACGGTGCCCACACAAACCGAGGGTGCCAATTTACAAGGATTTTTTTTTTCTGAGCCGTAGCATCGAGACGAGGGTGGCGAGCGAGGCTCCGCCAGCGAATTGCCCCAGTGTCTCCTCAATCAGCCCGTCAGCTCCGGTTAGGGCACTGCACACGATGCCTGCTACTTAATACAAGCGCCGAATTTCAATTACGCTGTCTGCAATGCAAGGCGGGCTGCTGCTGTTGCAGCGCCCATCATGCGCATTAACGCGGTGTTAGAAATTCAAGGTGATCCATCTTTTATTCGGCAGCGTCAACTCGGTGCCGTAACCAACAACTCGTATCGCTTTCTACTTTTTGTCGCTCTTACGCTTGTTTAAAACACCCGTGCAATTCGTTAAAATGTAAATGATTTCTCACTTTGGACAAAACGGCGTCATTCACGTGTTATTAGACGATGGGCAAGAGTGCGTTGCGACTGCGTGCACCCACTGTAGTGTTTGTGTAGATGGTGTGGGGAGCGATGGCGCAGTGCAAAGCGCACCGTGCAATGGATCCCTGTAGCCTCAGCTCCATTCGTGTCCCATGACTGACAATGACAAAAGATACCCATCTAGTGTTTAGCAGGATGTTAGACCAAGTGCTGTTATTGAGCACCTCTGAAAGCCAGCAGCAGGTGGCCAACGCCAACCAGACCGCATGTGTCTGCTCAATGCTGACGTTTACACACTGCGACAGGTAATGCCTGACCGAGGCACTCATTTAAGGCACAGGCGACCTAAAAGAGGCCCAGGATGGATAAGAAAAATATTCCTGAACGCGGATTGAAGGCAGGTAATTAATACGTACAGCGCAGGTGCACTTACTACTACACCACTGCTCCCTTCACTAAAACAACGACCGCCGTTCGTCATTAAGTTTCGGTCATGTGACCACGTCGCTCGTGCCAGGCCACGTGCACCTTGAGGCCACACACATTTAATGTGGAAGTCCAAAAGCTGTGCTTAAACGGTCAGGAATTGCCAGAGCATTGCAAACGGTAACGTAAATTAATAGCGCAAAGCATTTAGCACTGGCCTTAAAAGTGGATGATCATGGAAATGAGCTGAGAAAGTTACGGCCGAAACAAACATGTTTAAAAAATATATTTGCTTGAATGACTTAAATATTTTTTTTACTCAACAAAATGAATGTCTACAAACGAGCGAGCGCAGGGCTGCCGCGAGACGAGCACGAGGGGGAGACACTCGGCTGATGGTTCAGCGATGGCATCAGGGCGCCACCCGCTCGGCTCGACGTGACATCACGATGACGCACCGAGTCCGGCTTCCGGACGTTTCCCTGCATCGGCCGATGTTAAATTTTTGCCGGATGATGAGTAAGTCAGGGCAGGGTAAACTTTGGGTAGAATTCACCAGCAGTGGTAGTTTTGTCTGGGTATCAAACTCAGGTGACTGGGTTCAGAGCACACTCTCCTGATCACTCTGCCAGTGCTCCCGATGGCAAAACATCATTACACGATGCGGGTGTTAGATGAGAAAAAAAACTCATAAAGAGAAAAAAAACCCCGTGAATTAATATTATCGCACATTTCACGCAACAAAGATCATTGCACTCATCTGAATGCAAATCTATTCTTAAAATACCGAAATGGGGGTAGTGGGGGAAGAGAGCACGTTTACCACGCCAACACGAGGACACATGGCGAGTGGGGGGTGCACTGGCGCCTCGGAACCCACAAGCTTCTGCGGCGAAGTCTGCTTCCTCGAAGAGTCGAATGCGATCCCAGGGCGAGTGTCAACACTCGCTTGTTGCTGACTTGTTCCGTAAGGCTTTCAAGCCCTCTAGCTAGAACTGTTGATGTGGCTCAATGTTGTAGTGTCGGGATGATGGCTTTATGCCTACCTGTGCCTTCTCGGGAACATTTATTCCTTTCTTGTTTATCTCATCTCAACTCATTGACTGAAACCGCTTAGTCCTATACAGGGTCACGGTGAAGCCGGAGCCTATCCCGGCAGACACAGGGCGCAAGGCAAGGATATACCGACGATGGGACGCCAGTCCATCGCCGGGCACTGCGGGGCAATTTAGCCTGCGAACCAATCAACCTATGTAGCAGCATGCTTTTTGGACTGTGGGAGGAAACCGGAGTGCCCGGCGAAAACCCACGCGGACACGGGGAGAGCATGTAAACTCCACACAGAAAGGCACCCGAGCCGAGAGATTCGAACCCGGGACCTTCTTGCTGTGAGGCGACAGCGCTAACCACTGGGCCACCGTGCCGCCCTCCTTGTTTATTGAAGAAATTTTTTTTTTCCGATTACTTTACGTCCTGTATTTTATTGCTACTATTTGACTTTCAGTTGAACGGTCCTGATGTTGTTGACATGCTGTTCTCTCCACAGCTCGGATTTGTAAAAAAAAAACCCCAAAAAAACGTTAATGTTGCTGATTTTCCGTTCTGATGTTGTTGTTGGCATGTCGCTATCTCCACAGTTCTGTGCAGCTCTTGTGACCCTCGGGTGAAAAGCGCTCTAGAAATGCAATTTTTATTAACAGTGGCATGGCGTGGTTGGCACGCGCCCTGGTGCAACGCAATGAACTGTAGTCGCTGTCAACGTTGCCCCTCCTCTCCTTTAGCCCAGTTGCCTGGGCCACCACTGCCCCGTGAATCCCTGTGAAGTGGCACAGCCACTGCCCACGGACACACAATGAGACCTACGGTGGTAAGAACACGTTCGTGAATCCTGCGAAATGTTCTATCTTTCTGCTTAAGTTTGACTAAAAACGTGACCAAACCTTCATGATCAATATCAATACATGCTTAATCCTGCATCGGGTCGCGGGAGGTGGGGGGAGCATATCCCGGCAGGCAGAGGGCGCAAGGCGGGGCTATATCCTGGATGTGACACCAGTACATCGCAAGACCGTGATTAAATAAATAGCACGGCAAAAAACCCCATCATTTTTTCATTTACTTACTGATGAAAATTATCCAAAATGTAATTTCTTTGTCGGAAAAAGTGTGTGAAACTCTAAGTTAATCTGCTCAATTAAGGGGGTAATTGAAGTCTAGTTATTTCAATCAAAGAGATGACAATCTGAAGTGAGAAAGGGGAAGCCAGCCTTATATGAGAAACATAAATCTTGATTGTCACCATCAGCGTCTGGTCTTCACCACGCAGGTTTGTGGAAGCGTGTCATGGCCCCGATCAAAAGAGCTTGTTGAGGACCTCAGAAAAAAATGTTGTTGATGATAATCGGTCTAAAAAGGGTTAGAAAACCAAGTATGAATATGTTGGGCTCCACCACTCTACTGCGAGGCAGGGGGTGTACAAATGGAGCGAATTCAGTAAGATTGTTAATTTTTCTAGAGCGGTCCCATGACAAGCACTCTAAGTGCGAGGCAACAATAATGCAGGAAATCACAAAGAACCCCAGGGAAACGTTTAAGGATCTACAGGCCTCTCTTGAATTTGATGATCCACAAGGCCATTGCAAAAATGTCCTGTGAACAGATAAGTCGAAAGAGGAACTCGCTAGGTTCAACGAGAAACGTTGGGGGGTTTTTTGGCGAATATCAAACGCTGCATTCCAACACAAGAACGCCGTTCCAATAGTGACGAATGGTGGTGGGAGTGTCGTCGTTTGCTGCTGCTTTGCTGATTTGCTGCTTCCGGATTCCGACGGCTTGCCGTCATTGACTGGAGCATGAATTCTGGACGTGCAATTGTACCGGAGAATGTCAAGGCATTCGTCTATGAGCTGAAGCTTTAGAGAAGGTTGGCAATGCGCAACGATCATAAACGCGCGCGTCAATCTGCAACAGAATGGCAAGAGAGAGATTTCGCGTTTTTGAATAGCCGAGTGAGAGTACGGAACTTAACCCTGTTGAAATGCTGTGACAGAACCTGAAGTAAGCAGTTCATGCAGGACAGTCAACACATATGTCTGAGCAGTTCTGTAAGGAGGAATGGGTTAAACATCCCCCACGATGATGTGCAAGACTGAACAACATTTATAGAAAACGTTTAGTTGAAGTTATTGCAGCTCAAAGGGGTGCCACCAGTAACTGAATGTAAAGGTTCATATACTCTTTTCGACAAAGATGTTTCATGTTGCATCATTTTATTCAATAGCTCAATGAATTTATGTTTTTCTTGCACTATTTATTTCATCAGAGTCTCTTATTTTCGTTGTTAATTATGACTGAGATTAAGATCTGATCACATTTTAGATCAAAATTATGCAGAAATAGAGAGAATTATAAATGGTTCACGAGCTTTTTCTCAGCTCCATAGGCTCACAAAGAGACGCAGAATATCAGACTTGAGAATTGCTCTCAAGAGCGTCTCTTTTGGGATAGCCGCATCGCGCTTTCTTCCTCTCTCCACAACATCGTTGGTGGCATCATTAATCATCCTGAGGCGCACTGCGCCTGAGGATGCCTCTAGCGTGAGAGGCGAAACGTCGCGAGGTGGAGAGAGGAAGCGAACGACGCGGCTGTCCCGAGAGAGCAGCTTTTGGAAGCAATCGCCTATTACGATGTTTCTTTTTTCGCCTGGCGATCAAGCTGTCAGAACTGAGAAAAAAAAAGTAAATACTGGGCGAAAACATTTGTCTCGAGATTCGGCTGCCAGCTCTTAATGCGGCATATAGGCGAGGCACGCGGCGAAATGCGTCAATGACAACGGAATTGCGCAAATGGCAGCTCTTCAGCATAATCCTCATCATCGCCACTCGGTTTGCACGTTCCACGACAGCAGCAGCGGCTGCTTTGTTCTCACCAGTCCATTGTTTAGGCATACGTATTGCGACGATTGACGCGATTATTCAAACCCATATTGCGCTAGAATTGCTCTCCACCACTCGCTTTGAATAACAAGGCCTCCAACGCGGGAGGCGAAACGTCGCAAAAGAGAGGTAACACTCATCGATTGAGCCATTATAACATTCATCGGTGCAATATATTGCGTTTGCAAAAAAGGACCAAGATCCCTCTGTGTAGCCTTAACAATGACATCTTCGATGAACCGCGTAATATAAAATAATTGTTATGATTGGTGTTCCAGCGAGCGTGACAGAGGCCTGGACGACGCCCAATGGCATGGCATGACACGCATCTCATCCTGACACATGTGCTGATGTTTACGAACTGTGCGAGCTACTCTGACTTGGTCTACAGGAAGAAAGAGATTTAGAAGCCACTTTCCATTTTGTTACCAATGCTAAGTAATCAAATCCAGGATGGCAGGTTCACAATACAGAATGCCAGCTACTACTGCACACACTCAGAGGCACACCCGCTCTTCACAGCGGTTGTGGATTAAGCCAAACTAATAAAGGCTTTGATCGAGAATCGAACTCAGGTTACTGGCTTTGTAGCATAAGTGCGCGAACCACGGTGATACCTCTGCCTACACATCCGCTTGAAATATACCGCATCAGTCAAGCGGGCTTCGTGGGTCATCTTTTGTTTCCAACCACCTCTGGTTTAGTCGTCTACAGTAACGAACTGCTGCTGGTCTTCAAAAGTTGTCGCTGGGTTCCTTGTCACAAACCACAATTCCAAACAGTCTTTCGTAGGCACCGCTGCAGCAGGTCGAGGTAGGAGCAGAATCAGAGAAATGCCACAATTCCCTGTTACAGCCACAGTTTGATTATCCCGTGGGCCGACGGAGGCTGGGGGCTGTGGACAGGTAGCGCGTGGGAGGCAGCGGAGGGGGGGGTGGTTTAGAAATCTAAACTGATTAATGAATTTATTAATGTTCGAAGACAACGTCGAGGAGCAGATCTGCTCTCCAATCACTTCACCGCCACCACCGTCCTTTAACTGCAAATATAGAGAGGGCCCCTTCACCCTCCATCCTGACTACTGTTCCCAGATAAATAATTTACATAATAATTGTTTTCCGCAAAGGTGAGGTCCTAACCGCATGTGACAGCCTCCCAGCCAAAACCGGGCGGCCGTCAGCGACGAAATGGCAAACAGCGCCCTGGCTGCATCGCGAATGCTCGCTCTCGCGAAACCACCGGGTTCCGTGACATTTGTTGTCTGCATATTCTTTAACTTTGCAGAGAACAATTTAATAGTAATATATATATACTCACACTGCTATTGAACTCTGAATAATTCATGTGCTCCTCTCTGATGGACAATCTTTTAAGTAAAAATTCAAGCGAAGCCTTCGCGGAATTGCTTTTCCACGAGAAAAGTGCCACACGAGTGTCCGTGATAATGTGACGCTGATGAGCCCCCAATTCTCAACGCGCCGCTCGCATTGCAGGGTATTCTGAGAAGCCTAAAAACCGCGGTGCGATGCGTCAAAATATGACGCCTAATAACAAGCTTTTAACAAAAGCATATATTTTGTTATGCTCTTCAGATTTGTATGTTATGTATTTATAGCGACCCCAGGGCTCCAGTCTTTTATTATATATTTTTAAACAGAATATAATGCCAATGCTTGCGCTTTTTTTCTCCCTTTCCGTTAGCGCTGACAAGCACAGAAACTGTGGGACTCTGCACATTAGAACCCTGTGGCTCATCATAGCCTTGGGTCACGCGGATGCGTGACCCAAGGCTATGATGAGCCACAGCTAATGTATATATTACATGTATATATTGCATTACATTAGAATTGCTAATGCATATTTTACATACATTACATTAGAATTGCTAATGCATATATTACATACATTACATTAGAATTGCTCTCCACGGCTGTTCTTTCGGAGCGGTCGTGTCAAGTATTTCTTCTCTCTCCTGCCACGTTGGCGGCATCGCGTGTTGACACTGAATCCGCGTGTTACTGCGTCGGTGGTGGTGCCCAGCGAAGGGCAGACGCGGCCGCGTCCAACCCGCAGTGAAACCTCGAACTCGCACTGTGACTGCGGTCCAACCATTGTGTGAACAGTGTGCCTATTCTGATGTTGCTGTCGGCGTGCCGTTCTTTCCATAGCTCTGTTAAGCGATTTGTGACCCTCGGGTGAAAGGCGATTTAGAAATGCAAATAGGATTGTTATTATTATTGACCGGGTAGCACGGTGGCCCAATGGGTAGCGCTGCGCCTCACAGCAAGAAGGTCCCGGGTTCAAATCTCGGCTCGGGTGCCTTTCTGTGTGGAGTTTGCATGCTCTCCCCGTGTCCGCGTGGGTTTTCGCCGGGCACTCCGGTTTCCTCCCACAGTCCAAAAGCATGCTGCTGCATAGGTAAATTGACTCGCAGGCTAAATTGCCCCGCAGTGCCAGGTGATGGACTGGCGTCCCATCGTCGGTATATCTTTGCCTTGCGCCCTGTGTCTGCCGGGATAGGCTCCGTGCTCACCGTGACCCTGTATAGGACTAAGCGGTTTCTGACAATGAGATGAGATTATTATTAACCAAACTGTAACGCCACTCAAAGGCCTTTACGATCATTCGCTGGTGAAAGCATGTTACAGTGTTATATATTCACCGTGTAACTCGGTGACCAACTTCGACGTGAACATGAAGAGGTTGCGAATCAACCTGCCATGCGAACGAAGATGAAAACGTGACGGCTCAGCAGTGGTGCTGGCGCAGTGCTTCGAGCTGGCTCTCGAAGCACTGCCCAACGCTGCCAAAGGCTCAATCAAAGCAATCAAAGCATGAGATGGTGAGATCCGCCCTTGCAGATGTCTAAAGGGAGCTGCGTGTCACCGAGCCACTTAAACGAGACACCCCCCCCAAACCCCAGGACATAACGAGCTCCATTTTAACCAAATCCAGGCACTCTTCATAATGACTTAATTTAAATACAGCAGATATCCGCGCTTTGCATAATTGGTTTTGACTCAAAATAATGGGGTTCCACTGCACGGCGATGGGAAATGCATTAAGTGACCAACGCTAGACTTCTGCCCTGAGCCACGTGTGGGTCTGCTGAAGTTCAATCTGTGAACCAGCACCTCCTGCTTTTTGAGATTGTATTTAGGAGGACTCCACAAGCACACTCTCACTCCTTCGCTTCCTTCATCCAGCAATGGATTGTTAACTGCTGAATGTTTTCAACTATATTATGATGATCATCACCCACGACCTGTCAAGCTGATGGACGCACGATCTCGTAGAGTTGTGCTGCCTTGCACTGAACGAGTTCTACGGTGTGGATTTGTCTTCCCGACAGATTCAGACAACGCAGTGGCATTGTCATGTCGGGAGCCGCGTTAGCGCAGTGACTAGCACTGCTTCCGCACAGCAAGAAAGTCCCAGGTTCGGTTCCCGGCTCGGGTGCCTTCCTGTGTGCAGTTTACGTGTTCTCTCCCCGTGCTCGCGTGGGTTTTCGCCAAGTACTGCTGTTTCCTCCCACCGTCCAAAGAGACGTTGCTGTCTAGGTTAATTGGCATGCTGAATGAATTGCCCCCCAAAAATTGCCCTGCCATGTATTGGCATCCCATCCTTGGTATAGACCGCCTTGCGCCCTCTGTCTGCCTGGAGAGGCTCTGGCCACCCGCGACTGTACAGGATTAAGCGGGTTCTGATGCTGATTGATTGATTGATTTTCATAATGGGCTACACCCTGCTGGTGAGCCTGAGAGGCGAAACCATCATCCAGGCTTTGACTCGTTTAAACAAACACCTCGAGGAAGCTGATTGGTCGATAGAACTCAATGCTATTTTACAATGCCGATGAAACAGATGGATACCTGTTAATATTACCCAGAATGCACCACTGCAGCACATCGCAACCGCTCGCGATCTTCCGTTGTCATGGCCCACCTTGTTGCTTTCATTGGTTTATTTTGTTTCATTTCTTTGTGAAACATTGACACTGAAAGAGCAGGAGTAGATGCGCCGACGCGGTTCAAAGACTCGAGGTGTGAAGACGAAGCAACGTAGCTTCTGCGTGAACCGAAGCTCTCGGCATGGGGAGCAAAACGTCGGACATCGCGTCAAACGACCCGGGGCACGACGCAAACTCACACCAGAGAGGCTTTAGAGCGCAACCGCGAAAAGCTGCGCGCGTCATCGAGAAGACATGCGGTTGTGTCTCAAGGCACTCTGCAAAACGAAGGACGCGTGGGTCGAGGGGGAAATCGTGAGAACCGGGAGCGAGGCGCACTTGAGATGTTTCGTAATGCGACACTGAGCAGAGCGCACTGGAGTTAAACCAGAAGTCTAACTTCTGGCAGAGCACTGGACCTGGCTTGGCTGCTGCGTGGCATTCTGCTGCAATACAAGGCTGCAACTGTCCCGTGCCATGACACTCTCTGCCACCGGCGTCATATCTCAAAACACTTCAGCGAAGAGAGCGACACCTCTGCTCAACAATACATTTCAAAAAATTCGTTCAATTCGAGCCGGTAAATGCATTGATGCTCAAGAATTCACGCCGCCGGTGAGCATTATTAAACAACGTCACGCACAGTCAGCGAACGCACTCGGGGAAAAGTGGCTCAGCATGAGAAGAGGCATTGAGTTGTTAACGCTTTGTTAATTGGGAGTCGATAGAGCCGGCGAACGATCTACTCAACGCAGACGCGCAGCGGTGATGGAGCCAGAGCGATAGCGCTGAAAGCCTGTGGTGTCACCTGCGCCTGCCCCTGAGCCGTGAAATCGCTTTCCTTGGCGGAGTGCCCGCGTAAATTACAACTCCCCGTCATCATCAGCAGCAGCAGCAGCAACAGCAGCAGCAGGAGCAGCAGCCATGCTCCATTGACTGCTAGACAAAGGCTTCCGTGTGCGGTCAACGGCGTTCACGATTCTGCGATATTTCAATCTATCGCGTTTCGCTCGTCAACTGATGTCGTTACTCCATCTCCACGCTCGCCATCATCCCAGAAGTCTTCCCTCCCTTTGGCTGTAACTCCATCATTAGTTTTTTACCGCTGTTTATCATCCATTCCAGTGACATGACCTGTCCAAGACATTTACTTTTCACTACGTCCAATATGCTCAAAACCTACATCAGTGCACTCAATATGCTTATGATTACTTTTCAAGGCTATTATTTCAGGACAGCCGTGTCGAGCGCTCCCCCTCTATCCTTGGCGACATTTCGAATCCCACGTTTGGACGCATCCTCAGGCGTACTGAGTCTCAGTACTGAGAGTCTGAGACTAAGTACTGAGACTCTGATTCAGTCTCACTATTTTGCCAGTACATATTATACCAACTTAAATGTCAGAGCACGTAACGTCTATTGATTAAAAACGCTCTTTATTATGTCCAATGGAATGCTACTGTAACATCTATGAGAATGAGCTACACGTAATTGTACGATGCAGTGAATTACCTATTTATTTGAAAGTGACACTTCTGCTATTTTAATTTGGTTTAGCGTTATATAGCATCGTTGACACGAATTGCATTTCACAAGCGCTGAGGAATAACAAAACATCCGGAAGGCAGCTAGGTAGTGAGCTGGCATCCAAAACATGTACAAGATCTGTAGTCCTCCGTGTATTAAGGTGTTTTTCAGCCAATTACCGAGCGTTTTGGGCGGCACCGTGGCCCAGTGGGTAGCGCTGTCGCCTCACAGCAAGAAGGTCCCGGGTTCGAATCTCGGCTCGGGTGCTTTGCTGTGTGGAGTTTGCATGTTCTCTCCCCGTGTCGCGTGGGGTTTTGCCGGGCACTGCGGTTTCCTCCCACAGTCCAAAAACATGCTGCTGCATAGGCTAATTGGCTTACAGGCTAAATTGCTCGCAGTGCCCGGTGATGGACTGACGTCCCATCGTGAGTATATCCCTGCCATGCTCCCTGTGTCTGCCGGGATAGGCTCCGGCTCACCGCGACCCTGTACAGGACGAAGCGGTTTCTGACAATGAGATGAGACGAGACCGAGCGTTTATACGTGCTTTCAGTTTAACAGAGTAGCCGGAGATACCCACGCGTGCAGTGAGGCCAAACTACCCCATACAGAATGAACAGATGGAGATGAGTCCACACGTCGATCTACCGTAGTTTCCTGGCGAGACAACGAAAAGGAGAGTTCCACAATAACTGTGCGATCCACCAATGCTCGCCACATCCTCAGCTCTTGGAATGCAGGCCACGTGTATGGAACTCGTTTTGCAGCATCTTGTTTTATTACGAGCGTTATGCCACTCAGCTTCCACATGACATGGGCAACACTCATCTTCTTAAGAGGACAAACAATGCCGATGAGTGTCACATGCGTTCGCTATCATACAATCATAACAATATATTTCAATCTGTAAGGCGCCTCGCAGTGTTTGGTCAATTTGGTCAACAGAGAATGACTCGGAGCTGTGAGGAACCATATGCAAGCAGGATGAGCCGTGCACAAACTCTACAATATTCTATATATTTTGGTGTTGTTGACCAATTATTGAGTGTCTATACATAGGAGATACCAGAGCATTCGGTGTGATTGTGTGGAATGCTCCTGTTGGTGACCAATACAACTTGCATTTTGGTTCAGCTTAAGAAATGTGAGGTCGTGGTGAATATGTTTCCAACATTTCAACAACGCGCTTAAAACCTCATCTCATCTCATTATCTGAAACCGCTTAATCCTATATAGGGTCACGGTGAGCCGGAGCCTATCCCGGAAACACAGGGCGTAAGGCAGGAATACACCCGACGACGGGACGCCAGTCCATCGCCGGGCATTGCGGGACAATTTTTTAGTCTGCGAGCCAATCAACCTATCCAGGAGCATGCTTTTGGACTGTGGGAGGAAACCGGAGTACCCGGCGAAAACCCACGCGGACACGGGGAGAGCATGCAAACTCCACACAGAAAGGCACCCGAGCCGAGAGATTCGAACCCGGGACCTTCTTGCTGTGAGGCGTCAGCGCTAACCACTGGGCCACGGCGCCGCCCGCGCTTAAAACCGCTACACTTATTGTTCTCTCCGCAGCTCTGTGCAGCCCTCGGGTGAAAAGCGCTCCATAAATGCAATTATTACTATTATGTAATAAGAGGCGATAATCGAGACCCCATATAACTGAGAACACCAGAGGAAATATAAATTGATGAAAGGCAACGCTGCGCACGCGGTAGCCCCGGAACAACATTTTACAAAGCGATCGCAACGGAATTCAATCGGCTGTACGCGTTCCGCACAGCAGGACTCTAACTCTCGGGGTGAAACGAGACCTCACGTGGCGACATCATCCAAATTGCTTTGACGAGAAAAAACAACGACCGCAGGGCGGCACGGTGGCCCAGTGGGTAGCGCTATCGCCTCACAGCAAGAAGGACCCGGGTTCGAATCTCGGGTGCCTTTCTGTGTGGAGTTTGCATGTTCTCTCCCCGTGTCCGCGTGGATTTTCGCCGGCCACTCCGGTTTCCACCCACAGTCCAAAAAAACACGATGCTGCATAGGTTAATTGGCTTGCAGACTAAATTGCCCTCAGTACCCGGTGATGGACTGGCGTCCCATCGTGGGCATATCCCTGCCTTGCGCCCTGTGTCTACCGGGATAGGCTCCGGCTCACCACGACGCTGTACAGGACTAAGCGGCATCTGACAATGAGATGAGACGAGAGACAACGACCGCATTGCCAGACCGAGGACGGAGAGCCGGGCGGCGTGACGTGGTATGCGGCGAAATTATTCTCACTCGAGCCCGCGAGGTCTTCATTGCTCGTTTGCATGAAACATTAAATGGGCGTCCCTTCGGCATCACCGTGATGAGTTCATCGCCGGAAAACAAAAAAAACACACACGCTCCGCCAGCAATGATGTCACACGGAACGCATTATCATTACGGCGTTACACGATAGTACGCGGCATCCAGGGTAATGGAGTGGCCACCAGCGTGTCATTTAACCTGCAATCAATATACATTACACTGATCGCGGAGCGCACAGCGGCGCGTAATGTCACCTTGACAGAACCGTACCTCCCACCCCCCCCTCCTCCTTCTCCCCCCCCAAACGCGCAGATCCCGGTGCTGCACCCACGTACTGTTTGCGGACAATTCACGCCGCAGCGGCCACCGCAAGAGCAGCCCATCGGGTCGGGAGCGACTCACGGTCACACCGTCACCCGACCACCGGCCCCGCATTCGGCAAATCACGATCCCAGCGCTGAACCAAGCAATCAAGGCTGCTCAGAGATTCAGGGAGGTCCGGGGATAGAGGCCCCGGGGGGGGGGGCAGGGCAGAATGCTGAGTGGAGCCCTCAATTAATCATTACAGTTTAAATAAACGTTTCGCTAGTCTATGCACCCGACAAAAAATGATGGGGTGCAAAGCATTGTGCTTTGTTGATAGATCGCGGAAACGTCTTCGGAGGTCTGACTTCTGATTCAATAAAGAAAATCCTGTCCAAATCGAGGCAACCGTGTTATTAAGCCTGTATGGCAGCCGGTCGTTCGCGCGGTCTGATCGGAGCCAAAATTATGGAATTCAACTTGAATCTCAAAAAAAGTGACTGAGTGAAGGCAGTCGTCAAAGCGGTTCTCGCGCTTGAGCCGTTCGAAGACCGTTTGACACGCACACACTGTACCTGTCTCTAATATCATTCAATACATTTATTAGCACCTGCTTAATGCAAATATTATTCATGATTATAATCCTGAAGATGGTCACGGTGAATACCGGAGCCTATCCCGGCAGACACAGACCACAAGACAGGGCTGTAATCACGACTGAGCGACAGTCCATCGCAGGGCACCTGGGCAAACAGAGCTAATTAACGCAGGTAGCAGCGAGTCATTGGACTGTGGGAGGAAGGCAGAATAATAATAATATTCGCATTTTCAGAGCGTTTTTCACCCGAGGGTCACAAAGCGCCGCATAGAGTTGAGGAGAGAACGGCCACGTGAACAGCAACAACAATTTTTGTGTTCTTTTTTAAATATACACATCTTTGCTTAACAACATGCAATGTATGATCAAACTTCCAACCATAAGTTGAACATGCAAAATTATCAGAGTTTGTAATACATATAATGGGAAATGGTTTCATGCAACATTTATCGTATAATCATAATAATTGCATATCTAGAGCGCCAATCACCCGAGGGTCACAAAGCGCTGCACAGAGCTGCGGAGAGAACGGCACATCAACAACGAGATAAGAACGGCATATCAGCAATAACGGGGGGGTTTTTTGTATTTTTTTCTGTACAAATCCAAGCTGTGGAGAGAAGGGCATGTCAACAACATCAGGACAGCCCAAGTGAAATTCAAAAAGCAGCAATACATTATAAAAGGACAAAAAGTAAGCGATTTAGCAACTAAATCCAAGCAGACATGGGAAGAATATGCAAGCTCTGCAAAGAATGATATTCGAGCCAAGAATCGAGCTCGAGACCATATAATACCTGCATTCAATATATATATTTTATTCAGGCCTTTTGTGGAGTCCTCCTTTGTGTGAGGCATTGGTCCAATTGTGCGTTTTACCCAGCTCTCCTCCTCCGAGCGGCCCTGCGGGCTGCTTTTACGCTTTTATGGAGACCATTCGAGTGTGGCACCGATCTCTGCAATCAAGCGTCTGCGGTTGGAGGCTGCAGGGCGCATTCTGACCTCGACTGGAGCATTCATAACTTTTCAGCAAAGCAATAAAAAAACTGCTGCAACAGCAAATTGTGCCGCGTCTAAATTACTGAAATTGAGTTGTCTGTAATTGTGAATATGAAGCACGTCGGCACATTTGCCGGTCGTTTTTTGTGCGGAGTCCGTGGAAACTACTACTCATCCTGACACCAGGATTGCTCCTCTTTATGAAAACGCTCAAATGATAATTGCTTAAGAGCCGCTCTTTCGGGAGAGCCCTGTCGAACATTCCTTCTCTCTCCTTCATAACTTTTCAGCAAAGCAGAGCGGAAGAACGCTCGATACGGCTATCTCCATCACTCGACAAACCCATCTCCCCTTC
Source organism: Mordacia mordax (assembly GCA_036362905.1). NCBI lineage: Eukaryota > Metazoa > Chordata > Hyperoartia > Petromyzontiformes > Petromyzontidae > Mordacia > Mordacia mordax. The sequence continues at coordinate 12,891,590 of JAZEWT010000012.1, forward strand.
ACGAAGGAGAGTGGCGGAACGCTCGGCACTGCCATCTAGAAATAAAAGCTCTATAAGCAATGCTCACACATTGAGCCGTGAATACTTGTATAAATACACCATGAAATGTAAAAAAGAGCGTGACTTGCTTTTGCACGGTCGAAAACTGATGGTAAATATAGACTGTACATGATCGTGGTTCATCAGAATCCAAGATCTAGCCACTGCTGGATGAAGTCCTCCCCATGCATTCGCCATCCTCATGACACCACAATCTGACAATCCGTCTTGCGCCTGCAGTGACTTCTTTTCCACAGCCGATGGTTCCCAGGAACGAGATCCCTCACAGAACAAACACCCACTCACACGAGGGGGCAACACTTTGTCTCACAAAGGAGGAGCTCTTGAAAGAAATCAGCACTTCCTATACTGCCTTCTACTGGCGAGAAATTCTACGGCTCCTCCTCCTCGATGCCTACGGGACGGGGAATATCACGACCCATCTGTGCGCAAATCTACCAACCCTCGCAGCTTCCTCCACAATTGTTGGCTCACCACGGCCTGCCTACAGTGGCAGTCCCAGATGTCATGGGTTCGGGCCAATTTTTGTCAGTGCCCACACTCTTACGTACACAAACGTATGCAAGCCGCACACACATTACACCAAAAGGACTTAAGAAATGGATAAATGGACGAGGCGACCGCATTTATACCACATGCGCAGAAAGACACAAGGCATAGGATTGTGCATAAATGGTGGCCCCATGTAGGGTGCCGCGTGAGTAATACAATTAATGCTGTTGGCGAGCGAAGTGTGTATGCGGCAAGCAGCGTGACATAATAATAGTAAGGGCGCAGCTGCCTGTGCAAACACTAATTTAAGAAGGGTGGAAAGTCAATTATAACCCACTCGCATGGCGCGAGAGCATCAGGTTCTTGATGAGAGAGGTTAAAACCAGTAGAGGTATGTGAGAAGAGATCGTGTGCTCACGAACCGAGGGCTGAGAACACCCAGATCAAACTGATCGAAACTAAAACAGCTGCCTGGGGCGAATATAAGCGGGCACACGGAGATACCTGGGAGACACAGAGAGACAGAGAGAGGCACCAGGGGAGAGACACCGGGAGGAGACTGGAGCAAATACCGGGAAGACCACAAGGAAACACATGACGGCGGTGAAAAAGCAACAGTCTGAGGTCAACAGAGCGCACAGTACAAGTCAATAGAATGCTCCCGTGAGAAGATTGCTTGGCAAAATTACGTGAGAACACACGTGGACTCCACAGCACGACAGTGCGTAACATATAGACGGTAAGTGTTAAGATGCATAGGTGGTTTATTCATGCGATCGACCAGTACGCAGGACACAAGAGAGCATACTATTTTGACGATGACGTGCTTTGTGAAACCGGTTCACTCGGCTTATTAAATTGACACCGTATTAATGCAACTGCTGCGTAATGTTGGTTGACTCTCACGCGGTGAAGCCATAACTCCTCCCTGCACAGTCGGCCTCAATCAAGCTCCCAGGGCGAGTGCACCCCTTGAGATCTCACCAAACCTCTCCCACTACATTGGTTACCCCTGCTCGTACACCCGAGTGGCTGCGACACTGGTTTAATATAAGGTGGAGGCACACGCAATTAAAACAATTATTGCAGCATGCACGCTTAGCCGTGAAGGCAGTGACAGCCTAACACGTCGTATGTCTTGGGAATTATTACGGTAATGTAGAGCGATGGCAGCTACACAGCAACGGTTGCTGAAAAGCTCACAACTCCGTCTTCATTGCTTTCTGTTTGTGCATTCGCTTAATGACTAACATTTCACTGAGCAGAGCAGCGGTGCGGTGGCTTGCACAGTGTGCTATAATACTGGTATCTTGTACTCGACTCCTAACTACAGCTAACATAATTAGTGAGTTCCATTCGGGGCGACGCCTAAAATCAGTGGCCAGCGATTCCCGAACCAGTGTGGGGGTCCCACCTCCACGTGACCAACTTACACCGACATTAGGTTGCAGTCTTCGTGACTTAAGCTACTACACTCGTCATCAGCCTGGCGGCTTGCCGATTCATAGTACGATGGTGCAAATCCTAAATTGATAAAAACTGAGAAATATGACAACTGGCAAATGCATTATCCCTCGTTTCCAGGCTATGGCGAGCATTAGTCGTGAGTGAGATCGAAAGCGGTCCGGGGCCCCATCTCCCCCATCCCCATCTCACAACCCGGAGTAGAAGTGCAAAGTGAGGTCAAACATCCCCCGCGACCACCATGGCTCAAGGGAAGCCTTTATCCAGCAGTGGATTGACAAAAGTGCTACAAAACCAACGAACGAATGCAATATTTATCATGTTTATTCTTTGCCGTAGGACGAAAATGGCAGAGTAGCGGGACACGCCAGAGTTGATAGATAGCATTTAACATGTTTGAGGAGAAGACAGCTCCGGCTCCCGCGAGTGCTTCTGCAAACAAACGATTCCCGACTGAGCCAATATCAAGCCCGCGATAGGTTTCTCGCGTGACGCGCCTGGGGCGATGCCAGCTATCCCTGCCAGCAGCACGAATATTGCAGATGCTTGAAGGTGTCTGCACCACCACCACCACCACCGCCGCTGATACATCTCGTCTACTTGAGCAGTTGCGGAGCACTCCCTTTCGCTATTTCGCATTCTTCCCAACGAACTGCTCAGCCACTCGCTGTTCGCACCTGTCTCTTAGTCTGGACGCTCTGGCAAGCAGCCCGAGGGATTATTTAGGCCAAGGTGCCACCAGGAGGCCTCTGCTTAGACGCAGGGATGCATCTTCTTTGGCGGGTACCGCGAGCGGGTTCTCAGATGAGCGCGCACCGCTCGTGACCACGGCCCGTGAGTAACAGACGTTGGATTTACATGGCCTGCAAATGCGAGCTGCATCTGAAGGCGCTGTGTGGAAGCAACTCGGCTTATTTATATCATGGAGAGAGTCATCGGTCTCTGGATTGTCTGTTCTTCCTATGTGAGTATGTAAATAAAGTCCTAGCGTGGGCTATTTGGGTATGTGTGTATGTCTCCGGGCCTCTGTGCAAATCTACACGTCGTTGTGTTAACACAATTTATGTAACGTCCGTACAACGCGCGCTGTGTCTAGATGTATGTGTCTCTACCGCAGCAACTTAAGATGCTGCGTAAAAATAGCGGCCGTGTTTATTTTATGGAGGAAAAACACGCAGCCAGCCATGAGCAGAAATTAAGGGAACATCTTGCTGAGGCTGGACCTGCATAGGGGCGGGTAGTTAACAGCATGGACGCCTGAGGGGCCGAGGGGAAGAAAGTTCCAGACGACGAGGGCAGCAAAGGAGAATGAGAGATCTCCCACCGAGCCGCCTGCTGAACCCGGAGATCGCTTGGATACCAGACGATTTGCAATTCGAGGCGAGGCGCAGGGTAAACTCTGCTCAGAGCAAGCCTCGAGCGGCCGCCGAAACTCTCCGCCACTCGGTCTCGCCCGACCGCAGGCTAACGACATGCTGATGACCCCCATCTTGAGCGCACGTGAGACCCCGCGAGGATAATAGATCTCGCGTGCGGATGGAAAGTCTGAGGTCGATAAGCTATTTCACGGAGAGGGTGTCTGCGATGTAGTTAGGACATTTTTAGAAAAATGTAGCCTCCCTCAACGAGCACTGCTGTAATGGGAAAGTGCCACCGAATCACGTTCCTTCTCATACTTCCTCTTCTTGCCATCCGCGAATAACTCTTTACTTATGTGTCATTTTTTTTGTTTTGTTTTACTTTTTGATTTAAACATTAATTCGTGGCGGATTATTCGACTTAACCGTCGCACGGAGCGCCGATGCGTTATCGGCGGAGCTCTCGTTAGTGCCGAAATAATGAGACGAGGATTTCCCCGGCGCCGACGGGATTCCGTTCGAGCGCGTACCACCGTGAGGTGGTGCCATGCCATTCACGTGTCACTGCGCCTGGCAGGCGACTCTGGGCTTCTGCTTTAGGCTCACGACCTGCCCACTCATTTAGCGATTAAAAAGAAAGTATCCAGATCTTTAGCGGCTAAATTGTGTTTGCTATGGAAAGCCTGCGCTCTCCAACTCCCCATCGTACATAGTTCTGGCTCTTGTAAATTTGCGAGGTCATTAATGTGCTTTTCCTTTAATGTTCCATTACCAAAAATAAGACCGCTTTAACATTAATGCCACTATAAAGAGCGTGAAAAAGTACACCCACCAGCGGGATTGGTACTTTGAAGTAATGTAGCAGCCACCGACTCTTTAATGAATAGCCCTTGAGAGATGTGTTCATTAAAAATGTAGGGGAACAAACCACGAGGGTGCAGAAATCATCTGGAGGAAAGAAGCTTTGCAAAGCTGGAAATGTGGGCCCACCCAAAACTCAACCGTGGAAGTTAAATAATTAAAGTGATATCATGCAAAGTGTGATCATATTTTACATGTTGTTCTGCTACGATATGTATAGAAAAAAAAAACCCAAAAATGTTATTGTTGCTGATTTTCGGTTCTAATGTCGTTGTTGTTGACGTGCCGTTCTCTCCGCAGCTCTGTGCAGTGCTTTGTGACCCTCGGGTGAAAAAGCGCTCTATAAATGCAATTATTATTATTACAATGCAAAGTGGTGTGCTTGCATGTAGAGCACAAACACAGGATGTCCGCATACAGCCCCATCGACTCCCTGCCATGACCCCATCACGAGCCATGTGCTAATGGAGATGTAGATGTATATGTTTAACATAAAAGCAGAAAATACCCAGAGATACGGACCCGACGGAATAGTTCTCCAGAGCACCGGCTCCCTAGATGGCACTCGTCGGGATGCAGTGCGCGGCGTGCAAGATCTGTGCGCCCGCGAAGCTCACACATGCGAAGAGTGGAAAGCAATGAGAACCCTTGCGACGGAACGGCCACGCGTGCGCATTTGAATTTGTGATGGACCAGCCCCAGAGGGTACCACGCAAAATCAACGCAACCTAAATGAACGCGCTCACGGTCGAATCACAATCAACAGCGCACAGAGCTCACGGCCGTAAGTACTATCTGCATTGCAGCGCTCTATATCTATGCACTGCTGACTTCAATGACTGGCCTCCGGGTTTCGCTGAGCTTTATTCTCATTGCTTGTTTACGGTTCATCGTCTTTTAAGTTAGCTCTGAAATGCGGACCTCAGGGAAACTATCAAGTGTTTGGGAACTAGGCATTCTTTCATGAGATGCAAACTAGATTAGTCACAGGCGGAACAGGATGGGGTTAATGTGATTCTGGGGTGTGAGCAAGACAATGGAAGCCTTTCAAGTGGACCCCCGACAGTTGTCCATTGATCCTGGAATGTAGCAACTCTGTGGAGGGGACTCAACACATACATAGTACCGACATATAAATAGGAGTCACACGACACACGGACACTGCGCCTGAAGATCCCTCTAACGTGTGAGGCGAAACGTCGCGAGGAGAGGAGAGGGAGCGATCGACGCGGCTGTCCCGAGAGAGCAGCTTTTCTAAGCAATCATCATGCATCGAGCCGTGAAAACCTACACCATTGCAAACACTATCAATGATAAATAAATTTAAAACCGTTCATCGACTGACCTTACTTTTAGCTTAGGTGGAACTCTTAACGCTATGGGTACTTTTTTGCCAGTATACATATACAAGATTACAACAGGTTTTACCGTATCTGGCGAATATGCAGCCAGATACGGTAAAACCTGTTGTAATCTGACCTTGCTTTTGTTTTTGCTTATTGCTTTGGTTTCAAGAAGTAGCAGCAGAAAAAAGGTGTTGGAGAGCGTCATGAAATCATATTCCGCTGACAGGTATCAACTAACTCTGCAAAGTAACTGACAACTACCAACTAACTCTGCAAAGTAACTGTGACAGGTACCAACTAACTTTGCAAAGTAACTGTGACAGGTACCAACTAACTCTGCAAAGTAACTGTGACAGGTACCAACTAACTCTGCAAGGAATTGATATTTGATCAGGTTTGACGTGAGCAAAAAAAGAAAGCATCATGTGCTTATCTTGAGGTGGATTTTGTTAAATTATTGAAACGTTTTTCGCCTTTAGATCTGTACTCTTTCCAGCACGCTGCAAGCTGTCACCACGCACTACTTTCAAACAGACATTTACGGTTAGCTCGGAAACATTAGATGCAATGTGCAAAAGTGTGACGAAAACTATCAAATCGACTCGAAATGGTGAGAAAAACACAGAGCACGCGGATAATAAAAAGAGAAGTTAAACCAGGGGCGGCGCGGTGGCGCAGTGGTTAGCGCTGACGCCTCACAGCAAGAAGGTCGGTCCCGGGTTCGAGTCTCTCGGCTCCGGTGCCTTTCTGTGTGGAGTTTGCATGCTCTCCCCGTGTCCGCGTGGGTTTTCGCCGGGTACTCCGGTTTCCTCCCACAGTCCAAAAGCATGCTCCTGGATAGGTTGATTGGCTCGCAGACTAAAATTGTCCCGCAATGCCTGACGATGGACCGGCGTCCCGTCGTCGGGTGTATTCCTGCCTTACGCCCTGTGTTTCCGGGATAGGCTCCGGCTTCACCGTGACCCTATATAGGATTAAGCGGTTTCAGATAATGAGATGAGAAGTTAAACCCTGTAATGATGTACGTTTTCACAGCTCGATGCGTGATGATTGCTTTGAAAATCTTCTCTCTGAGGACAGCCGCGTCGATCCGCTCTCTCTCTCACTCTCCATCGCGACGTTTCGCCTCACACGTTCGAGGCATCCGCAGGCACAGCGTGCCTACGGATGGCACAGCGTGCCTACGGATGCAGGCACAGCGTGCCTACGGATGCCTCAAATACTGCACCTGAGGATTACTCGAACGTGTGAGGCGAAGTGTGGCGATGAAGAGAGAGAGAGAGAGAGCGGATCGACGCAGCTCTCCCGAGAGTGCGGCTTTTTGAAGCAATCATCAAGTTAAACTCTATTCTTTCCCTCGCATCCTACCCGCCACCCCAATTCCATTTTTCACCTACTCTCCCCATGTTTCTACCTCTTAGCACCAAATCTTCCACAGTCAAACACAAAGCCACAGTTTAGAGCAATTTCATTATTTCAATACCACGGAAACTTTCAACCGAAGCCTTTGCCGGATTATGGAGGAAAGATGACTTTTCGCCACTGCCGAGCCGCACGTTTCTCTTCGAGGCGTCTGGCGATCTTGGGTTTGTGCATTTGCCCTTCATCAGCGGCTCCAGGCTCATTTGAATTCCCATGGGGAGGCTCGTCGCAATTTTCTCGTTCATCGCAGTGCGCATCACCCCCACCCCCC
>JAZEWT010000012.1:12994047-13010261 GCA_036362905.1 Mordacia mordax
AAATGATGACGGCGCGCGTCTCCTCTAAGTCTGGGAGCGCGTGCCGGTCCCGAGCGCGCTGCGAGTCGGCGGAGAGGCTGCTGCTGCTGACTGGCGCGATCATGGATCGGGTCACGGCAGGAATGGGGAGAGAGAATAAGGCCATCGCTTGATTTCAAGCCCCTCGCTCCCCCCCGCCCGTGCAATGAGATGAGCGCGTGGGATGACTCGAAGCGCAGCCACCGCACAGAACCGACAGCACCGACCGATCGCGGCGAACGGCGACCGACGGCGTCACCGTATCCGGAACTCGCTCCGCGTCACTCTGCGACGTCGCGTTCTCGCTGGCCGGCACGGTGCCGCGATCGAGCAATGCGCTTGCTGCTGCTTGCTGCTGCTTGCTGCTGCTGCTTGCTGCTGCTGCTACTTGGCACACAGCGCGGGGCAACGCGCGGTGGAGGCAACCGCTTGGCAACGACACTGGTGCCGCGCACCTTTTCTCCCGAGCAGAGACGACGGAACGCTGCCCAATCCTCATCATCACTCCGCTACGATGCGTCAGCGGCACCCGCATCGGTGTTTAACCGGGACGGCCTCGCTACAGCAGCCGCTGCTGTGGCGAGGGGGTCCCGGTTAAACACTATCGCTCGCTCGCCCAGGCGCGTCTCGACACTATACGATCGTCTGCGTTGCAGAGAGACACCGCGAATTAACGATGGCATCGGCAAGAATTACACATTCACATCTCGCACTAATGGGAGTCGAAGAGCCCATGAGGTTGTACAGCACACGGCGGAAGGAAACAAGAGCAACACCAATCTCCTGGCAGAGGAGACGCACAGAGACATACCGTGGTGGTGGTAGTGGTGGTAGTGGTGGTGGTTGAGTGCTGAATAGCACCGTGGTCCGACCGCGAATGCCGATCGTGCGCGCTCCGCACCCTGAACAACAGCGCTACGTTACGTCGAGCGTCACCACGACGTGCTGACGTCACGCGAGCTACGCGATTCCTCTCGCGGTCGCCTCGCGTGGGGCTCCCCGGGGGAATGGGCACCGCGTACACTGCGCGCGTGTGTTGTGTGGGGAGCGGCAGCGTGGCGGTCAGCGCGCCGCGATGAACAGGGCGATCTGAAATGCGTCCCCGCACAATACGTAAACGTGGCTACCAGAGAGACAGAGGCAGCCGGGTTGTGTGAAGACCATGCACACCTCGTTGTGCCATACGGGCCGCCGTTCACAGATGCTCGCGAGCAGGGTCGCTGTACAGCGGTAACGTCTGTGCCTCCAGGAAATAAAGTCCTGCCCGAAGCAGTTCGATTCACGGCTGGAATGCCTTTAATTCTATTTTTTATTATACGGACTAAATTTCTTCTAGTGCCCTGAGATGATGTAATTTTCTCACCCCTCCTCGCTGGAGAACTGTTAAAAAAGAGCTATATAAGCTCAACGGTTTGTTCCGTCTTCAATAACTACTTACTACGTAGTGTGCATTCTCCACCTGTTCTGTATGGGGTTTCTCCTGGTTCCTCCCATAATTAATAAAAGCACTCGTGCATTACTGATGTAGGTTTTCACGACTCAGTGCGCAGACGTTCTGTAGAATGCCTCCAACGTGAGAGGCGAAACGTCGCGAGGAGAGGAGAGAGAGCCATCGACGCGGCTGTCCCGAGAGAGCAGCTTTTCGAAGCAATTATCAAAAAATAGTCCGGGCCAAGGGCGGCACGGTGGCCCAGTGGGCAGCGCTGTCGCCTCACAGCAAGAAGGCCCCGGGTTCGAATCTCGGCTCGGGTGGTTTTCTGTGTGGAGTTGGCATGTTCTCCCCGTGTCCGCGTGGGTTTTCGCCGGGCACTCTGTTTTCCTCCCACCGTCCAATAAACATGCTGCTGCATAGGTTAATTAGCCTGCGGACTAAATTGCCCGCAGTGCCCGGTGATGGACTGGCGTGCCATCGTGGGCATATCCCTGTCTTGCGCTCTGTGTCTGCCGGGATAGGCTCCGGCTCACCGTGAACCTGTACAGGACTCAGCGGTTTCTGACAATGAGATGAGATGAGACTTGTCCAGAGGACTTCAAAGCCTTACAGAACAAATGAGTATTGTGAAGTAAATATAAAGAGACATGAAGCTGCCACAATTATAAAAACTGCAAATTACCGAAAACAAACATCACTTTAAATGAGGCAGGAGCCTTAAGAGCACTGAGGATAAAATACCTTGTTATTCTAGCTGCAGATAATAATAATTGCATTTATAGAGCGCTTTTCAATTGAGGGTCACAAAGCGTTGCACAGAGCTGCGGGGAGAACGGCACCGTCAATAACAACGACATAAGATAAAGGCAGATACACGGCTACAATGTCTCGTAGAGATTATAAGAAAATTGAAGAGTTACTAAGTAACAGAACTTCATCTCATCTCATTATCTGAAACCGCTTAATCCTATATAGGGTCACGGTGAAGCTGGAGCCTATCCCGGAAACACAGGGCGTAAGGCAGGAATACACCCGACGACGGGACGCCGGTCCATCGCCGGGCATTGCGGGACAATTTTAGTCTCCGAGCCAATCAACCTATCCAGGAGCATGCTTTTGGACTGTGGGAGGAAACCGGAGTACCCGGCGAAAACCCACGCGGACACGGGGAGAGCATACAAACTCCACACAGAAAGGCACCGGAGCCGAGAGACTCGAACCCGGGACCTTCTTGCTGTGAGGCGTCAGCACTAACCACTGCGCCACCGCGCCGCCCAGTAACAGAACTTACATACCCAAAATTATAGTCATTATTTGACATTCAACTGAACTGCACTGATGTTGTTTCCGAAATGGCGTTCACTGCGCAGCTTTGTGCAGCGTTTGGTGATTCTCGGGTGAAAAGCGCTCTAAAAATGCAATTACTGTTATTAACTGACGAAGGATACTGAGATGGATATACGGAACATTCGGTTAAGGGTCATCTTCTTCGCTTTGTGGAAAAGGAGCTTCAGCGTTTGCACCACCGCGCAACATGGATTTAAAATCGCCACCTACGGTGGCAAGCGATTCAACTCTCCTGGATCGCCCCGAAATAGATGTTTACTATTAATGCAGCAGACAATACACGGTGAGCTTGCAAAGCTCTAGGTGCGGTATCCCTGCGACACAACTCATTTCGGTTATGATCAACCGAAGCGCTGGATAGGCGTAGCCTTAAACGAGTACCTCTTTGAAACAACAAAACGAAGGCGCTTGAGCGTAATTCTGGCCACGTAATTTGCTCGCGCGGTGCCGGTCTTCATGAGGCGTCAGCTAACAACAGCACGTGACGCACAAAGATGGGGCTATTGTCGGGGAGCGGCGGGCAGCCGTGCCGCTACGATTCCCTCAGCACCGGTTACGCGCTCAGCCACGTCCAACCAAGGTGGCGAATCGTGTTTGGACGTATCCCAGGATCCCCCGCTCCCCCCCCTCCCCCGGGGCCAACCTGCTTCGGCCTCAACAACAGCGCTTGGGAAACCAGAGGCAAGACTGGGCGTAGTCCCGACTACACCAATCACCCTCGGGTTCAATAGAAACACGAAGATCCCCCGTGTAACCTTAAGTGTTGCTCGCAAGCACCTATAAAGGCCAGGACGGAATAAGAGGGGGTGTGTGGCCAGCACCACGCTTAGCTGCCTTTGTATCTCTTTTCTTGATGTTTACACACCTCACTGAGCGCTCAGTTGAGGCTGAGTCGACCTAGGGTGATCCAGAGCGCAATCAGAAAACTATCACTGGTTTTGGCCGTTAACGGGGATCGAACTCGGAAGGCGAGGCTCAGTAGCCGCTTTCAACCAATAGAAGCTACAACCCTGTAAGACACGAGTGCTTACTGCGTGTGTGTCATCGCGGCAGATCGACGACAGCATCTGCCACGAGTCGGAGCGGAAACGTACTTATTATGTGCTCTTGCGGGCCCGATGTGAATGTTTATCTGAGAGGAACACCGAATAATCACACACAGGGAAATACGTCTCGACGCCCTAGGAAATCCCCAGCTTACTGAGCACAATCCAGACGTAAACTCTAAGTGCCCAATCCCGTTGTCAGTCCACGGGGCGAATGAAGGTCCTCGGCCACAGTGAGAAGGCCCACGGATATATTGTTTATCGCTCTTTACCACGCGGCTCCGTCTCGCTTGGCGAGCCGGGTGGGTGGGAAAGGGCCGAGTTGGCGATCGCTCGCCACCGATGTTATCCGTGCAGCCACGTGGATACAATAGAGGCAGGTCGCCGCCTGAACGCGCGGTGCATTGCATTGACGCGGCCCCCCCCCGCTGCCGTCCGAATGTAATGCATCACTAGCGCGTAACAAGCGCCTGCTTATTACATTGCGGAGGCACACGGGAGCGGTCTGCTGTTAGAGAACACGCGTGGAAACGCCGATAACGAGAACACAAACAGCGACGTTGGAAAACAAACAGGGCGGCCGCGCCGCCTCTGCCGAGTGGATAGCGGGGGCCATTATCGCGGAATAACAGGCGCCCGTCGCGTCTCCTCTCCGCGACGCCACCATGCGTGCGCAAAGATTAACAGCAGAATGAGTCGCAGATTCCTCAGCCGCACACAGGCTCTGGTGGGATTGGGGGGGGGGTCGATAGTGGGAGGCGATGGCAGTGATGGGTGGGTGGACGAACATAAGCGTGTGGAGGATGTGCGGGAACCGCTTAAGCTTAACGGGTGTAACGCCTCCGCTCCCTCTATAGCCTGGCCGCATAATGCACCGTTGCCTGGAAACGGACTCCCCAGCCAGGCTCTATTTACAAACGTCAGCACGAAAAAAAGGGAGGCGATGGCGGTGGGAATCTTGATTTCCATTGGTGCGAAAGCGGTTCGTGAGCCAGTCGTGTTAGGATTTAAACAGAGGTGGGTGGGCAAGGTGGGTGGCTGAGGCAAGGTGGGTGGTTGGGTGGTAGAGGGGTGGAGTGGGGCTTAAGTTGGGCGACCCTAATTGCGGGGTGTCTGAGATTGGCGAGAAGGCGCACACCATCACGCAGGCGCTGTCCGCGGTGCTGAACCCGCCCCGTGCGCCGTGTAGAGCGAGCGCCTCCCCGTGGCTGATGTTGCATAGTCATGAAAGCGGCTCTTTGGGGATAGGCGCGTGGGGCGTTCTTGCTTCTCTCTCCTTCGCGATGTTAGGGCCCTCACGTTGCATAGATCACCAGGCTTCTTGAGAAGCTTCTTCACAAGCTCTTAAGCGCAGCTCTTAAGAGGAATTCTCATGCATTGAGCTGTGAAATCCGACATCCATACGAATGAATGTAAACAACACACTTTTCAATAACAATGTGGCTTTAAAAAAACAAACATATACTCTACATAATCGGTGACGTTTTGGGCGATGGTTCTTCTGCATAACACGCATACACACATAAAGAGACCATAAACGTAGAATTAATAACGAATGCAGACAGCACTTTACACCATGGGACCTGATGATGATGACAATGTTTTAACGTGTTTTTTTTTTGACACACGAAACAGACAGTAGCTACAATTACATCGATGTCTGCTAAATATTGTTCACTGGATTAAAAGCGAAATCACGCTTACTTTCTCGTCGCTCGTAGGTTATGTGGGTTTTTTTTTTACAATGGACTGTCCCATCGCGCTGCTGCAGGGACAGATTATCATAACAGCTTGCGGGGTCAAAAACAGTTCACCTCCCGGATCGCGTTACCATTAAGGGTTTTACAGGGGTTTAATGGGAATGGCCCTAGGGTTTATGACGCACCGAGGTCGCAATCTCTCTAACAGATCACGAGAATCACAGATTTAACACTGCCTCGCTCACTCTGAACGCCTACAATGAAGGTCGTCTCCAGAGTTAACAGAAGTTCCTCCTTGCTCCTGCTCTAAGTTCTCCACGTGAGCACCTTGTTTTCAACGTCTACCGTGCGGTGGCTCCAAATCTCTTAAATAACCAGAGCGAAAATGTTCGAAAGAAAACGTTACCGACCCTCTGCTATTTTAAATCACTTCTGAATCGCACTTGCGCGTGCATCTAATTACTCTGCTTGCGAGACTTAAGCTTCAAAACAATACATTTACGGGATGCATCCTTCTATTTTTTGTGTATACCAGTTGCACCCTGTTGGTGCCCGACTTTGCCATTCGGAACCTGAGCATGTACACTTGTTTGTGGACATTTATTCACGTGAGCTTTCAGCCCTATGATACCACCGCCGTGGGAGGCGAAACGCCGCGATGGAGAGAGCAGAATTGCTCGACACTGCAATCCCCAAACAGCAGCTCTTAACCGCAATTCTTATTTGTGGATTGTTTTGTTTGGGTTGTAACTGCTTTCTGTAACCGAGCCCCAATCGAAAATGAGCTCTCATTGCCCAATATGTTTTGGCTTGCGCCAAAACAAAGCCTAAAGCATCGGCGAAACCATAAACGCGCCGTTGATCCCCAGCCGATGCTCCGACCATCAGCTCATAAATATGGCAATAAGCCCACTTCCCAAACTCTCTCTCTCTCTCTACTGATCGATTCACTTGTCTTGCCCTGTGATTAAAGCGCAAGAGAGCACATGGGGATGCGCACAGACACATCTGGAGGGTGGGCGGTGGCGGGTGTCGAACTGGGAATTATTTACATTCACGACTCGTGACTCCTTTACAATAAATCGTTCCACTCATCACCGTGAATCATTCTGCACGCGTGCCTCGGTGTAAATGCCAACCGTGCCGGTCCCTTTAATGAGGTCACGTGTCTCTTCACACGGGGCTTTCCCAGCCGCCCCGACCCACCGCAGGAAGGTTCCTAGGACAGTCAGCCAGTTTTCTTTTACATTGAAGGTGGCAGGAACCGTTGAGCTATGTAGCTCTTTTTTGTATCAGTTGTTCAGCGCAGAGGGGGGGGGAGGTAAGCGGCACGACCCCCTCCGCTACCCTGCCACCCCCTTCCTTTATCGCTACTACCCGGACCTCAGTGCTTAAAAACTATAGTAAAACAAAATATCCATCAGATGCTGTTAATCATGATCATCATCAGCATTATCAATAGCCGCTTAATCCTTCACAGGGTCGCGGGGAGCCCGAGCCTATCCCGGCAGACAGGACACAAGGTGGGGCTATACCCAGGGTGTGACGCAAGTACAATTTACTCAGCAGGCCAATGAAACTCGGCAACAGTGTGTCTTTGGTCGGTGGATAAAAACTGGAAAATCCGTCGACAACCGACGCGGACACGGGGAGAGAGAGAGAGAACACGCAAACGCACACAGAAGGGCACCCGAGCCGGCAATCGAACTTGGAACCTGATGTTGTTTATGTACTCTGTAAAGTCCCACTGAGCCTCGATGCTCGTGATCACTGCGCTCTGCGTAGCGGTGCTGGACAATCCTCTATTCAGGAACCATTTTAGTTTGTTATTGGTGAAAACCGGTTTGTCAGCAAACGGAAGAGGGAGCGATGCATGATTCCGCACAGATGGGTTCCCGAACCCACTTGCTGTACCGGCACCTCCTGCTCGAGGCAGTTTCATTCTTGCCTCGGCTACATTTGTTTGCGGAGATTGTGTGTTCTCTCCCTATTCTGCATGGATTTCCCCCGGTTTCGTCCCTCGACTTTAAAAAAAATCATTGATCCGCGACCCGGTCCCGGATCAAGCGGATGAAGATGGATGGATGGATGGATAATTAATTGTTTGATGGCATAATAATTAAAAAGACGCAGGGTCTGGCAAGTGCTGGCGTCGAATAACTGCGTGGAAACCTTCCTCCGACTCTGTGCGATTTCCTAAATGGTTCTCTCTTCGAATTCCTTCGACATTGGACCGAGACGCGCGCGTTATAGATCGTGTCTGTTAATAATATTGTTACAAACAAACCAGAGGGGGGCGGCACGGTGGCCCAGTGGGTAGCGCTGTCGCCTCACAGCAAGAAGGTCGCGGATTCGATTCTCGGTTCGGGTACCTTGTGTGTGGAGTTTGCATGTTCTCCCCGTGTCCGCGTGGGTTTTCGCCGGGCGCTCCGGTTTCCTCCCACAGTCCAAAAAAACATAAGTTAACTGGCTTGCAGACTAAATTGTCCGCCGTGCCCGGTGATGGACTGGCGTCCCATCATGGGTATATCCCTGTCTTGCGCCCTGTGTCTGCCGGGATAGGCTCCGGCTCACCGCGACCCTGTACAGGACTAAGCGGTTGCTGACAATGAGATGAGATGAGACAAACCAGAGGGGACGCGCCCCGCACGCCGACACATCCACCCAGCCGCAGCATCACAGCGCCAGGCATGGGCAGTCGGAGCGGGCGCCTCTGTGCGAGCAGCGCAGCTGGCGCCGCCTCCGAACGACGCTGTCAGTAACCGAGGCGAACATCAAGCTACGCTGCTCCTGTCTAGGTTAATTAGCCCGATAACTAAATTGACCCAGATAACCTGCGATGGACTGGCATCTCACGGTCGGCATGGAACTATCCTGCGCGGTGTCTCTGCCGGAATAGGCTCCAGCTCACCACGAACATCGAGAGGATTAAGCGGGTACTGATAATGAAAAATACAATGCGAATCCATTACATATCCGTCTCGATCGAAACCATTTAGAGCAACTGTGGCCCATTATCGGCGCGACCTTCTGTGGCGGTGCCATAATTTCAGCAGCATTGATTCAGTGCAAGCAAAATTCTGGACAAGATTTGGACTTGTTCCCACAGTGTCTTATCAGGAGCCAGGCGCGACTCAATGCTGATGAAACGCCGAGCTTAAGCATAACGCATAATTATATTGTGGTGCATAACTCGACATAATCATGAGCGTTTTACATCGTTACGTTGTCCTGACTTGTACTCGCTGTCGAGGAAATGCAGGAGGAAGATCTGACAGGGCGGCACGGTGGCCCAGTGGGTAGCGATGTCGCCTCAGAGCAAGAAGATCCTGGGTTCGGTTCTTGGCTCGGGTGCCTTTCTGTGTGAAGTTTGCGTGTTCTCTCCCGGTGGGAGATTTCCTCCCACCGTACAAAGACACGCTCTTGCCGAGGTTAATTGGCCTGCTGAGTAAAGTACCCAAAAAAGTGCCCTGCGATGTACTGGCACCACATCCTGGGTATTTCCCCGCCTTGCGCCCTCTGTCGGCCGGGACAGGCAGTGTCTGGCCAATGTGGGCGCCAGCTGAGTGCATGGCTGCCTTCCCCTCGCCTCTCTGTGGATTCCTCACTCCTCTATAATGATGTAGGTCACCCTGGATAAGAGCATCTTCCAAACAATAACGAACGACAATAATAACGGGGGTGTAGCAATTCACTCTCCCGCCCGTGACTTGAGCATTTGTCGACATACAGAAGCGCGATTAAAGAATCGCATTTAAAAGAAATATTGTGATGAGTGCAGCGGCCACTAGTGGTTGCAGCGGTAAAGTGATCTCGCTACATCTCATGACATATCCGGTTGCCTGGTGTGCGTGCGTCGTCATGTGCGCCCAGTTGGCAGCGATTTGGTGAACCAGGAAAACAACTCTAAACCGGTTTTGACTTTTTCTTTGGTCTGAGTCTCGTCAGCATGGTGTGGCCTGTCTGAGTCTCGTCAGCATGGTGTGGCCTGACGAGCAGCCGCTGCGGTATCGCCTGATTATGCTGGCATGGGCTCTCTCCTCGTTCGGGGAGCGCCAGTGTAGTGGTTAGCGAGCTGTGCTACGAACCCTGGGTGCTCGATCTCGATTCCTGTTCACTGCCAAAAAAAGTGACGGATTTTTTTTTGTAACAGCTCCTACACCTCCCCTAGGTCGACTCAGCCTTAAATGTACATCTGGCACAGTGCGTTAACATTGGGAGACAAAGGCGGATGGACGTGACTACCCACCACTCGTGTGCCTGGCTTTTCTTAAGGCACTTGACCCTGTAGGCTGTTAAGGCTATATGGGGGGGATCTTTATCTTTGGTCTCAGTGTAAACACGGTGGGGTCCCGATCAGTGATGTAAAGCGGCATTGGCACAGCTGTGGTTGCGCACCGTGGAGGCGCAATGTCGGTCAGTGCCACAAGGTGGCAGCAGCTTCGTACCGGGCTACAACCTGCTGATGATGAGGTAATCGTACAGCGGAGCGTTGTAAACACGTTCTCTGCTCGCTGCAGAGAGGCATGTGGGGGATGTATTGGTAGTGCAGTACAAACAGTTAAACAATGATTGCTTTCCAAAGCTGTTCTTTCGGGATAGCCGTGTCGAGCGTTCCACCTGGCACGTTGGAGGTATCCTCAGGCGTGCTGCAATCTCGTGGAAGATTGAGTGTAGTTTGCGAAATATGCTCTCTGATATCAAAGGCAGTTTGAATACCTTGCCCCCTTCCTTTGACCCTTACCATGTCTTCTCTTTCTTAAGTCCTTCCTGTCCTTTGCTATTGTCTCCTGCGGTCCATTGTCTATATATTATCAAAGCTTTTTGTTCACATATATTTCCACGAGTATATGTGACTTTTTGCAAACTGGACACTTGTGAAAGTTATATATTTGATGTTTTAAGACCATAACACTTGTATATTTGCCAGAAATGATAAAATCTTTTTCTCTTTTTTTGATTATTTACAAGACTGAATTTTTTGTTTTTTTAGACATTTTGTTAAAAGTTATGTTTCTACCGTTACCGTTGTTGTTTTATTGAGCTAGTTACCACTAATATTAAACCTGTTTTTATCACGTTTGGCTGAGTTTTATTGTCCTTTATTTTGTTTGAGATTTATACTTGTTGGTGGCTCGTGAATATTTATTGCGTCACACATTAATCTTGGGCCTTTGTGGCAGATTGCAGCCAGCGCACGCGTCTTTTCAAAATCGATTGTGTGTTGATTGTCTGCAGTGTGGGGCTGCCGTTGCCGATTTCTCCGTGTGCAGCAAATGCACTGCAGCCTCGTGGTCTATCTTGTGGCGATCGTTCTGCCGGTTTGGCCATTACAATCTTCTTCACGACTGCTTACCGCCTTCTGTCTGCGGTGGCTTTAGGTGATCTGAGCACGTCCTGTATCTTCTGATGGGATGTGATCGTGGTTGTTATGTTGTATTATCGAGATATTTGCTGATTTTGTTCGTGGTACTAAACATATGCTTTTTCATTAGTTCGGCTACCGGGGTATATTTAATATCCAGTGGATTTCTATTACATAATATGGATGGGTATATGGTATAATGATGTCATACCACAGATAAGAACACATTTATATTACAGATAGATGTCTCATCTCATTGTCAGAAACCGCTTAGTCCTGTACAGAGTCGCGGTGAGCCGGAGCCTATTCCGGCAGACACAGGGCGCAAGGCAGGGATACACCCTCGATGGGACGCCAGTCCATCACCGGGCACTGCAAGCAATTTAATGTGCAAGCCAATGAACCTATGCAGCAGCATGTTTTTTGCACTGTGTTCGAAAACACGGGGAGAATATGCAAACTCCACACAGAAAAGCACTCGAGCCGAGATTCGAACCCGGGACCTTCTTGCTGTGAGACGACAGCGCTACCCACTGGGCCACCGTGCCCACAGATAGATGTATGATTATTAATGACATATAATGCAGAGAGATGTAGCTGGGTGGCACGGTGGCGCAGTGAGTAGCACGCCGCCTCACAACAAGAAGGTTTCGGGTTTGATTCCTGGCTCGGGTACCTTTCTATGAGGAGTTGTGCGCGTGTTCTCCCCGTCTCCACGTGGGTTTTCTCCCTGTGTCCACGTGGGTTTTCTCCGGGGACTCCGGTTTGCTCTCAGAGTCGAAAAATACGCTGCTGTCAAATTAATTGTCCTGACTAAATTGTCCCCGGTGCCCTGAGATGGTGTCACTTGCGTACCACTCCGCGCTGAACAACTGTCGAAAAGAGCTACACAGCTCAACAGACTGAACACAAACTGACGGGTGTGGGTTGTGGTCCCCACCGCTCTCCGGACCGCCGGGCAGGGGGCGCTCTAAGCCCGCGTCGGGAAACGCCGCTTGTGATGGACGAGAAGTCTCTATACCCGGTGTTCAAGATTGTTATGGACTCGTCTGGCGTTTGGGGTATAGGGAATTCCCGCCTTCCTCTCTGTAGATAGATGCGTGTTGTTAGAGCAGAATGTACCCAGTGAGCTTACAAGCTCTGAATGCGGGGTTCCCGCGATACAACAAACGTTCGAACTGACCAACGCAACAACGCATACAATCAGAGGGTGAATAAACAAACTCACAGCGCCAATTTGTACAAAGATTAAACCCTGACCATCATCATAAAGCAAACAATAACCCGCAAATTACGCATCACAACAATGACCAATACTGTATGACTGTCCCTGTGAATGTTAAATTTAATTACGTTGTCATTCTAACGTCAAAACTTGCCTGTGTCGTGGCACGAAATGAAGATTTGAATGAAAATATTCTGCAGAATAAAATACAGGTTGGTGTTAATCCACTTCTGATTAAAAAGCAAATATTGAGGCTAGCCATCGGGCTCTCAAGATTTAGAGCAAATAATATGCAATACATTCATAAAGTGCATATGATCGTGACCTTAATTGTGTTCTAGTACAGCCAGAGAAATGACATTTGACACAAACCAAGTTAAGTCTGTTCTTATAGCTAAATACATATCCCAAAGCGTGGCGCGGTGATGGCGCAGTGGGTAGCGCTGTCGCCTCACAGCAATACGAGCCCGGGTTCGGTTCCCCGGCTCGGGTGCCTTTCTGTGTGGAGTTTGCGTGTTCTCTCCCCGTGGATTTTCGCCGAGTACTCTGTTTTCCCCCCACCGTCCAAAGACACGCTGCTGTCTGGGTTAATTTGCTCACTGAGTAAACTGCTCCCAAAAAAGAGCCCTGCAATGTTCTGGCGCTACATCCTGGGTATAGCCTCGCCTTGCGCCCTGTCTGCCGGGATAGGCTTTGGCCCCCCGCGACCCTTAAGCAGGTACTGATACTGATTGACAAATCCGAAAATTCAGCATAGGCAAACGTTGACTTCTAAAATGAACAGGAAGGTTGATTGGTTTCATTCATTGTCCATAGTTGCTTTGAAGCTCACCGTTATACAAATGTATGAGCCCAGGAATCATTCCTTGGCGCCCCGATGTATGAACGTTAATGGCAATGGTGCAGCCCTGTGGCTGCTTTCCCCTCGTCACTGCCGACGGAAGGGCCTTCTCTCGAGGATACTCACGAGGTTATTATGACCGGACCGCCTTGGAAGAGAGAGCAAGCGCCCACGACTGTACCTCCCTCTACTCACGAGTTCTCCATGATGCACCACCCATACACACCGCCGTTCACTCAGCACTCGGGGTAAATAATGACGAACGCCTTACATAACTTAGACCGCACCATTACAAATAATCTCTCTCTCTCTCTGGTTCTGTCTTCACACGCGTCTTCAACGACCGGTCACGCCGCGAGACCACTTTGCCGCAAAATTACCGAGAAATCCGCCGAACACAGCGGCCCCATTGCCAAGAGGCTTGACAAGGCCGAGTCTCCTAACGCTGAGACGGAGAGATCACGCCACGATGATTGATGTTCAGTAAATCAGACGCTCCCCCCCCCTCCATTCTTCCTGACTCTTCATCTCCCCCCCTCCCCCCTTAGCCAAGCAAAGTATATTCCATTTGTTACTATGCCAACGGCCAATTGAAACATTCGGAAGAGATTGAAATATCAAAGCACTTAGGATTCAGTGGAAATGCCTGAGGCTCAGACACGTAAGGAAATGCGGTCACGCAGCATCGACAACATCGCTACCGCGGTGAAGCGCAGGGGCTTCTATTCATGTTAGTCCAGCAGTGGATTGAGCAAGGATGATGATGCCGCACGCCAAACCGAATGGTTTGACTGTTCGCCAATGGCAATGGGAATACTTTGCAGCACTTAATGCGTTAGGAACCGTCGAATGATGACCGACTAAAGCTAGCGTGGGTATAAGTTATTTGACCATACTTCACCACGCCGGTCGGTGCGAGCTGGTGACAGAGAGATGTCGCCTAGGAACCTGTTCAGATATTAATCGCCGCTGCTACGAGCCGTGGTCAGGAATCGAACTCAAATTCGTCCTCCTCTTCCCCACGTGCAAAAAATCATCGGGTTAGGCGCTCGTCACTGCGTGCAATCACACGCTGCGTGACGGACCCCCTACCCAGACATCGTGTCGGTGGTGCTGTGGTCATTGACAATTGCTCTCGACGGCCGTGTCGAGTGTTCCTCCTCTCTCCCTTAGCCTCTCGCGATGGAGACACGTTCGCCCCCTTCTGAATGATCGCATCGAAGCGTGCCGCTCCACGGATCAATGTGCGAGCGTCGCACGCGCAGCGATAGGCGTTTACGCAATCGTGACGCACGCGCCGACGCGTGTGATGGGATGAACGGCTGCCGATTCATCGCCGGACATTCGGCTGCGACTCGACGCCGCGCGCCGCGTCGCAGTGAGCGAGCGCGTCGATGCGTGAACGAAGCCCGTGGAAAACGGTGGTGCGATTCGCCGTTCGATCGGAACACGTCGCAGAGGGAAGGTGAAGGGGCAGCGCTGCAATGGCCTTTGTCGCGCCACCGCTGGCGGAACCGGGCTCCGCGAAAGCGAACCGTACGAAACGTGGCCAAACGATGGCGTGCTGATGCTGATTTGGCGGTCGTGCCAGATGTGAATGTAACTTGACTTTATTACCGGTACAGTTGTATCTGACAACCCATCCTCACTTCCCGCTGTGCTGAATAATTTGGCCACCTTTTCACCGATACGCCTTAGCGGACCGGATCGGCTTACTTTATCCTCTGACTGGTGCTCAAACACGAATATTAATAAAAACAACACAACAGATTCGCTAACAACACTGCCTTAAAAAAAGGATATATATATACTTTCCGGGCGGCGCAGTGGCGCATTGAGTAGCGCTGTCACCTCACCGTAATAAGGATCCGGGTTCAATTCCGGGCTCGAGAGTCTTTCTATGTGGCGTTTGCGTGTTCACTCCCCGTATCCGCGTAGGTTTTCTCCCGGTACTCCAGTTTCATCCCACAGTCCAAAGACACGCTGCTGCCTAGGATAATTGACTTGCTGAGTAAATGGCCCTGAGTGCCCTACGATGTACTGGCGTCACATCTTGGGCATATCCGAGCCTTGCGCTCTCTGTCTGCCCGGATAGAATCCTGCACCCTGTGACCCTGTACGGGATTAAGCGGTTAATGACAATGATGATGAGATCTACTTTCAGGTGCAATCCGGAACCCTTGCATTATGTTTTTTTAAAAATCGAGAGGTGTTTATTATTACAGCGAAAAGTACCCAGTGAGCTGTCAAGCTCAAGATGGAAGATCCCTGCTACGCAACAAATGTTCGAACTGACCAACGCAACGGCAACAAACTCTCAGCAACAATCTGAAAAAAAGAAGAAACCCTCTCCATAATCATGAAATAAACATTAACACGCAAGACTGCACAAATAAACAAACTCACGCCACCAATTTGTGCAAAGATGAAACTCTAATCATAATCATGAAGTAATCAGTAAAGCGGAAAATTGCACCGCACACAAATGGTAATTCCAATCACTTTAGAAAAGGGACAAAAATAGTAACCGTTTCACAGCGGTACGGGAGAAAATTGAAGATGCTTTTGCTTACGAAAAGACAAAAGCAAATGCAACCCTTCAAAAACTATCAATTTTGCAATGGCATCTTGGGCATGGATTTAAATTCTATATGAGAGCTAGGATCATTATACGATGAGTTATTGCTATAAACAAAATTCGACCCACTCTTCCAGGTTGACCAGACGCGTTGGAAGAGAAAGTACGAGTACCCACACGCGGACACGGGGAGGGAGGGAACACGCAAACTCCACGCGGAGAGGAACCTACCCGAGCCGGGACTCGAACCAGAGATTTCTTGCTGTAAGGCAGCAGCGCTACTCGCCGCGCAGCCACCGCGCCGCCCCTTGTTGTCTTCTCCGAGTCAGCAATTGTCGCAGAAGGACACGCACACGGCAGAGTTTTAAAAGTGTGAGATTATATGGATCGCGATATTGATCGCGGCGTCCGTCGTCAGGCACCATTATTATTACACGGTACGACACTGTGTGTGTTATTAATAAACTGCCTCCTCTCCCCGGCTCGGGTGCCTTTCCCTACGTAGTTTTGCGGGTTCTCTCTCCCGCGTGTCCGCAGTGGGTTTCCGCTGGGTACTCCGGTTTTCTCCCACCGTCTAAAAGCACATTACTCTCAAGGTTAATAAGCCTGACGGGTAAATTGCCCCTGCGCCCCGTGTCTGCCGGGATAGGCTTCGTCTCCCC
>JAZEWT010000012.1:13020208-13030507 GCA_036362905.1 Mordacia mordax
CACGAAGCAGGTGGTGCCCCGCTCAGTGCCCGCCACGTGCGCGAGAATCGCCGGTGATAACGCAGCTGCCAGCCCGCAGGCAACAGTCATCGAACGGTGGCCGCAGTTGCAACAACGCGACGTCGCTCGTTTGTGCCATTTTCTGCCTCGAGCACCGCGCTCTTGGGATGGACCCCGGTGGCTCAACGACCACTCCCGGTCACTCAAGAGCGAGTCCACCCTTTCAAGGGGCAATGGTCACTCCGGCACGAGTACCGGCCAACTCCTCACTCTTCGCGACTATCCCGAGATCAATTTTTGGTCAGGAATCACATCGTCCTTAAGCCTGGTTGAGTCCATGTCCACAGAAGTGCATACATCCATCTAATCTACACTCACAGATTTCACTGTGGTCGTCCTTTTAATGCTCTTGCTTTAAAGTTGCTTGCTTGTCCTTTTTTTTTTAAAGTCATATTTTTTCAACAAGGTTGTCCTGTGTTGTTCTCAAGGGCTCACAACACAGAGAGCGTTTTCGAAAACACGATGCAAATTTTTCACATATCTGCATCGTCGCCTTCTTTTGAACGCGTTAATTCATTTTACCATCCTTCATTATTATTTTTATTATTGTTGTTTTTCGCCCCGCTAAGTTAAAAGTCAAGCTCAATTATCGTCTCACCCAAGAGACTCACGCTCTTACTGACGTCCAATTACGTCAGGAAGAGGGCAGCCGAGAGACGCGGAGGACTGGGGGGGGGGCGGGGGGGGTAACCGAGGGAGGGGGGGGAGGAGGGGGAAGGAGGTCTTCAGCCGCGAGCGCCGTCGTGGCGCGCGGCGCGCTCGCTCCTCCTCCTGCGAGCGCGGCGCTCGTGCCAGGCTCGCGCGGACGAGAGGGAGCGTTGGGAGTTAACGTCGACCAATCGTCGCGTTGTGTCCCCGCGGTGGTGGCCGGTGACGGTCGACCGGGCCTCGGCAGCCCTGCAGGTCAGCGCACGCCCGTCGGTGGACCACGGGTGGTCAGCGAGGCCGCGTCGTGAAGAGCTCCTCGCGAAGCCACAGCGGCAGCGGCTGCCCCAGGCGGTTCAGCACCTTGGACAGCTCCACGTTGTGCTCACGGTAATGCTCCGCCAGGAGTTCCCGTGCCTGCGCGGGACGACAGCGCCGTTAGGTGTTCGTGCTCTCCTCGCAGACACGGGTCCAGAGGGCAGGGCTATGCCCCGGATGAAACGCCAGTCCGTCGCGGTGCGCCGGCGGCAATTTAGTCATCGAGCCATTCAGCGTAGGCAGCTATTTTTGCACCTCGGGAGGACATCGTAGGAGCCGGGGGAAAACCCACACGGACACGGTGATAAAATACAAACCGTACACAGAAAGTTACCCGCGCCCTGGGAATGGAACCCAGGGCCTTGTTGCTGTGAGGCGGCAGAGCTACTCACTGCACCCCTGTGCCGCTCCCTGCAATAAAAATCTCCGTAATTACTCTGCGAAGACAGACCTCAGCACTCTCGGCACCAGCACTGACACAACATTCACCGCCACACCTGTCATCAGCATCATCACCGGCATCGCTGTGTGAGCGCTGCTGCCACCACAACAGCATCATCAGCTTACAAACACCGCCAATCACCATCACCACTACTACGGCTAACACCATTGCCATTATCATCATCACTCAATCAACAAAACCCACTGCCGTTGTCCGCACCACCACAATTGCCATCAGCAGCGCCAGCAAGCTCGTTATTCTTGGTTGCATTTGTCAGTTCGCACGTTTGTTGTTGCGCAGGAATCCCGCAGCCACGGCTTGCACGCTCGCTGGGTACTTTCTTCTGTAACATGAAACGTCTCTCTATCTCCCTGGTGTTAGAGACAGGAGTCGGTGTTCGGGGATTGGAGTCAGTGTTAGAGACAGGAGCTAGTATTCTGTTATACGAATCACGCATCCAGAGCTTGGAAGCTCACTGAGCATTTTCTTCTGTAATAATAAAGATTTGTCTATCATTACCCTCATCATCACTCCGTCAATATAGTCACTGCTGCCAACACGATCTTTAGTACAATTACAATCACCGTAGCGATGGAGGTTTTCACAGCTGGGTGTATGAGAATTGCTCTTTCTGGATTGCCGTGTCGAGCGAAAGAGACAGGAAGACACTCGTTGGTGCTTTCCCGAAAGGGCAGCTCTTGAGAGCAATTTTCAGTTATCTTCTACATTGCCAGCATTACCATCATTATCACTCGCATCATAATGAATAACGGCGCGGACGAGACACGGATGTGGGGGCTTAGTCAGAAATTTGCAGAGAGGTTGGGGAAGGGAGCCATGCAGCTAGCTGGTGCCAACACTTGTCAGAGACTGCGTCCTCTTTGTTACGATATGGGCCAATTGATTAAACACTATTATTACGTTGTCGGAGAAAACCACAGAACCCGGAGAAAACCTACACAGAACAGGGCATGGAATGCAAAAACTTCACACAGAAAGCACCCATAGCGGGAATCGAACTGCCTTGGGCAGGACTTTCATTCCATGAGACGCAGGTGTTCCCGTCACGCCGCCCGGCCATCCTTTATCACGCCGCAGGAAATGTTGTTTGCGAGTAGCACTACTTCGAAACACACATCTATAAAAAAAAATCTCAAGAATGCGCGGCATTTGAGCGAGTGGGAACGCTGCCAGGGGAGACAGATGCTCGTGGGCGTGAAGACGTGGGCTCAGGCACAGGGAGCAGATCCTCCGACAAATCAAACGCCGACACCCGTGCCGTCGCAGCCAGACGCAGCCGCTAACCGGGTGTAACGACGCTTGAGTCATCGTTACGATCAATTGATGACGTTCGCGTGATGATCTGTGCGGAAATGCGTGCACGCAGTCATCGGTGACGCCGCAGTCGAAATTCGTTAAAACAACGTTCAATCGGACCCTGCGGAGACGCGAGCCACTACGATCGTTCTGCGAGAAGGGACAGAAATAGGCACTGCGTGAGGTAGCGAAACTAACGAGCGGTGCGGTGGCGCAGCGAGTAGCCCTGTCGTGTCACAGCAAGAAGTCCCCAGCTTCGATTCCCGGGACGGGCGCCTTTCTGTGTAGAATTTTTGCATTCTCTCCCCGTATCCGAGTGGGATTCTTCCCACAGCCCAGAGCCAGACACGCTGCTGCCTAGGTTTATTGTCCTGACCAAATTATCCTCGGTACCCTGATATGTTGTAACTTGCTTACGCCTCTTTGCTGGACAAATGTCAAAAAGCGCCACAAAGCTCAACGGTTCCTTGCAGGTGAGATACAATCTCACTGACAAATGGTTATAACGTGATTCACTGTTTCTGGCCACAGACATTGGAAGGCATGCCACCTCACGTCGTACCAACAGTGAAATACGCAGCCTGGGGCCTCACGGACTAAACCCACCCCGCCTTGTGAAACAAACCACTGATTCGGCGATGTGGAGGGGTTGGTGGATCGCAGAGAGATTGATGACGAATGCAACGATTCATGTGCTCACCGCTCGACGCACGAGAATTTCTATCAAGAGCTGCGCTTTCACTTTCTGTGAGAGGGGGAATACTCGACACGGCTGTAACTAAAAAGCAGCTCGTCAGAAAAATTATAACATTCACAGTGAAATCCCCAAGGTCACTGAGCTATGAGCTACCCAGGAAATTGGCAGTAAAGCGATCAGTCAGTCAGTATCAGTATCCGCTCAAGCCTGTACATGGGTCACGGGGGGCCAAAGCCTATCCCGGCAGACAGAGGGAGGCTATACCTAGGATGTGATGCCAGTACATCGGAGGGCACTTGGGGCTAATTTTCTCTACAGGCCAATTAACGTAGGCAGCGGCGTGCCTTTGGACGATGGGAGGACAACAGCGTACCAAGCGAAAAACTCACGGGGCTCGAGAGAGAGAGAGCGTGCAAACTCCACACAGGAAGGCACCCGAGGCTGGAACCGAACTTAGGGCCTTCTTGCTGTGAGGCGGCGGCGCTTACCTACTACGCCACCGTGGCGCCGCCCCGCTAAAGCGGCCCAGTTCGTCAATCTGCGCACGTGTTGCTCCCCCCCCCCGCCCTTCCTGCACGCACATCCCACCCCCAGACGAGCGAACGATGGGTGACGCAGCGTTCGCAGTGCTGGCTCAGCAAGCATCAAGGGGCTCTCTCACCTGTGGATCCATGTCGGGGTACTTCCTGCCCTTGCTCTTGCCCAGGCACTTGGGTTTGCCGGCTCCATCGCTCGCGGCACCAGCCGTGCCCGCCACGCACCAGAACCCCTTGTGCTCGTCGAATCTGAACCCCCACCACACGCGCAGCCGGGAGCAAAATCGAAACATCCAGAAAGACGGAACAATTACTTCTGGGGGGGGGGGCAGGGTGGCGCAGCGAGTAGCGCTACAGCCTCACAGCAAGGACATGGGTTCGATTCCCGGCTGGCTCAGGTGCCGCCTTTCTGTTGGGGAGTTTGCGTGTTCTCCCCGTGGGTATTAACTTGGTACTCCGTTTTCCTCCCAAATTTCAAAGATATGCTGACTTGGTTAATTGCCCTGACAAAATTGCCTGCAGTGCCCTTGGGTGTTGTATCTCGCTTACACCTCCATGCTGCACAACTGTAAAAAAAAAGCTACATAGCTGAACGGTGCCATACAGCTTAAATGCAAACTGACTGATTCTCCGACAAAAAAGCGATGAGATATATTTTATTTATTTCAGCAGTAAAAGGCACGATGAGCCGCAAGTTTCTGTAGTATTTATAATGGTTAGTTCACTGGCATCCTGCGATGTTACAGATGTTCTAGAGCACAGACATCAGTTGCACTTAGAGAGGATGAAAGGTTTGAAAACGTCACTGAGTTAACGTTGCAGATCCATGTGCGTCTGTCCATATGCCTCTCCATCACGGAGGTCATAATCACACTCGTGAAGACAACCCTATCAGTCGTGACTCTCATACTGAGTTAAGTAATTAACACAAATAGGGCACTGTGATTAAATAATTAATGCCCAAACATGGAAAACATAACTATAGACGGTTGCTCTGTCGGTTTCCATGCCGCTAATTTAATAATTCCGAAACAAAGGGAAATCTTGGCAAGTGTTACCTAACCCACACGTATGCATAATTTCTTATGTAATGTTTCATGCACACATATCTATGCCCGCATTGAGGTATGGGGTTACAATCACAAAACCAATCCTTTTATGTTTTCAGCTTTATTGCCTACTTATTGATTAACTCTTCGGCAACTTCAGAGACCCGACAACAAAATTCCCAAAAATACATCAGGAACAAATCCAAGTCCAAAATAGTGATGTTGGCAGAAAAAAAAAACGTCATCAACAGGACGTCCAAAGAACGTGTTACACACTTGGAACAAAATCGTAGGCACTCAGCTCGTTTTATTCAACAACTTCTGATTTTCACCACAGTCCAACAACTGTAGGAGAGCGTTTCATTACACTCGTAACCCCGGGTCAGTGGACTGAAATTTCCCGTTCTTATGCCAGCAAAATGTTATCGATAGGACAGCTCTTGATCTTTACCAGTAGTGCGAGTTTGCTGCCGACGCTAGAGAGGAGGAGGGGGATGATGATGACCCCCATCGAGATGTGAATTTACAACCTTGAAATTGCGAATAAAGGGATTTGCTGAAGCACTACACCCATAATTATCAATATCACCATCTTTACCTTTAACATGAGTCTTCTTTTCATGATTTATTATGATATGCAATGCCAGCAGTAATGCAGTGGTGAGAAAATGTTTGTGTACCCTTTACAAACTTCCGTATCTGTGCATGAATTTGACTTAAAATGTTATCACATCTGAAATAACAGATGAAAACATAATTTGATGAAACAAATAGAACAAAAAAGTATCTACGTTTTCATTTACTTAGCGAGCAAAATGATCTGACATTCAATTCCTTTCTTGTAACAACAAAAAACGCACAAGAACATTTATATTCAGTAACTGCTGGCACCCCTTGAACAGCAATAACTCCAAACAAACGTTTCTCCAAACAAACCTTTGTAACTATTGATCAGTCCTGCTGATCGGCTTCCAGGAGTTTTGAAGCCATTCCTTAGAGAACTGCTTCAACTCATAGATATGTTTGGGCTCTCTTAGATGAACTGCTCGCCTCAGGTTCTGCCAGAACATTTGAATTGGGTTAAGGTCTCGGCTCTGACTTGGCCATTCCCTAAACACGAAATCTCTTCTGCTTCAGCCATTCCGTTGTAGAGTCACTTGTGCGTTTTGGATCGTTGTCTTGCTGCATGACCCACTTCCTGCAAAATTGTCCGCTCATTGACAGATGCCCTGAAATTTTCTTGTAGAATTTGCCGGTACAAGCCAGAATTCATGATTCTGTTAATGATGGCAAGCCATCTGGGTCCTGAGGCAGCAAAGCAGCTCCACTACCCCTCACTTTTGAAATGAGGCTCTTATGCTGGAATGCGTTATGTATGGTTTTCGCCATACATAACGATTTTCATTTAATTCAAAAAGTTCCACTTTCGACTCATCTGTGCACACAACATTGTTTCAATGTAGACTTCTGGATCATTCAGGTGGTATTTGTGAAACTGCATACGGGCTTCAAACTTTATCTTGGAGCGCAGTGGATTCCTCCTTGCTACTCTGACATTAGACAATGCACAAGAGCCTTGCAGATCCTTAGGCGTTCGCCTGGGGTTCCTCGTGACCTCCTGGATTATTCTTACCGTGCTCTTGCAGTGCTTTTTTGTTGTTGGGTGGCCTCTTCTGGGAGCAGTAACAATCATCGTCATCATCATCATTAAGGTGTTTGCTCGGTTTTCATCGGTGAACGAGATAATTACGAATCATTCTTTTCCATTATTCTCTCCCTCTCATCCACTCTCTATCTCTCTCTCGTTAAAACCATCTTCTTAAGGTCGTCTACCACTGTCTTCATCCACAGATTGATCGGCCTCTTACGTCGACCAACGCTTCCTCCTTCCACTTCAAATTTCATGCAAACATTGACCCAAATATCATCTTCTTACCTTAAAAATAACCTACCCATCCCGATCTACTTTTCATTAAAACATCCGTTATTTTCTCTATCCCTGCACGCTCTCTCAATACCACGTTGCTTTTCTTGCTTTGCAGGGAAACGCCGTGCACCCATCTGATCGTTCTGACGTCTCCTCGATATTTTCAATATCTACTTTCATAGGCCACCTCTTTGAACCATGTATCATTACATTGTGAATGCACGCTCAACAAATCTTTTCCCCTTGCTTCGGTGGAATTTCTATTCTCGTCTGAATCGGTGATTATTCATGAAATTTATTCCAGCCTTTGCTCGCTCTCGCTATTACTGCCGCTTCGACTCATCCTCCCACACATCAAACATCCCTCGGGCAGCAAAACTCCTTAACTACTTTTAGTTCCTTTTCCTCATTAAGTTTCATATATTCTCCATTTGCAGCAACAACAACAACAAAAATATCCCTATGTTTTCTCTATTCTTACAATTTGAGCAAAATACTCAAATTCAGTTTTTATTTAAATCCACCACATCTTTACTAATCCATTCCTGGCATGGTTTGCATTCTGTGGCATTGTTTTTAACATTATTTGTGCAACCTCCGCCTGGCCACTGGCAGTTTCTTGCCAACTTCTCTCTGTATCATTCACTCCACATCACTTTCATTTTCCCTTCAACAATGGTGCTGAATTGTCTTCATTTGAACGCTATCTGCCCGACAGTGGATTGGTGAAGCTCAACATCTTTCTAAATGGTTTCATAGCCCTTGGCAGACCGATGAGCATTGACAACCTTTCTTCTTAAAGTTCTCAGAAATATCTCTTGATCAGGGCATGACACGCTTTCACAAAGCTGTGCAGTGAAGACAGGAATGATGGTGAGGGTCAAAGGTCATGTTTTTCATACAGGGCAGGGCCACCAAAACTCACTCCTGATTTGTCAGCCTATTGATTGAAATAACTGACGCTAATTACCCCTTAATTGAACTAATTTACCTAGCAGTCCAAATACTATTTTCATAAAAGAAGTTGAACATTGGACTATTTTGCTAAGTAAGTAAATGAAAACGTAGATGGTTTCTGCGATATTTCGTTAACCAGGTTTGCATTACCTAACTATGAGGACATAGATGAAGATTTGATCACACTTAAGGTCAAATTTACGCAGAAAAACACACAATTCTGAATTGTTTAATAATGTTTTCTCACCACTGTATATGTTCTCGACATTGCCTATTGTAATGAACATGGCAAATATGTAATTACCTTAATGTGGCCTCATTAGCATATCCACCCACGCTTTCTCCCTCTGGTGTTGTGGAGAGCTCCGTGCAGGACGAGAGCTCTACAGTGTGAGCTCCAAACAAGGACTCTCGTGGTTTAATCACAACTATTAGATTTCCATAACAGATATTCCACAATGGAGCTCCATGACTAGAGTCCCACAATGGGATCTCCGTAACAGGACCTCCACAATGGAGCTCTATGGCTAGAGTCCCACAACTGGGATCTCTGTAACGGGTCCTCCACGATGGAGCTCTATGGCTAGAGTCCCACAATTGGGATCTCCGTAACGGGTCCTCCACAATGGAGCTCCATGACTAAAGTTCCACAATGGGATCTCTGTAACAAGACCTCCACAATGGAGCTCCATGACTAAAGTTCCACAATGGGATCTCTGTAACAAGACCTCCACAATGGAGCTCCATGACTAAAGTTCCACAATAGGATCTCTGTAACAGGACCTGCCCAATGGAGCTCCATGACTAAAGTTCCACAATGGGATCTCCGTAACAGGACCTGCACAATGGAGCTCCATGACTAAAGTTCCACAATGGGATCTCTGTAACGGGCCCTCCACGATGGAGCTCCATGACTAGAGTTCCACAATGGGATCTCTGTAACAAGACCTGCCCAATGGAGCTCTATGGCTAGAGACCCACAATGGGATCTCCGTTACGGGTCCTCCACGATGGAGCCCCGCGCCCACAGTGCCACGGCGGGATCTCCGCCGCGCGTGCTCCGTGGCGGCGCCCGGTGCGGGAGGCGGCGTACGTGAGCGCGTTGGCGAAGTTGAAGTGCGGCGAGAGGCCGAGGAAGCGCTGCACCGAGTCGAGCACCGCCGCCGGGTTGCTCCGAAACTGCTGCCCGTCGACGATGAGCAGCTGCAACGACAACATCGCCGCCGCCCGACCCCTGAGTGGACGGAGCGCGCGGGCCCGTCGAGAGCGTGGTCACGCTGAGAGCCGCGCGGTCCTGTCGAGAGCGTGGTCACGCTCTGAGCGTCGTCACGCTCAGAGTCGCGCGGGCCCGTCGAGAGCATGGTCACGCTCAGAGCCGCGCGGTCCCGGGGAGAGCGTGGTCACGCTCAGAGCCGCGCGGTCCCGGGGAGAGCGTGGTCACGCTCAGAGCCGCGCGGTCCCGGGGAGAGCGTGGTCACGCTCAAAGCCGCGCGGTCCTGTCGAGAGCGTGACGACGCTCAGAGCCGCGCGGCTCTGAGCGTGACGATGCTCGGTTTGCGCGCACGCCCGTCCGGACTGAGTCGCTCGCCGATTTGACGCGGTGTTGCGTCGCGATTCTAGGCTGAGGAGGCCACAACCTCCGCCGGCCTGGGTCTCCCACTCTCAGGTTGCCGAGGCGTGCAGGTGAGCGCGATGGGAAGTGAGTTTTGTGACAGCAGTGGCTACGTCATCGCCGGCATCGCCTCGTTCTGACATAGAGACCCCTAGACTCACAAGCATACTCAGAGGCTCACAAAGAGACTCACGGACTCACATAGAAACCCACAGACTCACATACATACTCAGAGACCCACATAGAAACCGAGACTCACATAGAGACCCCTAGACTCACAAGCATACTCAGAGACTCACAAAGAGACTCACGGACTCACATAGAGACCCACAGACTGACATACATACTCAGAGACCCACATAGAAACCGAGACTCACGCAGAGACCCACGGACTCACAAACATACTCAGAGATCCACATAGAAACCGAGACTCACATAGAGACCCACAGACTCACAAACATACTGCTAGACTCACAAGAGACCCACGATCACACATACACACTCATAGACTCACCCGGCGCCCCACAGACACACATACGTATTCATAGACCCACATGGGGACCCACAGACTCACATGCACACTCATGGACACATACAGAGACCCAGAGAAACTAAAAGAGATCGATGGGCTCGCACAGAGATCCATACATTCACGCATTGGCTTCATTATCAGCGCTTCCTATTAGCTTCTAATCTTGACGCCAACGCAAAGAATCGTGCGGGAACTCTACGAGTGGGG
>JAZEWT010000012.1:13066360-13076514 GCA_036362905.1 Mordacia mordax
CGGTGGTGTCCACCAATGAATAGGTGTTTTATTTTAGCTGCGGGAGGAAACGGGAGAAAGCGGAGGAAACGTACACAAAACAGGGGGAGAACATACACACTCTGCACACAGAAAGGCGCTCGAGACGGAAATCGAACTGCATCTGGCAGGACGTTCCTTAAGTGAGGCGCCGATGTTAACATTGCACCAGTCTGCCAGCGTCGCCCCTCTGCCCTCCAAAGTTGCTTGAGGGCAACCGCCTCCGACTGCAACGGCAGCGTCCTTCACAAATAACGTCGCCTCCTCCGCGCGCACACCTGCAGAGTCTCTCTGAGAGATGAGCATCACACAGCCCCCACCCACGTGCTCGCGTGTGTGAGCAGTGAAGCCCACACGCCAGACCGTCTCTCGCCCTCTCTCCGGACTTATTTTATGCATAGCGCGGGCACCCACACACATCCAAACAAGCCCGCCCTGCCTCTCCGTCGCCCACGCACGCCGCATCATTAATCAAACGCCACGGCTGACCGCTCAGCCTATAGATTCCATTCATCAACATCAGGCCTCCTCGTGACATCGGGTGCCAGGAAGCCTGCTCCCAATGCTTTCAAATTTAACAATACATTTAAAACCCCCGAACAAATTCTCCACCCTCTGACCCAACCGTGTGCCACTCCTGGGCTTAAAAAAAAAAACGTTTATTTTTTTATGATTCCTTTCATTGCCGTTGATTCACGACGGTGGATTTAACGGGAGGAGGTTGGCTCTTAGTATTTCTCGGAGAGGAGTCGGTGGAGAAGGAGGAAGCAATCTCTGGTCCGAGTCTCTCGCACGTTAGGACGAATATCCGCGCTAAATCGGGCAATAACCTTGCACCAGTGGAATTGCTTCCTAATGATTTCTGAGAGCCAACGGAGAATGAACTGCAGGCGCTTTTCGCAACAACAAAAAAAACTCCTCCAAAACCTTCTCCCAAGCTCATCCCTGTAAAACTCGAATCTTATCCACACAAATAAACTAAAAAGCATTAACTGTAACAACACAAATAACAATATAGGTTCCTACCTTTCTCAGCGCGAAGCTGCAATGCAATTTTCACCCGTGAGCAATTCGAATCCCCCCCCCCCCGGCGAGCCCCTCCCTCCAGTCCCCCCTCGTTCCCCCCACCCTGCTCTTCCCCCCGCGCCCTGTTAGCCCGACGCGACGTGCCCAACCCCCTCTCCAGGGAAGGTCCGAACGCCAGCTACACCGTCGCTCATCCCGGGGGCTTTACTGAGAAATCAAGAGCGCAACCTTCCGTACGGGTGTAGGATTTCACTGCTCGATGCCTGTTGATGATTGCTCCCAAACGCTGCTAATTTGGGATAGCCGCGTCGAGCGCTCCCCCTCTCTCCTTCACGACGTTTCGTCTCCCACGTCGGAGGCATCCTCAGTCAATCCACTGCTGGCTGAGGATCTCGCCATGCTGTTGTGGGTCACGGGGGTTTGTTTCGCCACATTTCGCCGCGCTGAACAGTTCGGGTTGCCGACGTTCGAGGCACGGCAGGGCGAGGTGGCATTGCAGAGGACGTTTCCAGCAACGTCAGCAAGGCACAGTCGCCACTCGCCGCCGATCTCACCCCCGTCCAGGAGTCGAACTCGGTCCGTGCAGGGTTCAGAGCGCGGCGCTCTCACTGCCCCTCGACCGACGCGCCGTCCCCACACTTAACGGAACGACCGCGGGGATCACTCGCGGCCTCTGTTTGTCCGGAGAGGCCCAGGGGACGTCACGCGGCGAACGGACGCACATTTCCACGGCGAGGTCACGCGGTGACCCAGAAGACGCACACGCGTGCACACGCGCGCGCGTGTGCACGCGTGTGCGCGCGAGACGCGGCATCGTCCGTGCGCGCGTCACGACTCGAACGTCGAGACGCCTGTGACGAAAAGAGATAGTCGACCGAGCGACGTGCGGGGAGCGCCGATGGAGGTGGCCTCGCTGATTGCTGATCGGGGTCATTATATTTTGTCCGTGATGTCGCTGTCTGTCCGTGTGGCATCCGTTCAAAAGCGTGCTGAAAACGCCGAGTCACACTAATATGCGTTTGTGAGAATGTTCATGAGATGTTCAACTCTCCAACCTCTCCGGCTTTACTCCAAGCCCCCCAAAGAGTCGAGTTTGCAGCGATGTACAGTTTCTGCAGTTTCTCTTTCGGGATATTCGTGAGATCAACCCGACATAAAAGTCGTTTTTCAGCCTCGAATGAGTACCTGCTGTAGTGGATGAACATTAGCACTCGGGAGACAAAGGAGGCCGGGCGTGGTGCTGGTCACCCACCTCCTTATGTGCCGTGTTGACCTTCAAAGGTAGTACTCGATAATGACACTTGACCCCACAGTCTGTTAAGACTATACGGGGGATATTTGTCTTATATCCTGTATAAAGTATATTCATTATCAATACCCGCTTAATCCTGTACAGGGTCACGGGGGGGCGGAGCCTATTCCGGCAGGCAGAAGGCGCAAGGTGGGGCTATACCTAAGATGTGACGCCAGTACACTGTACGGCACTGGGGGAAACTTACTCAGCAGGTCATTTAACCTGGACAGCAGCGTATCTTTGGACCGTGGGAGGAAACCAGAGTACCTGGCAAAAACCCACGCAGACAAGGGGAGAAAACTCAAAGCGCCATACAGAAAGACACCCGTGCCGGGAATCGAACCCGGGTACTTCTTGCTCTGAGACGACAGCGCTACTCACGGTGCAACCACCATGCTGCCCTCTCACACAACACCTCTTGTAACGCAGGAGGTGTCAATAGTAGCACATTTCTCTCCATGCCTCATCCCGCTCACCTCCTCGCAGCAGAGATGCGCGGTTGAGAAGCTCTGAGGCTGTCAGAGCAGCGGGTGGTGGAAGGAGGGGGGGAGGGAGTGGGGGTGCTACAGTTAGCACCCCTGAGCCCCCAGGTGAGGTTACACGTGGATCTCGATATCGCTCTCTCCCCGAGACAGCATGCAAATTATCTCGTGGCCTCATTCATCATTTACCGTCCGCAATAACCGAGGAGACATCTCCGGTCTGCCCTCGGTGAATTCCGCCGTGAGTCTGCAGCAGAGGGGACCTGAGCAGTGAGGCTGGCGGCCAATCTCCGGTTTTATGTCTCGAGCTATGAGTTTCAGAGCAGCGTATATTTCCACCGAACGGCGTAGGACCCAGCTTTCCAAGGCTCACATCACCAGTTACACTGCCGGTCATCATGAACCTGGAGTCGGGCCAAAACTCCGAGTGAACCTCATCTGTTTTGGGCCCAAATTGCCAAATCAGAACTTTACGGTGACGCGGATTTCCACGGCTCGGTGTGTGGTGAGAAATCGTTTCAACAGCTGTGCTCTTGGGATAGGCGTGTCGGGCGTTCCTCCTCTCTCGCTTGCAACGTTTCACCTGCAACTGGCGAAACGCGAGGAGCAATTCTCGGAGCAGAACTTTTGCCCGAACAAGGGCCCTATCGTAGAGTGAACCAGAATCCCAAGGGGAAAGTGCAACACATATCCAAGAAATTATAGCAACTTTGCCATGAAATTTAATCGGCAATCGCAATAATTACTTCATCTGGTTCCCCCTGCTGATAGAATATTTTATTTCCTTGGAAAAAAATAAGTTTCGTTGATAGAAGTTAACAATTGCAAATTTGCAGGCTTTAAATAGGACCCAGTTGTAATAATAGCAATCTTTACACTTCTAGAGTGTTTTTCACCCAAAGGTCACAAAGCCCTGCACACAGCTGTGGAGAGAACGGCATGTCGACAACAACAACATCAAAGTAGTTCAATTAAAATAAAATAATGGCAACAAAGCAACTAAGACATAAAATACCAGACAAACAATTGTTAAACAAATAAAGGAAGGAATAAGTGCTCAGGGACTCAGCTGACCGAATTGGGCATTCCAGAGTGTGGGAGCAGAGCGCGAGAAGGTTCTGTCACCCACCGAATGGAGGTGCGATCTGAGCACACGCAGCGAGCCCGATCGAAGTTGTGTTCAGGAAGGTGCTGCAGTAGGTGACGGATGTAACTCGGCAGGAATTCGAGAATAAAAACCAAACCCAATTTTAAAAAAAATCTCAAAGGCATCTATTAGCAATTATCAGTATAGCATCATCAATATATTTGCTTTGGCATAATGTAACTTGAAAAAAACGAGACCGTTATAAAAGATGAAAGAGCTTGCCCGCGGGCCTTGACAATTGCGCTAAAATAGCCTCATATATGCAAACTCATCCATCAGTGGGACACCTGCTTTTGTGAAGATAAATATCTCTCAATTGGACAGAATCGACTTTAAATACCATGCGGTCCACAGTTCCCACCCCCCTGTTCACGTCGAGATATTTTTTTTCCCATTAATATCAGGAGTAACTGCAGTCTTACAGCCAGACTCCTACTGCTGCTGCCGCTGCAGTCAGAGCCAGGAGCTCCCACGGCTGTTGCTATTGCCAGTCACAGCCAGAGACGAGATGACGATGGCTTTCCAAAGCTGTGATTTCGAATGATCCGTGTCCAGCGTTCCCCCTCTCTCATTCGTGTTATGTCGTTGCTGTTGACGTGCCCTTCTCTCCGCAGCTCTGTGCAGCGCTTTGTGACCCTCGGGTGAAAAGCGCTCCATAAATGCAATTATTATTATTATCATCTCGGCTTCCGACGTTGGAGGCATCCTCAGGCGTTCTAAGACTGATGATGTTTCCAATGTAGGGGAGCGGAGGGGAGGCGAAACGTCATGAGGGAGAGACCAGGAGCGCTCGACACGGATATCCTGAAAGAACACCTTTTCTGAGCAACCATCACTACTCCCGTTGTTGCGACCACTACTGTTGCGGTTGAAGCCAGGGACTCCTAATGCTGCCGCTCCTGCCGACACTGCTATAAAAGCTTGCAAGCAAGGGAAGGCTTTCATTTATTTGGCAAATAAAAACAGAAATTGGCGAGACTGTTCCGACCGTCGCCACGGAAAATAATAATAATTATAAGTGCATTTTTATAGCGCCTTTCACCCAAGGATCACAAAGCGCTGCACAGAGCTACGCAGAGAACGACATGTCAACAACAACGACATCAGAATGGAAAATCAGCAACAATAACATTTTATGGGTTTTTTTTTTAATATTCACATCGCTACAGAACAACATGTAAAATGTAATCTGATTTTCAACTATAATTTAAAAGTGCAAAATTATCAGTGTTAATAACACATTTATTGCATTTCTTGAGCCCCAATCACCCGAGGGTCACAAAGCGCTGCACAGAACTGCGGAGAGGACGGCACATCAACAACGAGATAAGAATGGAAAATCAGCAACAACGTTTGAATCAAACGTAACGGGAACTGCAAATGCGTGTGGCCCTGCTCCCGCGTCATTGTATGCCGCGTGTAACTGATCAACGAACCGCCTTTAAGGGAATCTGGATGTTACATGACAAGTTAATTACAAACAACAACGGCTTTGCTTTAATTAGCTCACGCGAGTGCAACCTCGTCCGCAAACACTCTGTGAGCCTGTCTTTGTTCTAAAAGTATTTGCTGATAAAAGGCTAGTCAGCCAAAACTTCGAGATCTTACTAATCTCTAAGCCACAGTCTAAAATAAACGCTTGTCATTTAATGATGTAGGTTTTCATGGCTCGATGCATGGAGATTGCTTTGAAAAGCTGCTCTCTCGGGACAGCCGCGTCGATCGCTCCCTCTCTCTACCTCACGACGTTTCGCTTCACACGTTCGAGGCATCCTCAGGCGCAGTGTGTGAGTGTCGTGTTTTGTGACTCCTATTTATATGTAGGTACTATGTATGTGTTGAGTCCCATCCACAGAGTTGCTGTAATTTAGTTACTGACCTGTTACTTTTTAGTAATCATGCAATGCCTGCTTTTTTATCATCATGCCGTTGATGAGAATATATATTTGAGATGTCAAGAATTCTCTGACATCTTGCAATCATATATTCAATCAGATATTCGTGTTTTAAATAGATAGCCATTTCAGTTCGGCTGTTGTATAAATACAATTTGCACAAAATTCGTATTTGTAAAATAGCGTGTTGCGGCCAAACCATCTCGTTCCATTTCGCTGAACACGCGGAAAATAATGACAAAACAAAACCTCACGCACAAATAAACAGTTTGTCTCTCTCCAGAGATCGTTCTGTCGGAGGGCATCATCAGCCGAGACACAGCGAAGGAGAGCGCGGGAACCCGCGACACGGCCATCCCAAAATAACGGTTCTGGAGAGATATTCTCATCACACATTGAGCCGTGAAAACCTACATCGTTACGTTTGTCTTCCCCCTAATAACGGCCGGCGCAGGCGAAAGAGGCAGAGGTGCAAACGCCCAAGGCTGTTGGAAGCCGTCCCTCTCACTGGAATGCGAATCAACATGCGCGCTATCTTTTTAAGCCCGCGTTAGACGGCGCTCGTCAGTTAGGAATTGCTTTTAACGAGCGTCGTCAAAAGACTACCGCGCACTAACACGCGGACGCAGCCGACGGAGGCACCCGCTGCAATGCGCGACCCGCCGGTAAACAGCAGTGGTGGTGCGGAAAAGCAGCGCCAGACGATGAGACCTTCCTCCGGCTTGGAAGCGACACCAGTGCGTCCCGGCACAAGGACAAAGGTCACACGTACAGCCTTGGCAGACTGCTGGGGCAAGTGCTGTCCGTGACTAGTCACCGGTGATGGAGCGCTAGCCGCTCTCTTGGTTTGGTGTCACGTTCAAAAAGAAATAAAATGGGATAAAAATTAAAATTTTAAATGACCCGATTTTACCGCACTCAAAAGTAGAATATATTTTTTTGGAACACGAAATCAATCCATCCAGGGATATAGACTAAAAGCGGGTGGCCAAATACTGACAATATGTGACTTACGATTGACTGCCTGCGTGCAAATTTTCAGCTCTCCAGCTTTACTGGATATGCTTTAATTTTGTGCTCAAAGATTTTAACCAAAACACACATCCCACAATATAAGTTAAGTAAAAGCGCGTAAAAACGTAAAATCCAGAATCTTGAAGACATATCCAGAGCCTTTGTTCGAGGTTACGGATGAAGCTGATGACAGCGAAACGTCGCACTACATTGTAAATGTTATGGGTTTATTTTGCAACATACTGGCGTGTGTTGCTAACACACACCGGCGTGCCGCTCTCTAACACTCCGGCGTGCCGCTCTCTAACACACCGGCGTGCTGCTCTCTAACAATCTTAACCATGAGGCAACCCAGGCAACTGCAGCCCCCCACCCCAACCCTTTCCCATGGGGGGCCGAGGGGACCAAGCGGAGCTGGGGGGGCTGGGGGTTCCTAATGCCCGGCCATTTGGCCGAGCGACGTATTGGCACACAAACAATTTAACAATAGTTTCAACATTGATTAATCACATATACAAATCTAGGCATCAGTGAATTTTGTCCAGGGCCCCGGAAACACCAAGACCGCCTCTGATTATTTAAGGCGGGCACGGCACACGAGAACACGTGTTCGCATTCGGGCGCACCGCACAGATAACCGTACGCGGGCTCACATCCTCTGCTTCGGAGAGAAGAGACTGCTGGGGGGGGAGGGGAAGTGCTTCTGGCGAGCAGTTTCGAAGGTCACGCACAGCACACGAGGAGGCGGTTCGGCTAGCAAAACGCCCGGCCACCTTTGTATCCCCAGCGGTGACGTTTACACACCAGCATCAGGGGCTCGGTGTAGACTGGCCGAACCTAGAGGAGGCCCACGACCGATTCAGATGAATCACCACCGCTCGGTGCGTGAAAATCGCACTCCACGGCTGTTCTTTCGGGATAGCCGTGTCGAGCGTTCCTTCTCTCGCCTCCGTTTCGCGTCACACGCCCGGCGATTCCTCCAAACGTGTCAGAGAGAAGGAACGCTCGACACGACTACCCTGAAAGCCCGGCTATGGAGAGCAGCTCTCATCGTCGCTGTCGTTCTCCACGGCGATCCAATTCGTGCGACGCAAACCGCCAATAATCACCGGCTCAAGCGGCATCTCTTCCTGAATTGGGGCAAAGGCAAGCGAAGGTGCCCTCCTGCCGAGGCAGGAGGGGAGGGGGGAGTGTGACATTGCTTACGTTGAAAGACCAGTGTCAGAGCCTTCTCCAGCGTTGCTCCCAGACTCTGGAATGTCCTTCCGTCGGAAATTCGGTCAACTGAGTCCCTGGGCATCTTCAAAGCCCGTCTCAAGATGCACTTGTTCCCTAAGGCCTTAAAGGCCTGTGGCTCGGACTGTTGATGCTGCTCACTGCTGTATGCTTTGTTGATAGTGCGCTGTTCATCTGTGTCAGCTCACGAAATTTTATTCATTTCTTTACTTGTTAAACAATTAATTTACTTGTTATTGTATGCCTTTCGTTGATTTATAGCCATTATTTTACTTCAATTGATCTACTCCGATGTTGTTATTGTTGCTGACATGCCGTTCTCTCCACAGCCCTGTGCAGCGCTTTGTGACCCTCGGGTGAAAAGCCCTCTGGAAGTGCAAAATGTCATTATGCAATAGACTGGGGCGACCGCGCCGCTGGCGATGTTCAGACGACCCGGCAGGGATTCTGAAATTAATAGCAGTTTCACAAGATCTCACGCCCACGCTGTGGAAGCAGTGGCTCAACGTCACCACCCCCCCCCCCTAAAAAAGCTTCAATTTACTCGCTGCGTCGAAGCAGCTGTCATCGCGAATTCCTGATAACGGGATTATCTCTCCCTCATTTAAACGAGTAGGATGTGACGCCCGCGTTTGTTATCCTCGGTTTCGGGTTGAGACTCGAGAGAGGCGAGCGACCTTCGTCGCGCCTATCTATTTTGGACCATCTCGTCTCGGGCACTGGCTCGAAGGCGGGCGATTCGGTCCGTGACCCCCGGTCGCCCGAGACTGCCACCGTCGCCTCCTTCGACCAGACGCTCGCGTCAGAGGCCCTTTAACGTCCACCCTTGGGTCAACGGCGCGGTCGAGTTATGTTCACGCAGCCCGGGCTCTTAGAGAAAGGCGGGCAGAGTGGAGGAGATTTCCAACCGCCAAGCTGTTCGGCTGCACATTAATAATGAAACTCCCATATCATCTCATTGTCAGACACCGCTTAGTCCTGTACAGGGTCGCGGTGAGCCGGAGCCTATCCCGGCAGACACAGGGCGCAAGACAGGGATATACCCACGATGGGACGCCAGTCCATCACCGGGCACAGCGGGTTAGACGCCACAATTACACGGGGTTGCAATGCAATTCCGGGTATCTAATATCTGCTGCGCGACGCGCGCGCAGATGCAGGTGCGTTCGCGTCAATCGCACTACGGCGTGCGAGACGGCACGTGTATACAATGCGTATGCGCGCTGTCAGTTGCTGAGCAACGCACAAAACCAAGGCGATGCTTGAAAACGTGGAGAGAACCGCAGTCGTTATCGGTCTTTAGACCGTGGGAGGAAACCAGAGCAGCCGCAGAAAACCCCAGCGGACACGGCGAAAAATGTCGAACTCCGCACAGCAATTCACCCGAGCCGGGTATCAAACCCAGGCGCTACTTGCTGTGAGGTGGCAGCGCTACTCACTTGCACGTGAATGCCCTCCTCGTAAATAT
The DNA here is from genome assembly GCA_036362905.1 of Mordacia mordax. Lineage (NCBI taxonomy): Eukaryota > Metazoa > Chordata > Hyperoartia > Petromyzontiformes > Petromyzontidae > Mordacia > Mordacia mordax. The sequence continues at coordinate 13,075,941 of JAZEWT010000012.1, forward strand.
ACACCTCGTGAAAATAATGCGAACGCGTTGCATCAAAGCAAGTTTCTGCTCGAATGCACATGGGTGGCGCTCTTCTAACTTGGCGGTGTTAAGACACCGCCTTGTAAATCCCACGTTCCCATGGTGGGGGTACCTCCTCACAATAGGACTACCAACTCTTCTTGACTTCTCACAATCCGGTAATAATTTTGTCAGCCCCGCGGAGATTGTGAGCTATTCCAACCGACTATACGAGTGGTCTCGGATCTGCCAATCGTGATCGACCGGTCGATCCCAGAGTCCTGAACAGTCGATCTTAACATTTAAATAACAGCACGTGCAGCACGCACAGATATTGTGCAGCGCGCACAGATAGCGTGCGGCGCGCACGGATAGCGTGCAGCGCGCACAGATAGCGTGCAACACGCACCGAGTGCAGCACTCACACAAAGCGTGCAGCACGCACAGATAGCGTGCAGCGCGCACAGTGTGCAGCACTTACAGCGTGTAGCGCACAAAGCGTGCACCAAATACAGGTCTCACACTAAGAATAGGTGACATGCGTCGCGTACATTTTTGTGGTTTTAGTAAAGTA
>JAZEWT010000012.1:13080709-13118248 GCA_036362905.1 Mordacia mordax
CGCTAACAGCACCTTGAATCTACATTATGTTTAGGATCTGCGGGGTGTGTGCGTGGCTGTGTTTGTGTTGTGAATGGGTGTGTGCATAGGGTATGCGTTGGAGTGTGTATGCATCGTGTGTGCTGGTGTGTGTATGTATCGTGTGTGTTGGCGTGTGTATGTATGGCTCTTGTGTGTGCGTGTGGACGCGTGGATGGACGCATGGAGTCAATGAGTGAACTTCACAGGCGCTCTCACGCAGCACTTAGCCCATGATGCCCATCCTGCCAGAGGGTGGCTCTTTGTCTCTCTGCGTGGGTAGAGTGCGCGTGGGCGTATGTATGAGTGGGCGACACGGGCTGTGCGCGTGCGTGTCAATCAGCGAGACTGCACACATGCGTGGCCCAAAAACACCTGCCACTTTTCCTTTGACATTCAACAGAAAAGTGTCAGGCATTCATGGCCCACGCAGCATACACGTTACGTGTGTATGCGTGTGGAGCAGTGGCACGCCGATCATCAGCGCCAAGTGAAATCCAAACCAATCCCTGAGCCTCCCCTAGGTCGACTCAGCATTAAGACGCAGTACCAGGCACGGCGTGTAAATAATCAACACTGAGGAGACAAAGGCGGTCAGGCGTGACACTACCCGCGGCGTTAACACGTGGTCGCTGAGAGTACTTTGACCCGAGAGACTAAAAGTCTTTTCGTAAACTCAGAAACTCGCTACCAATAGCCGCCCCCTCTCTGATAACCGCATCGAGCGATCCTCCTCCCTCCGTCGCGACGTTTCACCTGCCACGTGGGAGGCATCGTTAAAAAGAACCGACATCAATGCACTCGTACACACCTGTGTATCCCTACGTGCCCACCTGCAGCTCGAGTGTCTGTGTGTAAACGTTGAATGCTGTCTGACAGTGGATCTGAGTGCCCGTGTGTGTGTGTGTGTACGCGGGGAGCGGTGACGCGCCGTGAGCGCGCTCCGCCACGAACACAGTCAACCGAGTTCGATTCCTACACAGGGGAAGCACCGACGGTACATTTCTAAACCGGTCCTGGGCCTCCCCTAGGTCGACTCAGCCTAAAGACGGTCGGGCGTGGTACTGGCCACCCACCCCCTGGTGTGCCGTGCTGGCCTTCATAGACGCTACTCGCTAACCGCACTTGACCCTAGAGTCCGTTGAGGCTATACAGAAGGTCTTTGCCTTTGGTCGTGTGCAAGAAAATAGATGGAAATATTAATCTTGCTATGGCTGCCATCCTTCTCCATCCTCCAATTGCTGCAGGTGGCGCCTGTGTGGGCCTCCGGTGTTTAACTCCAATTACTATTGATTGAGGCATTAATTGAGCCATAAACACAGCGGACAGTGGGCAAAAATTACACCAACGTGGGCCTGGCTGAAGAGCGATGTTTAATGAATTTAAATGTGAATTAATGAACGAGGGAGAGAGGAGAAGCGCCGCGTGCATTAATCACGAAGGGTGGTGGCATTCGTTCATTCATTATCAATACCCGCTTAATTCTGTACAGGGTCACGAGGAGCTGGTGCGGAGCCTATTCCGGATGACAGAGCCGGGATAGGCACTGTGACTCCAGGGGAATACTCAGGATGTGACGCTAGTACATCGCAGGGCACGCTTTTTTGAGCAATGAACTCACCATGCCAATTCACCTTGGCAGCAGAGTGTCTATGGACGGCGGGAGGAAAGCGGAGGACCCGGCAAAACCCAGTATCCCGGGCAGTCACGTTGAGCGTTCCTCCTGTTTCGACGGAGCTTGCTGACGCCTCCAACGTGCGAAGCAAAACGTCGCCAAGGGGGAAGAAGGCACACTCGGCACAGCTATCCCAAAAGAGCAGCTACAGAGGGCAATTGTCAGAGCTGTCTTTCAAGCTGGCTGTGCACAACGTCTAAAGCGTGGGTGCTCACCACTCTGCAGGGGCCACCTGTCCTGGGGTTTTTTTTACCCGCTTTTACTTAACTTACACGGGGGGATGTAATGGTTAAAATCTTTGAGCAGAAAATTAAAGCATTTCCGATAAAGCTGGAGAGCTGAAATTTTGCACGCAGGCATAACTCGGATGACAATGCAATCTAGTGAAAAGGTTTAAGACTAGTGACAAGCCGATCCTGGGTCTGCTATAGAAACGATCCTTTCAAAATTTTTTAGTCTAATGGGAGCGATATTTTCCCGATGCCAGACACGCACTGAGCTGACTTGACATTTTCACGTGGCTAAGACTAAAACAAGTAGAAAATAAAATAGGACAAAAAATTTAAGTTTCAAATGACCTGCTTTTACCGCACTTAAAAGTAGAAAATAATTTCTTGAACACAAAATCAATATATCTAGGGATACAGACTTAACGCGGGAGGCCAAACACTGACCGTATAAGACCACAATAATATTTTCCTTTCATGAAAACCTTTAAACCATACTGAAATTAAGTGACAACTGATAGTTGTTCCTTGTACAAGACATTAGAAAAACACGTATTTAAGACTAAAATAATTGAAATGTAAATCTCACTGTATTATCAGTCAATCGTAAGTGACATATTGTTAGTGTTCAGCCACCTGCTTTTAGTCTGTATCCCCAGATAGATTGATTTTGTGTTCATCACTCTCACCCACAGCAGCGTCGTCGTGTGCGGCTGCTGTGCATTCCGAGCCACCGCGGGTGACCACAACAGCATCGCGAACTTTGTCCTCGCTCAGGCGAGGCTCGCGATGTACAAGACCCGCACGGAGCCGCTGCAGGGTGACGCGGGTGCAATCTCCACGTTAACGATGGCCAAAGGCCTCATCAAGGCGCAGCTCCGCATGGCGCACACCTTCTATACAAAATGCCGGGGAGGTGGCCACTTTCCTGGAGCGCTGAGGCAGCGCTCTGTGCACAGACACTCAGGGGATCCTCGATTTCGCACTTAAAATTGATCATCTTTTCTGCGGGGTCTTAGTGCCGCTCTCTAAGATCATATCTTTCTCTCTCACATTATCTGCAATTTGAATGCGTGCGCGTCATAAATTATACTGAAAGGAATGTGGGTCACGGTTTATGTAAAGGGTTGTACATATTGTATATTGTATTCCTTGTATATTTTGTTTTGGGAAAACTTGCTCGTGACAGCAATAAAATCATATGTAAAAGTCAAAAAGTCTCACCCACACTCTCATTACGGTTGTTACCCGTTATGGATTTTCCAGAAATTTCCTGCATTTTGCGACAGCTGTGCTGGGCACTCCGCCAACCTTCGCATGATAATAAATGTCTACGTCGTTAGCTTTTGCGCGATCATAGCAACACAGCTGTCGACGACCACACTTACAATGCGGTTCTCCCCTCTTTCCACTATTGAGACATTGTCTTCGGACCACGAATCTGTCCAATTTAATTCGAAGACTTTCGTGACCAGTGCTACCCATGAAATCCATTATTTGGCTTAGGTCACGCAACAAATTGTGTCGTAAAGCCACCACTACCCGACACAGCCAATTAGGAAGGTTTTGTCACGTGAACAAAACGTGCCAATTCTTCACTATCTCAGCACACCGATGCATTGGAGAGCAAACCCACGGCATTTACTTTGAAATACGACGTTTCACTGATAATTATAATCAGCATCATCAGAAGATCGCACCAATTTTGGAACGAACAGCTTGGGTTTACCACACTATTTTTTGGGTGACTTAACCCAAGAAATGGATTTTATGGATACTGCCCGGTTTGTTTGAAATCTTGGGCATGAAGAAACCCATCTCAGTACAAAGGGGTCTAAGCAGGCTCTGAAAATGAACAATGAGTAATGAGTTGACAATGCTGGTCTTGACATGGCAGCGATGTACAAGCACAATTTTTTGTTTACTCAATACACCCGTCAACAAGCGTGCAATGAAAAAATATTGTTTCTAGAACTGGCGACATTTCGGGCAATGGATCCTTTTGCCTGTTATACCATTTCTACTCAATACATACTGATACGCGTTGAATCGCGTGCAACTCTGTCTTGTGTATGTATACATGGGGATTGGTAATGTAGTGATGTTAAAATGACGAGGCTTTACCCGTTTTTTGGCAATAACACCGTGTTATGATCTCAAAACAGCAAATAGACAGCTGTCTCTGGTCTGGGCCAATCAGTTTGAAGTGCAATTCATACATTGTCAAAGCATGTTCTGCATTTTTTCCGCCAACGCGTGTGGTTTTTACAAAGTTGACAAATTTACAAAACGTGTCTTTTTGCGGTTTTAAGACCTCAACGTTGAATGATTGTCAGAAATCTGGCAAAGCCTCTACTTCTCATCTCATCTCATTGTCTGAAACCGCTTAATCCTATATAGGGTCACGGTGAAGCCGGAGCCTATCCCGGAAACACAGGGCGTAAGGCAGGAATACACCCGACGACGGGACGCCGGTCCATCGCCGGGCATTGCGGGATAATTTTAGTCTGCGAGCCAAGCAACCTATCCAGGAGCATGCTTTTGGACTGTGGGAGGAAACCGGAGTACCCGGCGAAAACCCACGCGGACACGGGGAGAGCATGAAAACTCCACACAGAAAGGCACCCGAGCCGAGAGATTCGAACCCGGGACCTTCTTGCTGTGAGGCGTCAGCGCTAACCACTGGGCCACCGCGCCACCCGCCTCTACTTTGGTAAATCTCAAAACTGGCGAAAAGCAGCCACAGCTGGTAACATCGTGGTTAACATACCCGACCAACAACAAGTGGTGAGCATTTGTATACGTTCTGGGCCTCCACTAGATCAGTTCAGCCTTCAATCAGCACCTTGCTGCGGTATGGTCAACGTGAGCACTGGGGAGACAAATGCAGCCGGGTGTGATGCTGGCCGCGCACCACCTCATATGCCGTGCTGGCCTTCGTAGGTGCTCGCTAACAACAATTGAACCCCACAGCCTGTTAAAACAAAAGCTACATGGGGGTTCTTTGTGCATGTACATAGTACCTACACAATAGCCACAACTATATATAATTCATAATTGCATGCTTGGGCGGCGCGGTGGCGCAGTGGTTAGCGCTGATGCCTCACAGCAAGAAGGTCCCGGGTTCGAGTCTCTCGGCTCCGGTGCCTTTCTGTGTGGAGTTTGCATGCTCTCCCCGTGTCCGCGTGGGTTTTCGTCGGGTACTCCGGTTTCCTCCCACAGTCCAAAAGCATGCTCCTGGATAGGTTGATTGGCTCGCAGACTAAAAAATTGTCCCGCAATGCCCGGCGATGGACCGGCGTCCCGTCGTCGGGTGTATTCCTGCCTTACGCCCTATGTTTCCGGGATAGGCTCCGGCTTCACCGTGACCCTATATAGGATTAAGCGGTTTCAGATAATGAGATGAGATGAGAATTGCATGCTTACGTAAAAAAGAAAAAAAATGTGTTTAACCATTTCTGGTAATTATATAGGTGTTGACATCTTCAAACACCAAATAAATACCTTTCACGAAGCAAACAGTTTGCAAAAAGCCACACATATTATTAGCAAAATATACAGCAAATTACGCAAAAGTACCCATAGTTTAAACAGCTCGACCTGAACTACTAAAGCATTGATATTGCATTGTCCTGAACTGACTTCCTTTTGGCAACATCTGGATAACACGTGGCTCTCTAAAAAGAGCCACGTCAAGTGTGGGCCAATCAGTTTCAAGGGTAATGCATACATTATCAAAGCATTTTGTTTGCATATTTTGCAACAAGTATGTGTGACCTTGTGTCTGTTTGGTGTTTTAATATATCAACGCCTGTATAATTGCCAGAAATGGTTAAAACCTTTTCTCTCTTTGACATCCTCACAATAGCACCCATAATTTTAATTGCATGATTGCATAAATTCCACATACGTTACAAGAGCCAGCGTAAAAATTCATTCAGGACTCAAATTGCGACCCGGCATTACGACAGATCTTGAAATTGTTGAAGGGGTCACACGTTAAATCCTGAATTTCCACTCGCAGCATCCCAGCCTTTCTCAAACGAAGGGCAATGAACTCAACCAGCTCGTTCGTCCACCTGCACACCACGCCTCGTAGGTTCACCCAGAGTTGGCCATTTACCTCCACACTTGGTTTTGGAGCAGAATATTACGGGCCGATGCCCTTGCTGATTCCAACCTCCTTCAGTCGAAGTCTCTTTGTTCCATTTTTGTTTAGTACCTCCCTCCAGAACCCTTCACTAAGAGAGGCCCTAGTGGGTGCACTGGGCTTCAGATCTGTTCACTAACAGAGACCCTAGTCGGAGCACTAGAGTCTAGATATGTTCACTAACAGAGGCCCTAGAGGGAGCACTAGACTCCTGACCTGTTCACTAATGGAGACTCTAGAATAAGCGCTGGACTCCCAGGAGACATAGCTCTGAGTTACACTGGAAAACGCAAACATCTTCACCAATGTCTGTGATCACGACTAAGCCACGTGCCGCCCACACCAGTCCACGAGCAACCCGGACAAAAACTCGAACACTGAGGACGGACACTCTGCTCGCACAGATCTGTGACTGCGCAGCTTTCCCCCAATGCCCCATTCCTCCCGAGAGGCCCACGCGACTGCGCAGCTTCGTCCGTGAAGCATCTTTGGCAACGGTCGTCGCCACCACCACCGCCGCCCCGCTAGGAGGGGCATGGCCTTCAGGCACGGAGGGGCATGGCCTTCAGGCACGGAGGGGCATGGCCTTCAGGCACGGAGGGGCATGGCCTTCAGGCACGGAGGGGCATGGCCTTCAGGCGCGGAGGGGCATGGCCTTCAGGCACGGAGGCGCGATGGGAGAAGAGGCAAGGAGACTTGGAATGAAGATCCCTCTGCCCATATTATGCCGCCAATGTGCGAACCATAATTGGGTACACGAGGTCACCGATATTTCTTTTATTATATATATATCGAGGGGGTGAGGTTGAAGGTCGTGCAACTGGTAAATAAAATCTGATACAAATTAGACAGCGGAGGGCAACGCGCATTTCCATTTCCATTACCTCGGCGTGAGAATGAAAAATGAGCTATGGAATGAAATTCACGCGTGTTTGTTTGTGTGTACGTGTGTGTATGTGTGTACGCGTGTTTGTTAAGGGAAGCGGTGGCTCAATGGTTAGCGCACTGGCCTACAAACCCGGCCACCCGAGTTCGAATCCCGTTCACGGTCAACACCAGTGACGATTTTCTGAACCGGTCCCGGGCCTCCCCTCGGTCGACTCAGCCTCAAATGAGTACCTGTTGCAGTGTGTAACCATTGCCACTAGGGAGACAAAGGCGGTCGGGCGCGGTGCCAGCCACCCACCGCATGGTGTTCCGTTGTGGTCTACAATAGGCGCTGCTCACAAACAGCACTTGACACTAGTCTATTAAGGCTGTACGGGGGATCTTTGTCTCTAGTGTGTGCTCGCATGTGCACACGTGTACATTGAGTGGTGGTGCAGTGGTTAGCGCAGTGCGCCTACGAAGCTGACAAACCGCGTTCGACTCCCACGAGTGGCTCGCGAACACCGGCCCCGAACTTCACCTAGGTCGGCTCAGCCTCAATTGCATAGGGTGTGCAAGCTACTGTAGCAAGGGGGGCGGCCGAGCTGTGGTGCTGGCCACCTCGCCCTCTCGAGTGCCGAGCTTAATAGGTGGTCGCTGACAGCATTTACCCCCAGCATCTGCAATTTTAAAAAGATGTATAATGCGTGGCACATATAAGTTTCGTTTCAAAGAGAGAAACCTGCAGAGGGGGGGAAGTCCAACCACGTGGTAAGCCGGTGCCAACTCGCCAGACACTGCGCCCCATTAACGACGATGCCATGGGCCAATTAATTAACGAGTATTTTTTTAAGTTTTCGAAGGAAATCGGAGAACCCGGAGGAAACCCACGCAGAGCAGGGGGGAAGAAGGCGGGAGGACACACAACCTCCGCATCGAGGGGCACTCACGGCAGCAATCTCACCGCCCCGAGCGGGCCTCTCCGCGAGGCGCGGATGCTACCGCTGCGCGACTGTTTCGGAGGCCGCACGGGGGATGCGTCCGGCAACCGTGGTCGCTCAGCGATCGAGCGGAGGACCCCGCCGCGAACCCAGGCGCGCGGCCGTGTGGGCCGACGTTGGTTCCCGTGGCTCGGTGTGCAATGGGAACGTCTCCTGCGGAGCGTTCTCCTCCTCGCGCGGTCGCGACGTTCCACCTCCCGCGGCTGGATGACGCCTCCTAATCGAAGGAGAAAGGAGGAACGCTCGACACGGATGTCCTGAAAGAGCGGCTGTGATGAGAAATCCTCAACGTGGGAGTGTTTGCAGGGAGGTGGCTGTGCTTAAAAAAAAAAAGGACTGGATTATACAAGATATTTCAAGGGTCTTGCTGATCTCTGATTTCACCATATAGCCATTATTTATAAGAAGAAGAAGAATCGCATTTATAGAGCGCGTTTCACCCGAGGGTCACAAAGCGCTGCACAGAGCTGCGCAGAGAGCGGCACGTCAACAACAACAGCATTACAACGGAAAATCAGCAACAATAAAAAATGTTTACGGTGGCTCTCAATGACCTCTTCTCATTCGAAGTGTTTCTTAGCAAATAAACATTACCATATAAGCCTGACACCGGGCCTCTGAGTCGCCGAATTCGTCTATAAAACCATTTATTAACACTGGACACTTTGAAACAACGTCACGAAAAGACTCCTAAACGCAAGTCAATAGTATTTTCACTTTTTTTTTTAAAGCGGTGACCTGTATATTCTGAGAATGTTTAACAGCAACAAAAATCTGAATAAACTGCTTGATAGTTGGGCTTGCGGTTTGCAATGGTTGTACAGCTTTCAGGTGAACTGCTCTGATGTTGTTGTTGTTCTTGGTGACGTGCCGTTCCTCCACAGCTCAAATTTGTAACAAACTAAGAAAAAAACGTTATTGTTGCTGCTTTGCTCTTCTTATGTTGTTGTTGGTGGTGGTGACATGCCATTCTTTCCACAGTTCTATGAAGCGCTTTGTGACCCTCGAGTGAAAAAAAGCTCTAGAACTGCAATTATTATTATTATTATATTTAGTGCTATAAACATAACCAACATCCATTATCTGTCCACTGCTACCCAGAATTCCTTCTCCTAGCTACCATATCCTACGGAGACGCGAGAGCTACCCAAGCCGTCACGCCTCGCGATGCACCTGCAACGGCACACGAGCCGAGTTCATCGCTCCATCGCGTCGGCTGCGAGTCATTCATTCATTATCAATACCCGCTTAATCCTGTACGGGATCCGGGTGGGAGGCTGGGGCGCTGGAGCCTATCCCGGCTGAACAGAGGGTGCAAGGCGGAGGGATAGCCAGGATGCAACGCCAGTGCATCGCAGGGTACAATTTTTGTGGAGGACAATTTACTCAGCAGGACAATTAACCTTGGCAGGAGCGTACCTTTGGACGGTGGGAGGAAATCTGAACACCCAGCGGGAGAGAGAGAACACGCAAACTCCCTCCACACAGAAAGGAACCCGAGCCGGAAATCGAACCCAGAACCTTCTTGCCGTGAGCCTGCAGCCCTACCCACCGCCACGCCGCGGTGGAGGCGTTCTCCGGTACAGTGCCGGCCGCAACCCGGACGTCACGTCTCCACAGCCATCGACTCTCTGCCGCCATCAATCCTAGCGACGTGGCCCGGCGCAGCTGGCTCACACTGGAATGTCAACCTCGTATTTCCTCACAGCGTGTATTTATGCGATTAGTTCGCCGGAATGGCTTTGGGCGAGGCTGATTGAACGTCCGCAGTAGCGTGACTCTGGGCACCGTACCGTGATCTGGAGTCGCTGGCCGCTGGCCGCCGATGGCACCCCGTCATCCCAAACTATAAGCGCTTTTGCCAGTGTACAAATGTAAAGAGGGCGGCACGGTGGCCCAGTGGGTAGCGCTGTCGCCTCACAGCAAGAAGGTCCCGGGTTCGAATCTCGGCTCGGATGCCTTTCTGTGTGGAGTTTGCATGTTCTCCCCGTGTCCGCGTGGGTTTTCGCCAGGCACTCCGGTTTCCTCCCAAAGTCCAAAAAAACATGCTGCTGCATAGGTTAATTGGCTTGCAGACAAAATTGCCCGCAGTGCCCGGTGATGGACTGGCGTCCCATCGTGGGTATATCCCTGCCTTGCGCCCTGTGTCTGATGGGATAGGCTCCGGCTAACCACGGCCCTGTACAGGACTAAGCAGTGTCTGACAATGAGATGTGATGACATATGTAAAGAGTAGAAAAGGTTATTACAATATCTGGCAATTGTATAGGTGTTCCGCTCGTAAAACACCAAAATAGATATCTTTCACAAAGTGTCTAGTTTGCAAAAGTCACAACATACTTGTGGTGAAATATGCAAACAAGAAGCTTTGATACGACATGCATTGTCCTTCAAACTGATTGGCCTACACCAGACATGGCTTTCTTTTGAGTCTGATTGTCAGTGTCAGCCAGATGTTGCCAAGAGGCTAAAATGCAACATCCTCACTGGATTACTTCCAGAACCATTTCCCAAGCAATTTGAAATTAGAAACATCGTCGGACGCAAACGGCGCGCTACTGGCGTCCCATCGTGGGTATATCCCTGCCTTGCGCCCTGTGTCTGCCGGGATAGGCTGCGGCTCACCGCGACTCTGTACAGGACTAAGCGGTTTCTGACAATGAGATGAGATGGGGAAACGGCGCGCTGAGTGATGTCACTAATCCTATTACGACGTCTCGAACGCGGTGTGACTATGCACGACAAACCAGCATGACTTGCGTCTGCTGATGTGGATAGCAGATCAGCGTGCAGCTCCACTACGCTGGTGTTCATTTACAGACCATGGCACACCTGACGGATGGTGGAGGTGGGGGGGACACGTGGAGTGAGTAAAATGGGCAGTGACCCCCACCCCCTTTCCACCCTAATTGGAAATAAATAATAATGAAAATTCTTCTTGATGCGTTTCGCTTCAAATAGGCTTAGCATTTTGGTTACCTCTTTACCATTTCTGTCAATTATACAGGCGTTAAGGTCTTCAAACACCAAACAGACACCTTTCACGAAGTATCAAGTTTGCAAAAAAACACTCACAATTATGGCGAAATATGCAAACAAAATGCTTTGGTAATGTACGCATTTTCATTGACTTAGCATTGTATAAAAACATAAAGGTGCAGCCCTGCAAATCCTTGCCCATTCTGCTGCTGGCGGAAGAGGCTCTGCTTGAAGGGTATGTATAATTGCAAATATACAATTCATTGCACGGGAAAGTTGCGTGACCAGTGAGAGACGAGGAACGCATACAGAAGCGCCAAGCTGAGCTCGATCTGAGTTTGCCCAATGGAATAAATGTTATGTAAGTAATTATTTAAAGTTCCAGGTGGTAGTAAGTTGCCAGAATGGATTGAGTCACGGTGTAATGGAATTAAATCAAAACTAAATCCAAGTTCAGCAAACGACGTTGATCTCCCCAAAATATAAGAAGAGTTAAAACATGGGAAACGTTTTTAATATGGAGAAAATATGATAATTAATGAGGAACAGGAATTAGAGGTAGTTAAGGAGTTCTGCTAGCCGGGGGATGTTTTAAGTGTGGGAGGAAGAGTCGGAGCAGTAGTAATGAGAGAGTGAGTAAAGGCTGGAATAAATTTCGTGAATTTACACCGATGCTAACGAGAGAAGAAATTCCACTGAAAGAACGAGGAAATATGTATTGAGCATGTGTTCGCAATGTAATGATACGTGGAGCAGAGACATGGCCTATGAGAGTAGATATGAAAAAAATGTTTGAAAGAATAGACATCGGAACGGTCAGGTGGATGCGTGGAGTTTCCCTGAAAGACAAGAAAACCGGCGTGGAATTCAGACAGCGTGCAAGGATAGAGAAAATAACGGATGTGGTTAAAAAAAGAGGAGATGGAGATGGAAAGGCCATGTTGAAAATAAAGTGGATGATAAGTGGGTCAAAGTTTGCGCGAACTTTGAAGTAAAAGGAGGAAACGTTGCAAGAGGTATGAGGATATCAAACCGTGGACGGAGACACTGCAATACGACTTTAAATAGATGGGTTTAACGAGATCGGATGCAAAGGAGAGGAAATAGTGACAATGATGATCCGTGGTCGTGGTCATCCCGATGAAAATTGTGAAAAGCGCATTAATGATGAAGCGTAGTAATCTGCTGTTCTGCTTTGGACATACGTCTTGGAAGAGATTATATTTACGCGATGAAAACGCAATTAGCACGCAGGGCTTGCGTTCATTAAAAGCACGGCGATGCCTCCAACGCGGAACGCGGCCAGCACGAAAGAGCAAGTCGTGTGAGCAACTGTCACACATCAAGCCGTGAACACCTGCATCGGTGCTCCTGATCGTCCATGCGACTCAGTTGATTTGCTACTCATGTAGGTTGCCACGGCTGGATGTATGATGAATGCTTTCGAAAGCTGCTCCTTCGGGATTGCCGTGTCAAGCCCTCCTCCTCTCTCCTTTGCGACGTTTTATCTCCCACGTTGGAGGCATTCTCTGGTGCACTGTGACTGAGTGTTGTGTGACTGAGTGGACTCTGTGTAACTGTGTTGTATTATATATGCGTCTTCTATTGTTTTTAAGGGCGGCGCGGTGGCCCAGTGGTTAGCGCTGTCGCCTCACAGCAAGAAGGTCCCGGGTTCGAATCTCTCGGCTCGGGTGCCTTTCTGTGTGGAGTTTGCATGCTCTCCCCGTGTCCGCGTGGGTTTTCGCCGGGCACTCCGGCTTCCTCCCACAGTCCAAAAAGCATGCTGCTACATAGGTTGATTGGCTCGCAGGCTAAATTGCCCCGCAGTGCCCGGCGATGGACTGGCGTCCCATCGTCGGTATATCCTTGCCTTGCGCCCTGTGTTTGCCGGGATAGGCTCCGGCTTCACCGTGACCCTGTATATGACTAAGCGGTTTCAGACAATGAGATGAGATGAGGGAGATTGTTTTTAAATGATCATCATCATCGATACCCGCTTAATCCTGTACAGGGTAGCGGAGGTATGGAGCCTATCCCTGCAGTCACAGGGTGCAAGGCAGGGCTATACTTGTGACAGTATGCCAGTCTACCATAGGGCACTGAGGGCAATTCTGGCAGCAGGCTATTTACGCTTGGCAGCAGCGTGTCTTTAGAATGTGGGTTGGAAAACGGAATGCCCAGCACAAATTCACGTCGACACGAGGAGAACGTGCTACCAGACCTATGTTTAAAATCAAATTAAGTTACATCTCGTCCTTTGAATGTTTTGCTAATTGGGCCCGGGAATAATAAGCTAAGTGGATCGTGCCTTGTCCTCCCAGGCTGTATACACGAGGTCTCCCCTGGTTTAAACAAATAACCTGGACTCGACTACAAAGGAAAGCTCGTGAGTAAGCTGGGCAACGAGGAGGCAGCGGTGGTGGCAATGGAGGCCATAATCGCTTTTCACCCACGCGTAATTCCAGCCGGAGCTGTTTGAAGGCTGAACTTTGGAAAAATATTTCCCTGCGGGTTCGGGGGATTTTAAGGGGGTCTCTTTGAAAAAAAATACTCCGTGAAAAGAAAAAGTACTCCTGCGTCTCGCATTTAAACCGCGGCTCTCTGCTAGGGAGCAGCTGCAGGGGCCCCCAACCCCCTCTCTCTGCCCCCCCCCCCTGCAAGAACAGAGAGTTCCACGGACTGCTTGGCGCAGCGAGAGTTCGGACGGTTTTTGCGGGACATTTAACGACGGTAATTCTTACTCGACCTTCCCGCGACACCGCACGTGCCGATGGACCGAGACGATTGCCCGGAAGATTTTAAGAAGTCTGCGACCGCGGGTGCTCGCAGTTTAAACGCGGATCGCGGCAACGTCACCGCAACACTTTCCCAAGACGGCTTCCTTCCGCGACGAACCACCCGCAGGCGTCATTATCCCCATAATCGCCTTCCGCGGAGAGTGCATCTGACAGCGTTAATACCGTGGTTTCGAAATATCTCCGCGGTGTCATCAGCACACATTGACTGGCGAGCTGTCATTTGTGCACAATCTGTCATTACGCGCGCCGATAAAATAATAATCGGTTTTTTTTTTAGAAATTAATTGCTGCCGTCACTTGAGAGGCTCAGAAAGTAAACGAGCGAGCGTTGAGAAGTGCTGGACCTCCCCTAGGTAGACTCAGCCTCACATGAGTACCTAGTGCAGTGTGTAAACGTCACTACTCGGGAGATAAAGGCGGCTGGGCATGGTGCTGGCCAGCCACCTCGTCGTGTGCCGTGCTGGCCTTCATAGGTGCTCACTAACAGCACTTGGCCCTACGAACTGTGAATGCTATACCGGCGATCTTGATCTTTATAATGTTGACACTGTCCCATCGGAGTTGGCACCGGTGCCAACTCATCTCGATAAGTTAACTCAGAACACCTGGGTCTGTCCCGACATGCCAGCGAGCCTCTGATGCGTGACGTCATAGCCTCAAGGTGCACCTAGCCTGACATATGCGCCGTGGTAATGTCATCACCATTTACTGCAAATTACATCATCATCATTAAGGCATTCTCCAAATTTGCTTCGGGGAATGCCACTACCACGGATCATTCTTTTCTACTTATACCCCATCCTTTGCATCCTCTCTCTCTCTCTCTCTCGTTAAACCCATCACAATGATTGCACTTGAAGAGCGCTTTTCACCCGAAGGTCACCAAGTGCTGCACAGAGCTGTGGAGAGCACGGCGTGTCGGCAACAACAACGACACAAGAGCAGCTAAATCAGCAACAATAGCGGCTTTTTTCGCTGTGTCTGTGCAAGGTCGTCTTCCACTGTCTTTGTCCACGTTCAGATCGGCCTCCTACCTTAACCTCCCCCATCTCTACGTTGCCTTCTTGCACTCCAAATTTCATGCAAGCTTTCACCTTTTTATCATTCTCTTTCCTTCCAAAATGTCCTCTCATCTCATCTCATTGTCTGAAACCGCTTAGTCCTATACAGGGTCACGGTGAGCCGGAGCCTATCCCGGCAGACACAGGGCGCAAGGCAGGGATATACCGACGATGGGATGCCAGTCCATCGTCGGGCACTGCGGGGCAATTTAGCCTGCGAGCCAATTAACCTATGCAGCAGCATGCTTTTGGACTGTGGGAGGAAACCGGAATACCCGGCGAAAACCCACGCGGACACGGGGAGAGCATGCAAACTCCACACAGAAAGGCACCCGACCCGAGAGATTCGAACCCGGGACCTTCTTGTTGTGAGGCGACAGCGCTAACCACTGGGCCACCGTGCTGCCCTTCAAAATGTCCTACCCATCTAAATCTACTCTTCCTTGCCGCATTATTGTCTCCATCCCTGCACGCTCTCTAAATTCCACGCTGGCTTTTGTGTCTTTCAGGCAAACTCCGTGCATCCATCTGATCGTTCTCGTGTCTATTCTTTCAAACACATTCTCGACGACTGCTTTCATAGACCACCTCTTTCCTCCATGTATCATCGCATTGCGAACACACGATAAATACAGATTTCCCCGTCGTGTCAGTGGGATTTCTCTTCTCGTCAGAATCGGTGATAAGTCACGAAATGTATTCCAGCCTTTTCTTACCCTGGCTATTACTGCCGCGCCTACTCATCCTCCCACACTTAAAGCATCTCCCGGGCAGCAAAACTACTCTACTACTTCTAATTCCCGTTCCTCATTAATCATTCTATTTTCTCCATCCTTTTAACTTTTCCCGATGTCTTATCCCCTCTTACGTTTTGAGCAAAAGTCCTTTGCTATCCTTGCATTCAATGTTTTATTTAATTCTACTACACCTTGTAACGAATCCATTTCTGCCAAGTGTGAAAGGACACATTCCTCCTGTATTACCAATAGACCCATCAATTGGGCAGTGAGCCAGCGAGACAGTTCAACTGCGTGTGCTTTCATCGAGACAAGGAGAAGCTGGCACAAATACGCACTGCAATACAATTCCGTTTTCAAATCATAATCTACACGGAATTCGTTGTCGTAGGTAATACAGTACAACACAGTACGGAGTGCACAGTACGCCGCATATCTACTGTACACGCTCAAAATCAAGGACAAAACTACGCAAAGAAAGGAAAATAATTTGAAGATAAATGGACACAACACAAGAATAATACTTAATTCAAAAGCGCTTGCACTCATGCCCCATGCGGTGAACACAAAATAATAATCGCATTTATAGGTTTCCTCCCACAGTCCAAAAGCATGCTCCTGGATAGGTTGATTGGCTCGCAGACTAAAAATTGTCCCGCAATGCCCGGCGATGGACTGGCGTCCCGTCGTCGGGTGTATTCCTGCCTTACGCCCTGTGTTTCCGGGATAGGCTCCGGCTCACCGTGACCCTATATAGGATTAAGCGGTTTCAGATAATGAGATGAGATGAGATTTATAGAACGCTTTTCACCCGAGGGTCACAAAGCGCTGTACAGAGCCTCGGAGAGAACGGCAAGTCAACAACAACAACATGAAAATGAATAATCAGCAAGAGTAACATGAAGCCAATACGAGCTTTACGATTTGTTTGTAAATCACGGAGCGCTGTAAACATTGCGTTTTGTTAATAAGCAGCAGCTTACGAGTAGCGAGGGGTACGCCGCACGTATTGAATGATAATTGTTAAAGCGTAGCCCTTTGGCAATCCACTGCCGGATGAAGGTTTTTTGGCCATACTTCACTCGGCTGGTGGGTCCACTGGACTGGTTCAGCTCTCCCTCATTCGCCACCGATGCCAGCCTGTGGCTGGGAACGCAACTCGCGCCGATTGGCTCGGAGAGCCGCGCGCCAACCGCTGCGCCACCACTCAACCGGCAATCTGTAATTTTACAGATTCCGAGCGTGAATTCAGACTTAAACGAGGCAAGCTTGAGTAAACCCTGCAAGCCCCGGCGGTAATCAGTTCAGTATCAATGCCCGCTTAATACTGCACAGGATCGCGGGGAGCCAGAAGCCTATCCCGGCAGACACAGGGCGCAAGGCTGAGCTATACACGGGATGTAACGCCGGTACATCGCATTTACTCAGCAAACCAATAAATGTCCGCGTGGGTTTTCACCGGGCACTCCGGTTTCCTCCCACAGTCCAAAAAACATGCTGCTGCATAGGTTAAATGGCTTGCAGACTCAATTGCCCGCAGTGCCCGGTGATAGACTGGCGTCCCATCGTCGGTATATCCCTGCCTTGCGCCCTGTGTCTGCCGGGGTAGGCACCGACTCACCGCGACCCTGTACATGATTAAGCGGTTCTGACAATGAGATGAGATGAGACCAATAAATCTAGGCATCAGCGTATCTTTGGACGGCGGGTGGAAACTGGAGTACCCGGCGAAAACCCACGTGGACACGGGGGGGGGGTGTGGAGAGAGCACACAAACCCCACACAGAAAGGCACCCCAGCCGGGAATCGAACCCGGCGCCTCCTCGCTCCGATGCAGCACCGCCACCCGCTGCGTCACCACCACGCGTCAGTAATTAATTTGCGACCCGGCTCAACGGCGATATTCGAGCGGTGCTCCTACTCGCTCGTTGTCGCTTCGCCACATCACGCGGTCACCCAAGCGTGACGAGAGCCTCTGTGACGAGTATCCAACTGCCCCCCCTCACCCCCGTCACTACCCCCGCCGCGCACCCTTCGCACCCCATCTCTCGGCGTGTAATTAGAGTCGCCTGGCCAAACCGCCGCGCAGGTGACCTTCGACCCCGTTTTCTCATCAGCACTCCCGAAGCTTGGGTCTCGGCTGCCAGAGCTCGGCCTGGCGGTGCCTCGGCCGGTGCAGCGCGCACCGAACCGTCGACGCTCGCCTCGAGGCTGAAGCCCGCGACCGCGGCGCGGCAGAGTCGGGGAGCCGGAGGAAACAGATTTCGTGCCGCGGGCGACGCTTGATTTTTCTCGCTTGAATGTTTGTCTCTCGCCGGACCGGGGCAGACGGCGGCACGTTTCGGAATGCACGGCAGCCGTAGCCGTGGCGAGGGAGTATACTGGGTGTGGTGTGCCGGGCGAGGAAACGGTTTCTCGGGTCACTGACCCGGATCCGGTGGTGGAACGAGCCGGTTCGACGTTAAACAAGCAGTGGACGCACGACCGATCGAACGGAGCGGCACAACCGCCGCCGCTTTGCCTATTTCGTTTTTGGAGAGGAGTTGAGTACAGCGTTAATGTTCCAGTTACTGGCTCCAAGCCTGGGGAATAAAGAGCGCAATGAATAAGTAAAGAAGATAACCAAACTATAAATGGAGTAAACAGAGAAATAAATATGTCTGGTTTGAATGAGTTTCACGGCCGGGCCCACATTTCTATTAATTCCAGACACGTGGGGACTCGGTCAACTCAAAACGCTCTCAGTCATGCAAGCCTGGCACAAACACACTCTCAATCATTCCGCTGCTTTGCTTATTAAATTCCACGGAGCCTTCTGAAGGGTGACCCTGCGCACACACACAACACACACAAATGTGAAAATACAGCTCGTGATAAATGCGGCGGCGCGGTCTACATTCGTAATCAAGTGCGTAGAAGTGGACGTTTTCTCTGCGCAAGATCCGCGGCCAGCCGACGGAAGAGCGATATTCAATTCCAAATTGCTCTCGGCACTCAAGGGCCCGCTCGATTTGCCGTCGGTGGCGGCGGTGAGGGAGAGCGAATTTAAGCATTTTCAACTCACCCGCAATTTGCATCGGCGTCTCAGTGCCATCAAGACCCCCCTTAACGACACCACACATCACTCTTGCCACTACTAAGCTCTGCTGAGACACGCCGGGTAGCCCCCAAACGCTGCCGACAATCAGAGACTCTGAATCAAATGATAAGGAGTTGCATGAGACTGGTGCTCGCATCAGACTCATGCTGTTATCTAAAGCAGGACTGGCATGGGACCAGTGCTGACATCAAAGAAACGCTCTAGCAAACTACACAGGACTAGATTAGCAAATATTCTGCTGCACATACTGGACTATGATTTGAAACAAAGATCTTCGGAATAGCGGAGACAAACCATGGGGTCAAGTGCCATTAGAAATAACCTAGGAAGGCTAAGGAGATGGGTGGCCAGCGCCACGCCCGCCCACCTTTGTCTCCCTAATAGCTATGTTTACACACGACACCAGGGCACTCATTTGAGTCAACGTTGGGCAGGGGCAGGGCCAGTTCAGAAAATTGTTACTGATGTTGACGGTGAGCGGAAATCGATCTCGGGTCATAGCCGGGTTCGTAAAGCAGTGTGCCAACCACGCAAGCCGCCCTTCCCCTTGCCGACACACTCACATACAGGTGCACTTACACACAGACAACAACAACAACAACCGCCATTCATCACTATGTGGCGATGGCATCACCAAGGATCCCTGTTCCAGGTCATGGGCACTTTGAGGCCATGTGAAGTGACGAAGGCTTGCCGACAGGTCACGGGACAGACCGAGATGTTATTGGTTGCCTGACTGAGATGAATGGCAGATGCACTCACGACTCTGCCAACTTGCTGTGTTTTAGCCGCCCGGTGCTCCACCGGTTGTTGTGAGCGTGACTCCTCTGCTCTCTGTTGATGTTAGAGGGCGGCTGCCTCAACTGCCCCTTACCGTCCTTCACGACCCTTCTCCATAGAGGCCGATCTTAACAGCACTGGTACCAGTTTTCAGCACGTCCATTCAGCTGCAGGTCCTCCTGTGCCGCATCAGTCCTTCTCTTCCCTAGCCCCTGCCACACCCGTTAAGCCCCCTCTATTCGGCCAAACAAAAGCTGCTTGAGTATGCGGTGGCTGGGTATGCGAGTACATGTGTTAGCCACTGCAGCGTCACGTACCCAAGGAACTCACGAACGGGGGACGTTGTCGAGATCTTTCGAAAACTTGAGAGCTCATGAAGCAACCCTGGTTAAACCCAGGATGGATCGTTTGCAGTCCAGGCGAAAAGTTTCGAAACGGCGTGGATATTCCACCAGGGGGGTCTACGTCCGTCGTGTGGAGCGATAGACCAGGCAGCTTCTACATAGCGTTACGCAGCCGATGAAAAGATAATGCTGCCCGACTGATTCGACGCGAGGCATCTGCTGCCAAACCAGAACCAGCCATAAGCACAATGCTTAGGTATGGAAACGTCTCCACTCTCTGCACAACTGCACCGTCATTCATGGAGGATTGAGGGGTGGGGTATTGGGTGGCATAAATCACCCAGGCAGGTGCTTGGTTTTAGTGGGGCTTATGGTAATAACCCAACTCTTTTGACACACTCTGGGTTCAACAGAGCTCTGGTAATTGCCAAATCGTCGGCAAAAATAATTTGACAACAGAGAGCTATCCCTTGACCACACTCAGGAATCGATCAATCTCCCACTGTACCCATACCAGATGAAATTTCCACTGGTGCATCCATGGAAACCACAGCACATAATACCTCAGATTGCACACTCTCATGAAGTTCCTTAATAATCGTGAGCAGTCAGGGACTATGAAAGGACGAATACCTATAGGCCTTGACCAGGTCAATAAAGCCAGACACCGGACAGATAATTTAATGTCTGCGCAAGACCGCCCCGGCCTGAAACCACATTGGGGTTCCGCAAACGTCTCCTATGCGTGCAAGATGATGTTGAATAATCCTTGCCAGGACATTGACACACTCACACACTAACATACACACAGACGTACATATAAGCAACGTTACCACGGCGTACATATAGACACACACATGCATACAATTACAAAGATCCCCTGTATAGCCTTAACAGACGAGAGAGTCAAGTGCCGTTAGCAAACACCCAAGAAGGTCGGCACGGCACACGCGGAGGTGTGTGACCAGCACCACGCCCGGCCGCCTTTTTCTTCCTAGTGGCAATGTTTACACACTGCACTATATACTCATTTGAGGCTGAGTCGACCTAGGGGAGGCACAGGGCCGGTTCAAGAAATCGTCACTGGCATCAGCCGTGAGCGGGATTCGAACTCGGGTCACCAGGTTTGTAGCCCAGCGACGCTAACCGCTGGGCCACCGCTCTCCACCGCTCTCCACACGCACGCTCACGCACAGAGGCGCCAGCGCACCTCTAAAGTATTTAACCCCACACAGCCCCAGTGGCCCCCTGAACAGCTTGGACTACAGCCGGTGGGGCCCCACCGGTCGTGACCCCATCCCCGGCAGCTGGCACCACTCACGATCCACGCGACCGAATTCCACGGTGGCATTAGGTGACAGCAGCCGTGGCAGAGGAGGCTGCGGCGGCACAATGCTGGCGCAGTCCCCTCGGAAGCCGGACATAAATACAACGGCAGGCCGAGCGTGAAACGAAATCAAACGCTTGGTCGGACGAGATGATGGCCGTACGTCGTTGGGAGAGCCGTGCGTGCGTCTGTGTGTTTTGCGAGCGCGTCTGTGTGTTTTGCGAGTGTGTTTTCCGAGTGTGTCTCCGTGCTTTGCGAGTGTGTAAATGTGAGCAACCGTTCGGTGGGCGCCCGCGTGTCAGGCGCCGGGTGTGCGAGTTGTTGCGTTATTTGTTGTGTTATTTGTTATGTTGTTGGCTGTGTGCATCGTTTGTGTGTTCGTAACGCTCTGACGTAGCCTCGGCGAGTCATAATTCAGCCGCCTGCCTTGTTTACATTCGGCGGCGAGGCGAAGACCGAAGCTGCGCTGGGTTTCCCCGAGGTTGACTCAGCCTTAAATCGTTATTAGCTGGCACAGTAAATATTCGCGCAGCGGAAGACAAAGGCTGGCTGGATGTGGGTCGCTGAGCCGCCTTTACTGCGCACTCGTTAGCGGCATTAGCGACCACATTGTGTTTTAGGCTCAAGGGAAATCTTTATCTGTAGCGCGCGTGAATACATTGTTACGATAGCGTGCTTACTGGCGAGCCTGGGTATGTATATTTAATGCGTGCGTAATTTTATTTCATGTTATACACGCCCTGATGTAAGTACAATATTCCTATTGTGCAGCTTTATTGTACGCGTGTGTGCGCGTGTGTGATAAGTGTACAATGTTATGCCTATATACAAACACACGCGCGCGTACACATAGAGCGAGCGAGCGAGCGAGGCGGGAGTGTTTCGCGTGATGTACAGTCAGCGCGCACTGCGCGTTACAAACTGGGCAGTAAATTCCCTGTGACCAGTCTCTTTCCCGCAAAAGTCTCCACTCTCATCTCACACCCACTGCACTCCCTCGGAATCCCGTTCTTAATTTCAATTCCATTTCGCTTCCCCTGTTTAGAACCAGAGGGAGAGATTTAACGAGACACCAACACCTCCGCGGGACATTAAAGGGCATGCATTGGAACCTTGACTTTGATTTATTTTAACGGTGCAATCGTTAATGGGGTTTTCTTTTTGCCTCGGCAAACGACTTTTCATGTGCGAGTTAAATTCCAAATCTTGGCTGCCCGGGCACACATTCATGCCGCAGATTGAGCAATACCAGTGCTGTAGGGTAACCCTGTTAACCGAGGGGTGGAGAGGCTCGCATCATAATTTATAGGACACGGTGTCGGGGCAATATTGGCGCTGGCTGACTGTGTGACTGCTTCTCCCCACAGCTTTGTGCGGCGCTTTGTGACCCTCGGGTTAAAGGCGCGTTGACAATGCAATGATTATTATTCATTCACTCATTGAGAATAGCTCTCCACGGCGCGGTGGCCCAGTGGTTAGCGCTGACGCCTCACAGCAAGAAGGTCCCGGGTTCGAATCTCTCGGCTCGGGTGCCTTTCTGTGTGGAGTTTGCATGCTCTCCCCGTGTCCGCGTGGATTTTCGCCGGGTACTCCGGTTTCCTCCCACAGTCCAAAAGCATGCTCCTGGATCGGTTGCTTGGCTCGCAGACTAAAATTGTCCCGCAATGCCCGGCGATGGACTGGCGTCCCGTCGTCGGGTGTATTCCTGCCTTACGCCCTGTGTTTCCGGGATAGGCTCCGACTCACCGTGACCCTATATAGGATTAAGCGGTTTCAGATAATGAGATGAGATGAGATGATGCCTCATAACAAAAAAATCACTGGGTTCAATTCCCAGCTCGGGTGCCTTTCTGTGTGGAGTTTTCACGTTCTCTCCGTATCTGCGTGGGTTTTCACTGGGTGCTCTGCTTTTCTCCCACCACCCAAAGTCACACTGCCTGCTTTAATTGGCCTTTTCTCAATGGCCACCGGTCCCCTGCAATGGACTAGTGCCCCATGCTGCATACAGCTCTACCTTGCATGGGTATTGATAATGACGACGATACAAGATAACTGGATTTAAAAAAAAATACGTAAAAAGCACAGAAGATACACAAGCGGGTTTATTGCGAGTCACAACAACCGGATAGCAAAGCCTGGACCTACGAGGCTCAAGCAAGTGCGAGCCCCCAACGCACCGGGGACGGGGCACAGCTCCACGAGAGCCCAAACAGCAAGACCGCTGGATATGGAACTCAATTGCTCGGGGACTGAAAACTTGTTTGTGTTCTCTGAGCGAATGACAACCGGCATCAAGTCGTCACATCGCCACGGCGCCACCACCTGTCACGGCGCCGCGACGCGTCCGTTCCCATCCATTCAAGTTAACGGCCGCTCAAAACAAAACTCCGAAGTCGTTTATTACCACTAATCGGGTTTTACTGGGAACAATTGATTTCAATTGAAAATGTAATAACTTCATAATGAAGGGGGGGGAGGGGGGAGGGGAGGCTGCCGTTATTAAAATAAAATCACTCGAGCAGTTTCGCGGAGGTTGATTAAACCGCTCGCGCGCGCACTGACGCGTGCGCGAGCCATCGTGGCGAATACAGTTGGGAGGCTCGGAAGATATGGAGAGAAGACTGGCAGATGGAGAAGGGACTGGGCACCGAGAGACGGACACTGACATGGACTCCATGAGTTCGACAATAAGGCTCCAGACCTCAGGTGTACCTGTGATGACCTATGCCTCGAAACCCTCCCTCTCAGCCACCATCCTCCAAAGGTGGGAGACTCCAAAGGTCTCCCACCTGTCTGGGATGTTTCCAGGATCGGCCCCTCTTTGAGGGGGAGCAGCCGTCCTGGAAAATGTTCTGCCCAGTATTCGTCTCTCCCAGTGTTTGTCATTCATTGATTCTGAATACCTGCTTAATACAGCACAGGGTCACGGCGGGGCTGCAGCATATCCCAGGAGACAGAGGGTGCAAGGCAGAGGAATACCCACGTTTTGATGCCAGTACATCGCAGGGCACTGGGGACAATTTACTCAGCAGGCCAATTAGCCTAGGTAGCAGTGGCACTTTATATTGAGGGAGAAAACGATAGTACCCAGTGAAAACCTACACGGACACCAGGAGAACACGCAAACTCAACACAGAAAGACAGCCGAGCCGCAAACTGAACCTGTGACCTTCTTGCTGTGAGGCAGCAGAGGCTACTCACTGCGCCATGACGTGTCCTCTTCAGAAACGTTAACACGATTTCAGTTTCAAATTCCCACTTTGGCGCAAGTACCACCAAACATCTTAAGCACTCTGCCAGCTTTAACTTAACGCCAATACAACATAAGCTATGGGTACTTTTTGCCAACTCGAGCTGAGTTACTAAGCATTGATATTGCATTGTCCTGAGCTGACGCCTTTTGGCAACATCTGGCTAACACTGACAATCAGGCTCAAAACAAAGCCATGTCTGGTGTAGGCCAATCAGTATGAAGGACAATGCATAAGTCATCAAAGCTTCTTGTTTGCATATTTTTTTCACAAGTATGTGTGGCTTTTGCAAACGAGACACTTTGTGAAAGGTGTCTATTTCGGCGTTTTAAAATCTTAACAGCTGTATAATTGCCAGAAATGGTAAAAAAAACCTTTTCTACTCGTTTCCAAAACAACATGTTGCACGCTTGAAACAAGATCGCCACCGGGTACTCTGCTAGTAATCCTAACTCACAACGACAGCCACGGCCCAGCAAACGCGGGGAGAGTAGAGGTGCAAATCGGTTTTGCGGGGTATCCAGTTCGGAGGCACTGCCGACGCTATTATCCCATCGACATTAAGCTGAAGACCGAGCCTAATTAACGAGGCACTTTCTTACGGCGAGAGCCATCCTTTATTGCAGCGTAAATTGGACTACCTCAAAAGGAAGGATTATTACAACTCCTCCGGACAGCGTTTCTAACCCGCCCAGCTAAATGGCCTCTTCCCACATTTTATGCGCACCCCAAAAATTGCTCCTCGGAAAGTGGCACTTTCGCCGACTATTTTTTTGCATACAAGCGCGGGAGTGAGCGGAGCCCTGCTGCTGAATCACAATGATTGACGGCGCAGAGGAATTATACAAATGCGCGGAACCGTCTCTCGTGGTTTTTAGTCCTCGGGGACAAAAATAAATAATAATAATGCTGGGGCTTAAAATGGCCACTTTGATTTTCGTTGTCATCAGCCGCCTTCTATTCTGGTCTCCTGCGGAAATCACTGCACCTTATACTTATGCAAAAGACAAATAATATCGACCTCATGTGTCTCGCGGGGTAGAGCGAACCTCCTGATTGTAATCGGCTCGCTGCGATTCGACAAGGAAAGATCTTAGAGGCCCACGCTGCAATATTAATGCGGCGCTCGTCCCGGCAGCTCACAGGCCGCGAGCTCACATCCAGGGTGAGGGTTGACTCCACCCGTCACCCCTTTCTGGATCCACAAACAGCACCTCGTGGGGATGTCGACCAGTGGTTGTCCACTGGATACTCTACCCCGCCAGAGGAATGTGGAATTTCTGACCATGGGCTCAGAGCAGTGAACAGGAGATGAGAAACCAATGCTAAATTGAGCAGGAAAACAATTTGAATTTGACTACTTGTAAAAACAACGGAATTCACTATTCGTTGTAGTGGCATGATTCCTAATAACAGGAAATACATTTTGTTCGTGAGGCTTTCTTACTTGAAGGATCATTCACGGCTAACTCTGTGCCTATCATCACAATAAATGAAAGTGTTTCTCTGCCGCCACAACAATGTGGCGGCGCTAATCTCTGGTAACAGCCCTTAGGTGACAGTGAAAATTAAATTTGAAATTCCCATGGCGATGAAGAGACTAACCGCAGGATACCGCAAAATGGTGCCCATTTTATTGACCCTGGAATGACGAGGTATTGGGCTACCATTCTTGATCTCCTACCTGCACAGCCTCTACACCGTCCCACACCTTCTAAACCGAAGTTTCAACTCCTGAGTCTCCGTTTTCCAGTCGATCGAGATCAAGGGGTCATCGCAGCCAATGGTGTGTATGTGATTACAGCTCAGCAGCTTACCCATAAATCATCAACCCTGCCGCCGCCGCCACCACCATCGATCACCACCTACAACCGCCAGTCGCCACTAAGTGGCGGTGATGTCACCACGGTGCTTGTGCCAGGCCAGGTGCGCTTTGAGGTCATGTGAAATGTCCAAGTTTTGCTGTCAGTAGGTCGCAGGACAGCCGCAGGTGCCTGACTGAGACGACTGGCAGATGGGCCGGCTGTGCTGACAACAGCGCCACCACCCACAGTCACCAGGGCCACGGTTACCTCCGTCGCCCGCATAAACGAGACTCACGTGAGTTCGGCGCGAGTGTGGAGAGGCTCGCGCGAGGGTGGAGAGGCTCAGGTGAATGCGGAGCGAGTGTGGAGAGGCTCGCGCGAGTGTAGAGAGACTCGAGCGAGTGTGGAGAGGCTCAGGTGAGTGCGGAGCGAGTGTGGAGAGGCTCAGGTGAGTGCGGAGCGAGTGTGGAGAGGCTCGCGCGAGTGTAGAGAGGGTCGAGCGAGTGTGGAGAGGCTCAGGTGAGTGCGGAGCGAGTGTGGAGAGGCTTACACGAGTGTGGAGAGGGTCGAGCGAGTGCGGAGAGGCTCAGGTGAGTGCGGAGCGAGTGTGGAGAGGCTCACGCAAGCCTCACGGTACAAGCACTGCGTGACCCCGAACCCAGTCCGCCGCACCTACCTCCACGTCGGCGGGCGTCATGCGCGTGCCCTCCTTCCCGACGAAGATGTCGTCCACGTCGACCAGGATGTAGCGGTCGAGCGGCAGCGCGAGGCGCCGCGCCGAACGGCCCGCGGCGCCGGCCGCCGCCGCCGCCGCCACCGGCCCCGGGGAGCACCACGCCAGCGCGTCCAGGAACAGCAGCTTGTGCAGCCAAAAGGAGACGCCGTTACCGAAGAAGACGCGGCGAGCGGCGCCGCCGCCGACGCTGTAGACGGCAGCCGCGTGCCTCCCCGCGGCACCGTCCTCACCGGCACCGTCTCCGCCGTCCGGATTTCGCGCATCTGCTGGGAAGGGGAGACGTTTGCCGGCGATGGAAGGGGGGGGGGAGGTCAAGAAGCGCCATCGCGGTGAGATGATGGAGTGGCCGGAGAGAGTGGTTGGATGCCGGCTCGCCGTGAGTGACGTAGGGACTGTCGTCTCGTTGTTGTGTTTCGTCAGATGCGTCATCATCGTCATCAGCAACACCACTGTCATGAGCACTTGGAGGACTCGTGCCAGTGTAGGTTTGTCACGGCTCGATTTATGAGAATTTCGGGATACCCGCGTCGAGCGCTTCCCCCGTCTCCTCTCTGCGACACTGCACCTGCCACACTGGAAGCATCCTCGGGCGTACGGATAGCACCTGTGTACTGAGCACAGGTAAGGATGCTTCCGACGTGAGAGGCAAACAGTGGTGAAGGAGACTGGAGGGGGAGAGCACGCGACACAGCGATACAGAAAGAACAGCTTTGAAAAGCGATCAGCATCAGAGTACTTATCAGCGTCATCGGCACCAGAATTATTATTCTCATCGTCATCGTCACCTAGTCACTGACAGCACCACTTCCTTAATCGTCTTCAACGACAGAACCTCTATACCGTAATCACAACCATCAGCGGCAAATTCCAGTGCCATTGTAAAAAAAGCATCAAAATCATCAGGTGCACCAACAGTGCAAAGCGATTTACATTTAGACTGCGCCTGAATGCGGTCCCATCTCCAGGTGCTTTACAAATCAAAGGGGAAGTGAAAAAAGGAAATCCAGTTGTATGGAGATCAAAACACGTGGCTTTTAAGTGTACACTTGAACAAGGAAAGAATCTCAATGGCACGAAGGTCAAGAGGAAGAAACTTCGAGACAGCGGAAACGGTCTCATTATCATCATCATTATCGCCATCGTGCCAAGAAAAGATAAAGATCCCCCGTATAGCTTCATCGGATCGTATGATCAAGTGCCGTAAGCAAGCACGTATAAAGGCCAGCACGGCAGACAAGACAGTGAGTGGTTAGCACCATGCCTGGCCGCCTTTGTCTCCCTAGTGGTGATGTTTACACACCACAACAGGTACTCGTTTAAGGCCGAGTTGAACCCAGAGAGGACTTGAGTCCCGGTGTAAATAATCGCCTGCCGCTATCGGTCGTGAGCGAGACTCGAACTCGTCTTGCCCGGGTCAGTTGCGCAGCGCGCGAACCGCGACCACTGCCGCGTCACCGCCGCCGTCGTCACCCCCGGGACGCGCACCTTTACCGACGTGCGCGAACAGCAAGGGGCGGAACGCGGCGCTGGCGTTCCCGGCGCCGCCGTCCGCCGCCGCCGCCGCCGCTGCGCCGGTGCCCCTGCCCGGCTGGAGGTGGAACAGGGTCCAGTCGGAGCCGGGGAGAGGCCCCCGCTCGACGGCGCCGCCGCGCGCCAGCCGCAGCAGCGGTGCGTCGGCGCTCACGGCGACGTCGCGCACGGAGACGCCGGCTCGCAGCAGCAGCGGGAATCCCTTGAGCTGCTGAAGGCCCGAGGCGCCGCCCTCCCCGGCCTGCGTGCAAGACAAATGATGCCTCGCGTGGCCCGCTTTTTTTTTAATAGCTGGATAAGTGGGGCCGCGTGGTGGTGGTGGCGCAGTGGGTAGCGCTGTCGCCTCACGGCAAGAAGGTCACGGGTTCGGTTCCTTTCTGTGTGAAGTTCGCGCGTTCTCTCTCTCTCCCCGTGACTGCGTAAGTTTTCGATGGGTACTCCGGTTTCTTCCCACCTTCTGCCTAAGTTAATTGGTCTGCTGAGTAAATTGTCTCAAGTGCCCTGCAATGTACTAGCGTCACATCCTAGGTATAGCCCCGCCTTGCGTCCTATGTCTGCTGGCATAGGCTCCGGCCCCCCTGCGCAGGATTTACGGGGTATTGATAATGATGATGGGCGACACGGTGGCCAAGTGGATAGCGCTGTTGCCTCACAGAAAGAAGTCTCGGGTTTGAATCTGGGCTCGGGTGCCTTTCTGTGTGGAGTTTGCGAGTTCTCTCCCCGTGTCCGCGTGGGTTTTCGCCGGGCGCCCCGGTTTTCTCCCACAGTGCAAAAAACATGCTGCTGTATCGGTCAATTGGCTTGCAGACTAAATTGCCCTCAGTGCCCGGTGATGGACTGGCGTTCCATCGTGGGTATAGTCCTGCCTTGCGCTCTGTGTCTGCCGGGATAGGCTCGGGCTCACCGCAACCCTGTACAGGACTAAGCGTTTTCTGACGATGAGATGAGATAATGATGATGATGCTGAGCCACCTGCATGGTTATTATTACAGGGGACGAGTGAGCTTGCACTCGATGTGAGATCCCTGTGGTACAGCGAACGTTGGAACTGACCAACGCAATGCATACACAAGCAAAAGGTAAATTTAAAAATAACTCCCAGCACCAATTTGTGCAAATACGAAACCGCAGGCATAACAACAAAGTAGAGAGTAACAAGTGAAACTGCGCAACGCATTATAAACAACGATAAGATGCAGGCAGTGTCCATGTGAAGTCAATGGTATTTGTCCGGAGACAGGAGCGAGGAAACTGCAGAGAGGAGGCAGTCAGGCGCGTGGTAAGCCGGTGCCAACCCGCCAGGCACTGCGTTCCAGGACATTGTCGTTATGTTAATTGCCAATTCGTTAATGAGACCGGAGAACTCGGAGGAAACACACGCGGCACAGGGGAGCAAACACGCAGCCTCTGCACAAAGCAGTGCCCATAGCGGTAATGGAACCGCCTTGGGCTGGAACTTCTTTCTGCGAGGCGTGGATGGTACCAATGCGCCACCCCTCCTAACAGAGGCGAAAGTAAGGTGGTACAGTCCGGTAAGGCGTACCGGTAATAAGATGGCTGCAATAATAATAATAATAATTGCACTTCTAGAGCGCTTTTTTCACCCCGGGGTCACAAAGCGCTACACAAGGCATGCCAGCAACAACAACATCAGAGCAATTTAATTGAAAGTCAAATAATGGCCATAATTTCGATTCAGCATTGAGTACAGGAGGCGCAGGATATAGAGCTGCAATGTGACCACAATGTTAGAGCATTCAAGGTACATTCACCTCTGCTCTATCAGACTGTCGAGACAAGCGCTGTTAGCAAGAAACACCTGTGAGCGTGTGGTGTAGCTGGCACCACACCAGGCCACCTACCGCTAAGACGGGGGCCACTTTTGTCTCCCGAATGCCAATGTTTACGCGAAGCTGTTCTATCGAACGCGCCGGAGACATCGCCGGGGCTTGGAAACGTGGGAGGCGAGACGTCACGAAGGAGAGACAAGGAGCGCTCAGTGGGGAGGCTATCCCAAAGGAACGGCTAAAGTGACGAGCAAATCTTCATTTAAGAACTAATCATAGATCAAGAGAACCTGATAAAACAAAGAGCACGCAAAGAAAACCTCTACTTTTTCATTCACTTCTTGTGCATAATCATCTCATCTCATTATCTGAAACCGCTTAATCCTATATAGGGTCACGGTGAGCCGGAGCTTGTCCCGGAAACACAGGGCGAAAGGCAGGAATACACCCGACGACGGGACGCCAGTCCATCGCCGGGCATTGCGGGACAATTTTAGTCTGCGAGCCAATCAACCTATCCAGGAGCATGCTTTTGGACTGTGGGAGGAAACCGGAGTACCCGGCGAAAACCCACGCGGACACGGGGAGAGCATGCAAACTCCACACAGAAAGGCACCCGAGCCGAGAGATTCGAACCCGGGACCTTCTTGCTGTGAGGCGTCAGCGCTAACCACTGGGCCACCGCGCAGCCGTGCATAATCATCAAACGTTCAATTCATTTGTAGGAAAAGGCTACGTGGACCTCCGGGTTAATCAGCTTAATTAAGAGGGTAATTATAATCAAGTGTTTCAATCAATGGGATGTCAATCAGGAGTGAGTTTGCATAACTCTGCCCTATATGAAAAACCTAAAACTTGAGTGTCTGCATGAGCGTGTGGTCTTCACCACACAGGTTTTTGGAAGGTGTCGTGCCCTGATCAAAAGAGCTTTGCTGAGTGGCTCAGAAAGTGAGTTGTGCGGGCTAATGCGTCTGGAAAGTGTTGCAAAACCATTTCTAAAGATCTTGGGCTCCACCGATCCACTGTCAGGCAGACAGTGCACAAATGGAGAGAATTCAACACCGTTGTTACTCTTTCCAGGAGCGGATGTCCAACGAAAATCACTCTAAGGGCAAGGCAACAATAATGCAGGTCAGAGTTATCCCCAGGGAAACGTCCAGAGATCCCTTGCATTGGCTGACGTCGCTGTTCATGAGTCCACCATCAAGAAAACACTGCACAAACACTGCTGTGCATGGGACGACAGCAAGGAGGAAACCACTGCTCTCCAAAGAGGCCACTGCCCCCCCCCGTCTCAAGGTTCCCCAACAACACTTGGATGATCGAGAAGGCAATTGGGAGAATGATCAGTAAACAGATGAGTCAAAAGTGGAACGTTTTTGGCTTGAATGAGAAAAGTTGTGTTTGGCGAAAACCCAACACCGCATTCCAACATTAGAACCTCATCCTAACCATGAAGCATGGTGGTGAGTGTATTATGGTTTAGCGCTGCTTTGCTCTCTCAGGACCTGGACAGGTTTCCATCATTCACAGAACCATAAATTCTGGCTTATAACAGCAAATTCTGCTGGAGAATGTCAGGTCATCTGTCCATGAGCTGAAACTTTACAGAAAGTGGGTCATGTAGCAAAACAACGACCTTAAACACACAAGTAAATCTACAAGGGAATGGCTGAAGCAGATGAGATTTCATGTTTTGGAATAGCCAAATGAATGTCCAGACCTTTACTCAATTCATATGTTGTAGCAAAACCTGAAGTGAGCAGTTCATGCAAGAAATCCTATAAATATCTCCGACTTTAAGCAGTTCTCTAAAGAGGACTTGGGCCAAAATTCAGTCAAGCCAATGTGCAAGACTGATTAACAATGATAGAAAAGGCTTGGTTGACGTTATTGCTGATCAACGATGACTGAATATAAAGGGTCACATGTAATTTCTAAAACATAAAATGCATGTTGAATCATTTTTGCTCAACACATCAATGTAAAAGTAAAGTTTTGTGCACTGTCAGTTTAATCAGGATCTCTTTATGTATCATTAGGAATTATATACAGATCTGATCACATTATTGGTAAAATGTATGCAGACATGCAGAGACTTCTAAGAGGTTCAAGAACGTTTTCTCTCACCATTGTTTGGAGAGCAGTTCTCATACATAGAGTCGTGAAAACCTACATCAGGACAACATTTATACATACACTAAACGAGGTACTGAGTTAAGACTCACTCAACTCCGACGAAGGAAGCAAAGCATCTCGAACGAGCTGAGAAATGCGCTCTCGGTGGTGAAAGCAAAAGAGGAAACTTCATTTTCGTTTCTTCAATACGCTGACTGTGGTGACGCAAACGTGGGCCTAACGTCCGCTGGGGTTCACGCTGCGTAGGAACGAGAGGATGCGCAGAGGCTGAGATTAAAGTGTGATATTTGTTTAACCAGGTGAGAGCTAAAGAGAACAAGACGAGCGTCATTTGGGAGAGTCACCCAGGTCGTAAAAATAACAAACGCGAATGGAGAACTCAGGTGCTGACGGAAACCAGGGTGCCCACCCTTCTGGGTTTAATTTAGCGAAAGATTTGAAGCCAAATCCTTCGCACAACTCACCGGGGATCAGCGAACATTGAATCATCGGGCAATTCTCTGCTAACAGAGCATTTCGATTTAGGAACTACAGACACCGAGAATGTGACCGTTATAAATCTACATCCAGCTCTGCCTCGCGCTTCCACCCTCGCCAGTCAGCGATGCCCTAAATAACCCACATTGCAAATAAATAACCCTAAACGTGCGCGTATATATATTTCGTTTATCAAAAGACCTTCTTCATGCGGAGCTGATATCACCACCCCGTCTGTACACCGACTACGTGTAAGCGGCGCCAATGTGTTCGTGTCATCGCGGTCGCCGAGATTTCTCCCCCACATCGGGAGACGGGGGGTGTGGGGTACAGGGAGGGAGGGAGGGAGGAGGGGGGGCTCATTGGAATGCGGGCTCGATCCCTGTGCGCGCGGGCGCGACGCGAGCAGCTGCGCCGGGGGCCGCGGAATTCGGAAAAGCGGGAAGAGCGGAATCCGCCATGAGCGAGCCGCGTGCGTCTCTTACTCGGGCGGCTCAAATCTCCAGACGCACATGAAACGCTTTAATCTCGCCCAACCTTTTCCTGCACTCCTCGGCAAATACCATAAATAAATGAATATCGTCACAATAAACGCTTTTTTTTTTCCGGGGAGAGTTTATCTTCTGTAACCTTTCACAGCAGAACACAGGACCCCCCCCCCTCGCCCGAATGAAAGCCAGCGTTTATGGTGTTCTTTATTATTATTATTATTATATTTTTTGTAGCGGGAGAGAGAACTGACTGAAGGATTTCATTCCCCCCGCTCCGTTCGCGGCTGGTGACAGATAAGAGAAATAGAGCAGTGAAGGTCACCGGGTTAAGAAAGAGCGACCGGCAGCACTTGGCTCCGCCGGTGGCTCTGCGACTGCACGGGGAGCGGCAGGTTGTGTTATTGCTCCGAGTGCCTCGGCGAGTGGCGAGCGCCGCCGACAGAGTCGCAGCGGCCGCAGTAAGGCGGAGCCGGCCGGGCGTAGCTCGGTGGACGGAAGACGCTCGACGCAACATTTACGCCGCTTCCTATTGAAGAGCAGCGCCGAGGGAAAAGAAAAAGGAGGCCCTCGATGAGAGAGCATTAACCGCGGCAGGAGACGACGCGCGGCGCCGTCGCCGCCCGACCGTGACGAGCGAACGGAGCGTGGCGGTTGGGATTCGCCGGATTCATTGGGACTCTCCAGGCGTGGCGTCGCCAATAACCTAATCGGACGTCGAACAGCGCTTCGGGAAATGGAGAAAAATAAAACATAAACCACCGGCATTCACCCTCCCTGCCCTCTTTACAGTCGAGTAATAACTTTGCACTCTTCCCTAAAGTTTCTCGAGCTCGATCGCATGCTCACTCAACCCTCGCCCGGCGCCCGGTGAACCGTGAGAAAATAATTATCCCGAGCGAGAGTGGTTGGGTGGTACCCAGCCTGGCGACACGCTCGGTGTCTCGCCGAACACCGAGCGCACTAAGTAACAGACGTCACTGCTCCTTAGCTGCGATGCACTGGCGTCACATCCTTGCTATAGCCCCGCCTTGCGCCACTCAGTTTGCCGGGACAGGCTCCGAGCCTGTGCAACATGAAGCGGGTATTGATAATGGCGATGGCTATTCCTTAGCGTGGCGGTATGGCTGTGACGCACGCGCGCACGCGTGTGATAACGCGCAGCGGTGGTTCAGCGGTTAGCGTGCTGAGCTACGAACCAGGCGACCCAAGTTAGAATCCCGCTCCTGGCCAACACCGGTGACGATTTTTCGAACCGATCCTGGGCCTCCCCGTGGTCTTCTCAGCCTCAAATTAGTACCCAGTGCAGCGAGCAAACATTGCTCAGAGAGAAACAAAGGTGGCTGCGCGTGGTGCTGGCTACCTACTCCCTCATGTGCCATCTCAACCCTCATAAGCGCTCACTTACGACACGTTGTCCTACAATCTGTTAAGGTTACACGGGGGGTCTTTGCCTGCTGGAGCCGTGATGCAGTGGTTAGCCCACTGAGATACAAACCCAGTCGCCAGCATTCGAACCAGCCCTGCGCCTCCCCTAGGTCGACTCAGCCTTCAAGTGAGTACCTGATGCGGTACGTAATCATCAGCACTGTGAAGATCAGTGCGGCTGAGCACCTACCCGCTTTTGTGCCGTGCCTGCCTTAATAGGTGCTCACCAAAAGCACTTGTCTCGACAGTTAAAATCTACACGGGGGTCTTTGTACGCGGGAACGAATTATAGCCCTCAATCCACTTAACAAGGGCCTTCCAATGCAGTGTCAACCATGACCATACTTGTCTCTTGACCATACTTCACCATACTGGTCAGAGTAGATTATGGAGAGCAGGAGTCTTAGACCATGTGGTAAGACAGCAACAGCCAGGTTTGCAGCCAACACAAAATTCCAATTCCTGCCCCATCCAAGTTTTACGGTCCTCCATATATTAAGACACTATTAGCCATTTAAGGATTATTTACATGTGGGAGACACAATGATGCTTTGTATACTTAGTAACATGCCCACAGACAGCTACAAATACACTCATAAGTGCACAAAGCATAAAACAGCACAAATACCATGATCCCCCATATAACCTTGCCTGGCTATATGGTCAAGTGGGTAACCACCTTTGTCTCCAAAGTGCCGAAGTTTAACACACTGCATCGGTTTTTCATTTGAGGCCGAGTCAACCTACGGGAGAGCCAGAACCGGTTAAAAAAAATTCTGGCTCTGAAATGTGCTGTTGTGTTAATTTGACATTCATGATGCATT
The DNA here is from genome assembly GCA_036362905.1 of Mordacia mordax. Lineage (NCBI taxonomy): Eukaryota > Metazoa > Chordata > Hyperoartia > Petromyzontiformes > Petromyzontidae > Mordacia > Mordacia mordax. Next base: position 13,116,239 of record JAZEWT010000012.1, read on the forward strand.
AGTACGTTTTATAGGGCAGCACGGTGGCCCAGTGGGTAGCGCTGTCGCCTCACAGCAAGAAGGCCCTGGGTTCGAGTCTCGGCTCGGGTGCTTTTCTGTGTGGAGTTTGCATGTTCTCTCCCCGTGTCCGCGTGGGTTTTCGCCAGGCACTCCGGTTTCCTCCCACAGTCCAAAAAAACATGCTGCTGCATGGGTTAATTGGCTTGCAGACTAAATTGCCCTGAGTGCCCGGTGGTGGACTGGCGTCCCATCGTGGGTATAGCCCTGCCTTGCGCCCTGTATCTGCTGGCATAGGCTCCAGCTTACCGCGACCCTGTACAGAATTAAGCGATTCTGACAATGAGATGAGATGAATACGTTTTATGATTTTCCCTTTTGGGTGCGTTGATCTGAAATTGAAGTTATTTTTATCACTCTTATACAAATCGGCACTGGTGTTGGCCGTGAGCGGGATTCGGGTCGCCGCGTTCGCAGCGCGGTGCGCCAACCGCCGCGCCACCGCTCCCCATGCACGCAGCGCCGAGACGCGCACGCCGCGTCGTCCGCTGCACACCCGCGTCCGTCCCCTTGCAGAGCCCGAGGCCCCGTGGTGACCGCCGGCGCGCTCTGCGGAGGTGAACGAGCGTGCGCGCGCAGCGGACGTTGGCGCGGCTGTAACGCAGCGGCCACCTCTGCGCAGCAGCAGCAGCAGCAAGGTCCACGCTTCCCTCCACCGGCGAGGGGCTTCTCGTGCAGAAGCGGCTCTAATTGGCCGGGTTACTGACGGTGCTTTGCGAGCCGCCGGCAGGCAATTGGTCGTCATGCCATCGACAAGAGTTGCGGCGCAAGCGTTCCCTCGCCGCACCGCTGCGCGCCCTGCGCAAGCCTCGGCCGATCATCCTTCCTCCCTCCGCCTCCTTCCTCCGACTCCGTTTGTTTCTTCGCCGCTCCTATCTTTTCTCTCGGCACCCCCAATTATTTTCCATCCCCTTGTCCAGCGCGCCGCCGAGATGTTTACGCGCAATCAGCTGGTTCTCTCCCAAACAACGGGGACGACAGCGAACACGGAGGCGAGAGACGTGGCGATCTGCAACATAATTGTGTTCCTCTTGGGTTTTTTTTTAGTTTGCGTGGTTTTGTTGTTGTTGTTGTTCTGCCATAGCAGCGAGTGTGGTGTTTCTCCTCTCTCTCTTTTTGTTTTCTCCAACTGCCGTCCGTCCGCCGCGGCGAGTCCGGGCCGGACACGCGGCGAGTCCGGGCCGGACAGGCACCTGCGCCCTCTCGGCTGCGGGGTTAAGCGACCGTGATGGTCGCGCCGTCGCGACGCATGGCCCGCTCGCGACGCGGGCTGCTCACGATGCCGACGAAAAGGATGCCGGCGGTGATGGTGAGGCGTCGTGCACTGCTGGTGGCGCGGCACGATTAAAGTGCTGTGGCGGTGATCGTGATGGATGCCCTGATGATGCTGATGATTGTGATCATGAAAATGCTGCTGATGGTTGGGATAATGATGAAAATGGCTTTGATGCTGCTGATGACGCTGGTGGTGATGATTGTAGTAAAGATAATGATGGATACTCCCAACGATGATAACGAAGCTTAGGAAGAACGTGATCATGATGATGATAATTATTAAACAAATTCTGATGCTGCTAGTGATTAAACGATTTGTGCCTCTAGTTTCTGCTGAAAACTTCTGATTGTTTCTGAACTCTTTTGATAATTGCAATGCTTCTGCCGATGTTGACGTCGCTGCCATCGATCGCGAAGACAATCGTGCCGATGATAATAATGATGATTCTGTCGATGCAATCGCTGCTCAAGGCGTGTGTTTAATGAGGCGCTCATTCTGGCCACGCAACCCAGAGTGCGCACCGCATGCTAAACCCACGGAGACCCGGCGAGACGCGTTAACGGCGGGCCGACCGTCCAACGACGCCCCGTCTCTCTGTCACCTTCACGGGGAGCCGCGAGGGCAGATCTGTCATCGCTTTTAAATCCCCCTCCGCGGTGCCGGAGCCAGTGTCCCAC